>CM041000.1:13568561-13610834 GCA_022985145.1 Pangasius djambal | reverse complement strand
TAGGCAGGAGGGAGCTCTCTGGCATGCCCTCGCATTCATTCCCGCATGCTGCCTGAAAGCTATCCCACACCATCGGCTCGATATGAGATTTTGACGGTTTGGTTCGAATCAACTCGGAAGTTCTGCAGAGCACAAACAGATTCGAGCCTCCGAGTCTCTGAACATCTGGTGTCGCAACCCGTGTTGTAAAGTTCAGGAGCGAAATTGACGCGCCACGCAGCGTGACCTTGAGCGTATGGAGGGAAAACAAACACGGCAATCGGCACTTGTTAGACCGTTTTTCTAAGAACGGACTTTATGACGGCAAACAAGCCATAAATCCAAGTGTCAGCTTGCTTTGGCCCTCAACTCGCAGTGAGATTACTCCTGACATGGCCATAACAATAAACTGATTCTCTGCAGATTTAAAAAAAAGCTACTTAAAAAAAAATATATATATATATGTATATATCCAGTCCATGAATGACCGTATATAAACCAAACAGATTTCCATTCTTTCTCTCTTCCTCTCTTTTATGTCTCCTAAGTCTTGTGTAGTCATTAATGTTGTCATAGCAGTGACACACACACACACACACACACACACACACACACACACAGTCGTTGTGTTGTAAAAGGAACTAAATTATCCCTGCTAACCTCCAAACTGTTTGGGAGTCCACATTATCCTCCTCATCAGCGTCTATTAAGCAGGCTATTTGAACTGGTACAACAAGGAGGACGGGTTTTTTTTTTTCTCTCTCTGTCTCTCTCTCTCTGTCTATCTTTTTTTTTCTTTATGAAGCTTCTCTACTGTCTGAAAGAGGCTTTACAATGGCTAATCACCTGAGCTACACTCTAATTCTCCGTGTCTCAGGAGAGAGGGGGAAGAAGCCCCCCAGGCACGCCATGTGCCGAGATGAGCTCGCCAAAACAAGTCATTACAAGATTCCTCATCTGGGACTCCCTTCACCTGTGCCCGAGCGCCACACATACACCTTTTACTTACCGTTTATGCCTAATTATCTTTCAGGCTCTTATACAGAACCTTTCATATAGGTTAATCTGACTTTTAACACTGATTGACTTCAGTTCACGAAATAGTCCGAATGTAGCACTCGGCTCTAATCTTAAAACGAGGCTTAGGTTATGTAGCAGCTTTTTTAATCTTCTCTTTCATCAGCATTCTTCTTCTTCTTCTTCTTTTTCCTCATGTGATGAAAATTGTTCAGAGATGTTTTCATCACAGGCTGGATAAACCTGTCAAAGCTCACCTTGTATTTCTAGGCCGAGTCTCATTCCGTACCTGCGTGGCATTAAAAACAAAACAAAACAAAACAGATTATCAGACGGGACTCGTTTCAAAAAGAAGACGCTTTGTTTGGTTTTCGCAGAGAGCTGGCTTTAAAACACTGAACCCTGCGCTTGGGAAAGACAAACACTGCGTCGTGGCAGTCTTTTTCTTCGACAGACTTTGCATTTGATCTTGACAAGCCGGCCTTTAGCACGCTGCCTATCTCTGTTTGGGGGGAAAAAAACCAAAAAAAACAACAGATTTATCTCGGAGGTTGGATTTGAACCCGTAGGTGTAAGGCATTGTGTGTACAGGTGTTAGTCAATGTGGTTACTGACATGGAACAAAACAAAAGGAAACAACATGACCTCTGATCACATTTTTCAAATTGTACATAGCATTTTTTGCTTAAAAAAAAAAAAAAAAAAAAAAAAGGGATCGTTGTTCATATGGAGTCATGGAACGTTTCCCTGAATCTGAAGTTTATTGTTTCGTGGTTTTTTTTTTTTGTTGTTGTTCTAGGCGAGAAGCCATACAGGTGCACATGGGAAGGGTGTGACTGGAGATTCGCTCGTTCTGATGAGCTGACGCGCCACTTCCGCAAACACACGGGCGCTAAGCCGTTCCAGTGTGCCGTGTGCAGCCGCAGCTTCTCCCGCTCCGACCACCTCGCCCTGCACATGAAGAGGCACCAGAACTAATCACTAAACCCTTCCCACACCACTTTTACACCTACATGCATTTATATAGGGAATTACTGTATTCACACACAACACACTGACAATCACGTTCATTCTTTACACACACACACACACGCAGTTAATTGTGCATTTTGAAGAGACACTAGAACAACACACACATGTGTACTAGGACGAGCCTTCTGTATGAGGGTGAACATTTTCCTCTCACGTGTTTGAACAAGCTCTGAGCTCCTGACTTTATTGCTACAACATGGCCACGATTACATGGGTTTTTTTTTCTTTTTTTTGTTTTAATCGTCTTCCACACACACTCTTTATTAGATCTGATCCTGTCACTTTTATACGGTACTTAAACATGCGTCGGCTCGGAAGGAATCCGCCTGACTGCTTTAGCTTTTTAATGCTAGCGTTCGTGCGATTTTTGTCGACACGGCGGTTGATGGCTGTAACTTTTTAAAAAGCAAAAAATAAAACAGCTGCGTTGGTTTGTTGGCACTCATTCAATAAAGACTGCCGCTGTCTCTTAAACCTACACTGCCAGTAAAAAGCTTTCGGACGCTGTGCTTCCGGTGTAGGATTTTCAGTTAAACTTTTCAGGAAAACGGATGAGTGAACGGAGAAATGTGTGTTTGACTCTGACTCTCTCCGACTCTTTTCTCTAAAGCAGGGACTCGCAAACGTTTTGCAGGCAGAGAGCGCTTTAACTGTAAAAGACAAGCGAAATAAACACATTTCCACAAACCTCATCAATAAATATTAGACACATTATTCAAATGCTTCGGATTTAATTGGAGCCACTGAGTTTTGCGCTTCCGACAAGTTGAATTTAGATTCATGTTGCCATTATTTATAGGCATAGCAACTTTTTTAAATGTTGTGATTTCCGCAAAATCAGAGACGTGACGATGCTTTCGAGGTACCCCGGACCAAACTATGAGATCTCACCGACTTCCCCCTCCAAGTGCACCCGAGTTTAATAAAGCACTTATTACGCGCCGAGTTCAGTCAATTCATTCGTTCTTAAATCCAGACTTCCATTTCGATGTAACACTTGAGAATTTTTCCTTATTTCAATGCACATCTGGGCACTAACATTCATTCCAGATGTTTAAAAGCTTTTCCCTGGCAGTGTGAATATATTCATATAAAAAACATCCCCTTTCAAAGTTTTTTTTGAACTTTAAAAACTTCTCAAACTCATTTTCCCTTCTCATCCGACGCTAACAAAGCAGCTCGTTCATGTCCTGCTTTACCCAGAATTCCATGGGTAGAGATGGTGCACAAAGCTAGGACTTTTTTTTTTTCCTCTTTTTTTTTTTTTTTTTTAAATAAAATGTCTGGAACTGGAATTAACGTAAGGATTTCTCTTCGTATTTGAAATCTGTAAAAGCGCACTATGAACCGCAGGCCGCTTTTGTTTTGCACTTGAATCAGACTGGAAATGGGTTCGACTGTCACTGGATCAAGTACTGTTTAAACTGGACTCCTCGAGTATAAATCCAATCACTCCGTTTAGTCCGAGACACACTCTCCGACTGCGAGCTGACGTATTTATAGCTTCTGAAAGAAAGGGATAATAATGTACTTCTACTGAGCTGCAATTACGGCCTGAATTATTGAACGGCCGCGTATAAATGGAATGAGAGGGATATTAAAGCGATGCAGACAGCTGGATGATTTGTACAGACCTCCTCTCACACACACACACACACACACACACACACACACACACATGAGCATGCCGGCCATTTTGTTCTTACTGTCACTGGTGCGTTAGCTTGAATGTATAAGACCGCACAAACTGTTCTGTCCAAGTAACACCACAGGAACACATTTCATCTTCAAGTGCCTTCTGGGGTTTTCTTTCTGTTTCTAGGTTTTTAGAACAAAAAATAAGAATAAAATTAAGCTACAATGTTTACGCTTGGCAGCGATTTGGTTACCCACGACAGCAGCCTTTTTAATTTCTTGTAAAAGAGGGCTACCTGGTTCTTCCTGTAAAAATTAACTTATTTATTTCATAGGCTTCATGAAGTGAAATTTGACAAATGGGACTTTTTTTTTTTTTTTTTTTTTTTTTTTTTTTTTTTTTTTTTTTTTTTTTTTTTTTTTTTTTTTTTTTTTTTTTTTTTTTTTTTTTTTTTTTTTTTTTTTAATGAAATTGAGGGGCACCAACATATTACTCTGCATCTTTGCGGTGTGTCGATTTTTTTTTTTGTTTTTTTTTGTCCTTTTGTTGTTTTGAATATTTTTTTATTTTGTACTTATTTTATAGATTCTCAGATGATATTTCTAAATCCGTTGTCTTCAAAATGACAAAAGTTGTTTTTTGCCAACTGAATGAAACAAAACCTAATAAAAAAAAAAATCAGTGACATTTTCACTTGTTTGCTTTTTCCTGTTTTTTTTTTTATTTTTTTTTTTTAAATGAACTTTATCTCTAAAGATTGTTGTTTTCGTATCTCGGAACTTATCTGCCTGCCATATACAGGGACAAAAAAGGCCGCAGCCTGTTAACATAGTAAAGGATAACATAGTTAAGGTGTTTCAATTTTAATCTTTACTTCAGCTCTAACCCCACCTCTGGACAACACACATCCGACTGTCAAGTCATGTCCTTATTACGCTCTCTCTCTCTCTCTCTCTCTCTCTCTATACTATATATATATATAGTATACTGACTTGTAAAATCTATAGACAATATTTTATAAATATATTTTACATGATACAGATTTTTGCTGCTTTTTATCTATGGACAGCAAGAAATGATGTCCTAGCAATCGAAAATATTCTTGAATATAGAAAAAAATTCTCTCACGTTTCTTATTAAGATCATTCTAAATCCAATATAATAATATTCGGCCTGTTTTGAGACACTTTTACACATTTTACACAAGCTTCACAGTTTCTTATTCTATTCTACATAGATCATTTTTCTTTCTTCTTTCTAGAAATAAATGCGAAATTTTAAAAGAAATCTACCAGCAGTCCAAGACTATTTCAAGATTAAAATTAGTAAGGGAATGTGTAGAACAAATAATAATAATAATACATAGAAATATGATTAATCATCTTATATTTGGATTATTGTAATGCTATAAAAGGAAACGCTAGTTAAATTAGACTACAGTCGAGATTTTTTTCACTCGCCAAGATGTTTGGTTAATTTTTAAAAAACGATTAGTTATAAATGTCACATTGTATGGTGCATATGGGTATCTTCGACATATATTCTAATAACTAAAATATAGAAATATGAGATGCCTTTTAGATTTTAAGGTAATCATATAAACATGCTCACTTTTTTTTTTTTTTATTTGTGTTTACATATGAGGAAATTGAAACAGGAAATAGCATTGCGGGCATGTCTGAAATGAACCCTAGCTTAGCTGTTAACAACACTTCAGAATAAACCATATATCATACTTTTATAAGACAAGCAGAAGCGCTAACCTTTCTGTGGGACAGTATTTTCATCTGTTTAAGCTGACCGCTTCACTGCGTGAACTGAGAACTTCGTTTACAAAATTTGCGTCTGAGGAGAAACAGATTCGAAAGTGAAAAAAGAGAGAAAAGCATCGCGAGAACGCAAGGCGACCAGAATCCACTGAAACATGTTATCCACTCTCCAGAAATAACCGATTTGCTATATTCTGGAGCGCACATTTTTGCTCCAGTGAGTCATATATTGCAATATATTTAACAATATCTTTAATATATTTAATATCAATATCTTTAATATCTTAAATGGATGGAAATGTGCATTTGTTTATATATTGATATACTGTATAATAAGAAATATATTGCATAATATTTTCCAAAATATCATAAACAAAATAAATGAAATATTTGTTCCGTATGCCTCTCATAATGCTTTCCTGAGAGTAATGAAGTAATGTTAAAGTAAGTGTTAAAATGACTTTACAAATGGAGCCGTATTTTAGTCAACGCTGCATTACATTGATCTCTTTCTTGGGCGGACGCCTTTCTTCAGAAGGATCCCTAAGCAGAAGAAGAGATTTACCATCATCTATTCCTGTAAGTTCCCACTGTGAGGAATTAAAGGGATACGTTTAATATTTGAATTCACCTTCAGAGCTCTAGGTTCTAAATTTTTGTTTCATATCTTCTCTCAAGTGTGTGTTTACAATCTCCCACATGGTGCTGCTCATGATGTGGCGCTTTTAATGAATCGACGCCGACGTTTATTTCACTTGCCTGTTGCTTAGGCCTGAGTAAAGCAAAACATGTTGCTGCTGTACATCAAACGGCAATGAAATAAAATTCTTGGAATGAAAAGTACCAGAGCAGAAATGGTTGCGCTTTTTAAATTAGTCAGTTGTGGCAGTGTACATACGTATCTTATAAACTTGCTATTAGTCTGACTTTAAGGTTCACCTGAGAAAGGAAAGGTTAATTACGTAACTGTGGTTCCGTGAACCCTGGATAACCACTGGGGCGGTGAGAATCACATGAATGCCTTCTTGCCCATGCGTGCATTGCATGATGCAATGTTTGCAATAAATCCTACCATACAGCCATTTTACCCTGGAACCTTCTCACTGGATCAGCTCTGGTTCCAAATGACAAGGATCCCTGACAAGTATCTGGTGTTTGAAGAACAACAGTTACATAACTAGCTTTCTACTTCACACCACCTATGCACTGATGAGAACTAGTACCATAGCACATGCTACATGCAGCTCTACCACTCTTTTTGCTATTTTAGCCAAAAGGAAGTTACTATAGCTCAGCATCTTGCAAGGGCTCATGAGGAGGGACTCCAGCACAAGGGGGAGATCCCACACCGGGCTTTTCAGGGAACCATGGTAGATTCATGAAACAACTTCAACCAAAGGGCATGAAGGCCCGGTTTGTTAGGGGCTCTTACATTCGGGAGTGTTTCCTGGACTGCAAGGTAGCATTCCTCAGTATCCACTTCATTCCATGGGGCCAAATCCGCAGGCCAGGTGACCTGGCTGGGAGTCACCAAACATTTGTAATAGTAAATCTAATCTGGGAGGAAGTCATCACTGGCAATGAGTTGACTTGGCATCAGGGAAGAGGCCTTCCTGCACCAGATCTGAGACACCACTTCTGGGTGCAGACTCATGGAAATTTATTGAGTAGAGTCCTTTATTCTGAACCCTGATGTCTACCTTTTCTATCACACCTCTGTCCAATAGATAACAACCTTCTTGGGTCAAAAACGACAACCTTGTTGGGGTCTGATATCAATGAGGACCTGAGCCCAAAGTACACTGGGCCAATGGCAGAACTCGAGTATATATATCCATGCTGCATCAGGACCCACAGATCTAATGTAGTCGCTATCCAAAGAGCAATGTTTCTGAGCAATGCAATGCCCTTTATGGGTGTGGTCTGTGGGACCCACTAATAGTGATGTGTGCCCAGTCCGCTTGGCCATGCCCAGTTCGTGATTGTAGTACACTTTGCTGACCACAAGGCACAGAGCTGCCCCATATCCTGGCTTACGTGTCCCACTGTTAGAGCAAAGTGTTGATCAGCTCTCTCTCAGAGCAGTCCACACATACATATTGGAGCAAATGTTCCGAAGCTAGCGGTAAAATGGTTAATGTACTGTATTGCTAATGTGTGCCACATTTTATTGAGAAATTATGATATTGCATCACATGTGGCACACATTAGCAATACAGTACACACCAAACATTCAGTGCTTGGGTAGTATACTTCTGGGCAAGGGGTGTAATGCAATGCCACTATCTGTATCTGTGTCTGTATCTGTATTCAGATTTAATCCTGCTTATATACTTATTATTTTTTCCTGTACCTGCAAGCTCTATATGGTTGGTTCCATTTCCCAACATCAACACGTGCTGTGCTATCATCTACACTGGTATGCCATAACCTGAAACATACACCTATTTCGGATTTCCCTATCATGGAATGACATTATACTAATATATTATCATTTCTTTTAGACAGAAATTGTGAAAAATATCTAGTATAAAGTGACTTTATTCACAACTCTTCTGGAACATCACCAAGAAATAAAGGCTAATAAAACTGTATTAGTTGAATATTTAATGTCCAGACTCTACTTTAGCTCCTTTAACAGCACTACCACAGATGCATTAACATGATCTGAGCTCATCTGAAGGGAGTTTATTTCTTCACAGAATTCATGCAGATGAGCCATATGAGTTTTGAATGAAAACTTTTTTTTTCCCAGCCACCTTTGGCTGTATTACACTGGCCATCAGATGTCCAGTTCGCTAGGATTCAGGACATGTAATTAAAAATCCACCCTCTCCCAATATCCCAAAACTGTTAATGTGAGTTTTTCAACCCATCAACCTCATCATTTCCAATTTGGAACAGGAATTTGCATCTTTAAGTTCCATTTGATTTTCATTAAGGTCTTGGAATGATCTTTCCTCTGAGCCTCCATCTATAGGTTCTGAGAGTCTTGGTGTTTTTCATTCTCTTGCGGACGGACGTTGTTTGCTGATTGCACTGTTTGCTTTATGAGACATCGGTACTCTCTAGGGGTGCAACCGAATTACAAGCTGCCAAAACGTTGAGGAACCCCTGTGAGCAGAGAAACAATACTCCTTTTGATATGAGATCAGGAAACACGGCAAAGGAAAATAAATGCTTTCATTGCTCCGAACAAGACGGGGAATTTCTCCCTCTACATATGTTCTTGGTTTGATTCTCAGGACGAACCTCGGCCCCTGTCCCTAATAGACTTCAGATGTCAAAGGCAGGCAAACAATGGAGGCTCCATTGGAATCTATCAGGAGGTTCTTCAAGGTTGCTCTTGGGCATTCCTCCTACAGGTCTTCTCCTCTCTTTCCTCCCTCTCATTTTTTTTTTCTGCTTCCCTTCGTCCTCCCCCTTTCTGTACAAGAGAGCTCCAGACCCCCAGGGTGAACATTATTGCTCTAAAGTTGAAGGCCCCTACCTCTTCTCCCCACTCCCTGGCTTTAGAGTGAGACTCGTTGCACTTTCTCATAACCTGGCCCAGTTTGATCAATACATAGGAGCAGTGCTGTGCCACAGCAGAACAAAAGCACGACCCTGAGTGTTGTCAAAAGAATTTGTGCAGCTTTGAGTGGCCTGTAGACTGTACAAAGGGATTAATGAAAACTGATGTGAAGTTAGACACGCACATTGACTTTATGCTGTGCCATTTAAGGCTCATTTACTTTCAATCGGCCTTCTGAATGCTCTTTTGCTCACTTTTTCCTCGATTCGTCTGTAACACAACATTAAACCTGATGCTATTATTTCGCAATTGCTGCTATAAAATAATGCTAATTTTCAATCGACAGTGAACGTTTGACACTGGCGTGACTTGATGTGGCTGTCAATCATCTACAAGAAAGAACTTTTTAAAATGATTATTCTTTCACTTGTCACCCTGCAGTTACGAAAGCATCTAATGTCAGCTTGGAAGCTTTTACAGAGAACGTGTTAACTGATATATGAAACTTCACTTTCAATTATGATATTTCCTTTCGTCAAACTGTTTGTGCTTATCATTCATTAAAAACAAAACAAAACAAAAGTAAAAAAAAAAAAGGATCAGTGGCCTTTCTGATTACCTGAACAGCCATTTCTGGCAATTGCCAGACCTGTTTGCTTTGTTTTTCATCCTCTTTATTCATCTTTCCTTATTAACTGATAGGGTGGTTTTGTAATGGTTATCAAATAATAAAGTTATTGCACTCATTCGGATTGTCTTAGCTTCCCCTCTATGTTCACAAGCGAGCGGGCTACTGGCTTATGGAGCAGATTAATAACAATTACTGTCACATCTGGGCTTCTGGCCTCGGGCCGGTGCTACACGCTGTTTTTGGTGGGATTTTTCCAGTGTAGCTTTACAGACCACCCACGTGCTAGGACAACACGGGCCATTTGTGGAGGAGGACCTGTTCTCTGCATGCTGTGGAAACATAACAAGCCGTGAGCGAACACACAGTGGCTTGCGCTTATGGTTCTAATCACCATCCTAATGCCTTAATGGACAACTGTTTCAAGTGGGTACTTTCCCTTTTCAAACATCAGCTAAGTTTGCTGGATCTGAAGAGGGGCCCTATAGGAAACTCGGGGTGAAAATGGTAAATGTATTTTATTGATGTTAAACTTGTTTATTCAAGCTTATTTGTAGTTCGTCTTTGCATGGTTGACATTTAAATTTAAGAAATAAATTTTAAAAAAGCAACTTTTATCTAGAGCATGATTGGAAAACGATGACTCTTTTTTTTTTCTGCCTGGCTTGAATGCATTGCTAAAGCAGCTGGGATGCTGGTAGGCTACACATGTATGTGCTAAATAAGGAATGATTCATTGGCTTGCTGAGCCACAGGGCATGATTCAGCCTCTTCACACTTTCACACCAGTGCGTTAGGAAAACAAAATGGCAGACGTGTCTCAATGAGTTGGCACTATGAGCTTTTAAAAAAGCAACATGACTGTTACAATGACAGACTGTATATTTGGAACATTCACCATTGTTTTAAAATATTACTTCTTGTTACTAATCTGTGACTAAGTAAAGCAATCAGCAGAAAAATATTCTCAGAATTGAGTTTCAAATAACTAAATCTTGACCAAAGTTACCCCCATTACACCACAAGTAATTAAAGTAGAGTAAAAAAAAAAAAAAAAAAATCCGACTCCACTACCAAAAAACCCCACAAGAAACAGCTTTTAGTTGATCATTTTTTGCTAACAGAAGTCATAATTGATACTACTTATTAAGTATTCATGAGTAGATGATTTAAAATGGAAGAAAAAATAAATGCTGAGAAATACATGTATAAACAAATGTCTTGCTCATACGCATTTGATTTCATGCAAATGGTAACAAATGTTTTCATCATCTCTTACTAGTACCAGTAGCAGTATCACTACTAACTTAAGGCAAATCTACAAAGAAGTCAAAAGCCACATTCACTAACCAGGGACTCTAGCAAAACTGCAACTCCAGTGGATGATTGTTTTTTCTCATACCGGACAGCTTCCTATATGCACTCCCTCTTTTGTAACCAGTTATCCACTAGGCGTTTCTGGCCTATAGCAGGTTTTTCTGGCCTAGAGGAGAAACCAAGCCCACATGTCTACTGGTCATGACATGTGTTGAATACTAGCTATTTCCTGACTTCTTCTCTCCATCTGCCTATTGGATTGCAGGTGATGCCCCAAAACGTTAATTTTAATGTTAATATTACTCACAGCTGGTCCACCTTGGCCTTCCAATCCTACAATGTGAACAAAGGAGCGCAGTTTGAAAGGGAAGCCAAGTATATTAATGTACATGCTATAGATAATTGGTAATATCACCACTAAGACTGAGGTCTGACCATGTGACGAGGGCAGATTGGTGATTCAGTCAATAGTGAGATATGACCAGGGTCTGTATGGTTTTTAACTTACCATTTATTGTCTTTTGATGGGATTTTCTTGCAGAAAAAAATATGACTTAAATCCACTCAAAAGGAGTTAAATAGGTCTAGATGAGAGAAATTTTTTTTTGACTGTGTATGTACTTGCTGGAAAAGGCAGATTGAGTTTGCTTGCTTATTAGCACACGTCATCGCCTACTAATGACAGAGATTTTCCTGGATCCTCTGTTTATATTTAAAAGCTGAAAGTTTTGCCTATTTGCATAGGTTCACAGTTATATTACGTGGCAGCACATAAGTCTGCTTGGTAACATACAAGACATCAAAATGAAACACAGAAGCAATAAATAGAGAAGCCAATTAAAGGCAAACACAAACCAGGTGAACACAGTGTGATAACAAATAATAATAGGACAAGACTTGAGCCAAAACAAATGCACATGGTAAACCTAAACAAAAGCACATGGAGTGAACTCGAAACAAAACAACAAAAGAGCAGCGCTTGTTGCACTGAGAAACACGCTGAGAATGTGATATATTGACAGCACCCAGGAAAAGGGAGTTGTCCCTGCAATTCAGTTCTCTCTTAACTTCTCACTAAGACTCCTTTGAAAAGATGGTGATCGGGGGGGCTTAGTTCCACCCAATGGTTTACAATAACCTTGTTATTATAACCTTGTGTACCTTAAGTCCTGCCCTGAAAGTGATGTAACCCAACCCGATTTACCAGTAAACCTTACCAATTGAGACAGGACACAACTGAGTAGTTGAGGCTTAAGGACCTTGTTCAAGAGTCCCACACTGGAAGAATGGTGATGCATGGATTTGAACTCATAACCTTCCAATCTGTAGCCTAATGCTTTTCCCGATAGCTTAACCACAGAGCTATCACTGCCCCTGCCCCTGCCCCTATCTGGACCTGTCCACCGGCAATGCTTCACACTGTCATGAAGACGCTTCAGCTGTTTTCTATGAACTACACAAGCGCACATTGTACACACACATGCGCGCACTACAGTGTAAACTCATATGAGGATGGGTTCTCTGTTGAGTCTGGTTCCTCACAAGGTTTCTTCCTATCACCATCTCAGGGAGTTTTTCCTTGCCACAGTTGCCCTGCTTGCTCATCAGAGACGTCACACACTCTCATTTCACTTACTTTTGTTTGTGTAAAGCTGCTTTGAGACAATGACCTTTGTAAAAAAAGCGCTATACAAATAAAAATGAATTGAATTGAATTGAATTGTTCCACTCCTCTGATTATGATTATTGCCCATTAAAGCCACCTTGTATAGTGCAAAGCAAATGGAACATCACAAATGAAAGTTTTCTAAGGTAGGTGGCTCAACATGGATGACAGGAGGTGTAGTGCATTAAGCTGCTGTATTGAGCTGCCAATTAGTGCCATCCAGCATGACACATAAATGGGTTACTTGCAGTGGTGTCTCCAGCATCAGTCTATACCATGATGACCTCCTACTGCTTCCTGATACATCTACTTAGAGGTCAGGTCTTCCATAATGCAAAGGCCTTTTAACCATGGGTAACCATGGCCAATGCTCTTGATTAAATGGCAGAGGGAAGTTGATCTTTTATAGATCTTCTGGATGTAAGCATGACACAATCACATACAGCTGAAATGTGAAGACATATTATAAATGTCAGTGAAGCCTTCCTTAATTAAAAATGTCACAGAGTCACAAATTGCTTAGGTGACCATCCACTTTTTTTTTTTTTTTAAACTTTTCTATTCAGCTTGGATTCAGCAGGAACTTGTTTCTGTTTTTCCCCCCAGCCATCCTAATTAAGCTAGAGAAAAGGAATAGGGACTGTATTTCAGCACCACTAAAGCAAGTTGAGGATAATTGCCTAGCTTAGAGGCACATCAGGAAGACAAGACCTGCAGCCCTTTTGCTACATCAACAGTTTCCCAAAGCATTTACCAATTACACACCTGCCATCACCGACATGATGTGTGTCGGAGATGAGCTCTGTTCTGGGCATGCTTAGAATCAATAGTGCTAGAATTTCCAGTTGAATTGCTAGCATGAAACAGTTTCCTTCATAATACCTCACCAACGTGAAGTTGAAGTGTTATGTGACTAAGAATCAGGTTATATTTTACATTAGAGATTTTGCACCACAATCTAATCAAAAAGTCTTATCAAGAAGTTCAAGAGGGGCACTACACAGAATATCCCCCTATTCAGTCTTGCTCAATTTTGCACAAACTACAGATAATCCGACCATAAGTTCATGTTAGTGCACTGTGTTGTGGTTGAGTCAAGTGGTGGTGGGTGGCACTTCAACCTTGGCCCCTCCAATAACCCATTAATAACCATTAAACGATAGTTTTGTATCGATTTCAATGGTACTTTGCTCGAAGCACAAACTAATGAGTTACCATGTTATCAGCCAATGGTTCTGTAAATACAAACTTCGGCCAAGTGCCTTCTTGAGTGTTCACAATCTCCCTCAAGCTGTTTTTATAAAAGAAATTGGTAAGAATAGTTATTATCAGATGTATGATAAGACACAAAACATATACGCATTATATTCCCATAGGTCACTCTCATGCATTTTAGGCTATTTGTCTAATATTCAACATGTGAGGAAGCTCATAGCAAACCTCCTCCCTCTGCAAATAGCCTAACTAATTGTCTGCTCTTACCCACAGCTTAGCTTTATGATTTATGACTAGTGATTTAGATACTATTCTGTTTAGGGTGAAAGGCTAGTTTTTGCCTGATTACCCTGATACACTGGACACAAGCCATGATCTCGTCCTTAAAGTCAACAGTCATCAATACTGAATTCCAGCAACAGTTATAGTGAGACTAAGAATTAAAAAAGTTTATACAGTTTGTTTTCCAGTGTGTTTTTACTGCAAGGGTTTGGTGGCTGTTTGTTGAGTTTCAACATGTCCCCTATTTTTCAGAAAAAGAGAGCAAATTAGGCTAAATCGTAGCCTGTATTTAAGTCTAATTTACTGTCATTATGTTAACATCCCACAAGCTAGAGTTCATTGCTCTAGAAACACACTTGAACGTCTACCTATTGATATAAAATGGGTTAGTAAATGTGTGCAAAATTCTGAAACAGATATTAATATTTAAACACACTGCTTTAATCTTATATCCAAATGTTTAACTAATAGCATTTAATTGCAGAAAGACCCAGCTTGGTAAGACAAATGACAAATCAAACTAGACAATTTAAATTAGTTGCAAGCAGCGATATGCGGGGTCCAATCATTCTTTGCAAGTAGTGCCCCTAATGGCCATTTCTTGCCAAGTTACATAGAGCACAATATAAATTACCCAGTCATCATTCGATGAACAGTTACAGATGAGCACAACAATGCAGTACACCAAATTTCAGCTCAATCTGACATACAGTTCCTGAGAAACAGTTATGAACTTAACCCTTAAGGCAAGACAGTTCCTGTTATGACTTATGTTATAGCAGCTCTAAACAGTCATTCAATCACCAGCCTCCCCCCCCCACACCCCCCTCCCCCCCTTGGGGTTAATAAAACAGAAAATGCAGATTGTCATCCCCGAAGAGTTTACTGCTGTGACAGAAATGTTACTCACGGTTACTCATGCAATACGTCACTGAAGTCCCTTTGAATGAGTTGTTACTATCGAAATGAATTGTTACTACAGAAATGAATATAACCCTATCTTTGAATTAAAGCCAAGGCTTGGTCAGAGCTGCTGTTATAGGAAATTAATCAACGTCTTCTTCTGATCAATCAGATTTGAGAATTCAACAGTGCTGTGGTGTAATTTTTTTTTTAACAAAAAATTTTTCGTTGTTTGTATATAAATATTTCACAGAGAAGCTTAAAACTTTTGTAAATTGGCAGTTTGTTCACTCAGGATAGTCTCTAAAGGTCAACAAAATGTTAGTGCTTGTCTAGAAGAGCTGCACTGAAGAAAAGAGATGCTGTATTAAACCACGAAAGTGAAAACAGGATTAGATCCATTGTCCGCGCTGGCTGAGCGCTCACTGTCAATGGGTAATATTCATCTGCGAGCTAAATGGCAGCTGGCTCCGTCCCAAACCACAGTTAAAATGGGTCGTTAATACTAATGGAGAAATGACTTCTTATGGCTTAGAAGCTGTTTTGTAAGAAGAGCACCAGCTGCACACCCGCCATACACGACACACACACACACACACACACACACACACACACACACACACACACACACACACACACACACACACACACACACACACACACACACACACACACACACACAAACACAAGGAGTTTGGAAACCTTGGGTTCAAACTATAATACAGAATACAACTGAACCCCTGATAGTTTTTGGATCCATTTCATAGATTTGATATTTACCGACAGAACATATTTGAGAAATTAGCTTTTAGCAAGGTGTCATTTTGTCGCTCAGATGTTTACAAAGCCTGAAAGTGGTATGTGTTTCTGCATAATAAATACCACTTTTCAACAACTTTTTCTCAGAGTGACAGCAATAAAAGCCAACCCTGACCTTTTTTTTTTTTTTCCACAGGTGTGTATGTGTGTGAGAGAATGACAGGGAGGGAGTGCATAAGGAGAATGGCTGAGTGTCAGTAACCCAGATGTTGAGCTGCTAAGTGTCTCCTCGGGGCTCCACACACCTTAGCTGACAGCAGGAATTAGTGTGTGTGTTTGTGTTTGTGTGTGTGTGTGTGTGTGAAGTGTCTGATCCCCAAAAAGAAGTGCGCATTCCGAATATCTGGTCAGGCTGACATGAAAAGCATGGCCACTGCGACAACTGGAGTGACCTGACATTTGACTTTTCAGCTCATAGTGCTCACTTTATTAACAGAAGCAAAATATTTTTAAACTAAATAGTGGAATTCTCAATTCTGATTGGTCAAATCACAGTTTGTATTAATGCTTCATTGTTTCTATAGGAACAACTTGTATGGTAGCCACACCATAAAAGCCAAGCCTTATAATAAACAGATTTTTTTTTCCAGATTAAAAAGGTGTTGTTATATAACAAATAGAAACATATAATCATTGATATGGTGAAGTTTAAAGATGTTTATTTAGCATTTATGAAAGGAGTCTCCAGTGTCAGAGATTTGTAACAGTCAGAAGTAAAGCTTTCATTTCTCCGACGCAGGAATTGTCTTTAAGACGGAAGAGTTTCTGTTTTCTCCGTAACGCGACAAGCTGCATTTCCTTTTTTTTTTGTCTTATTATCTTCAAGAGACTTTTTATAGTTGCCATAATGTAACATCAAATGCCACTATAAATGGATAAAACATACAATGAGCTGTTCATAAATAAATAAATAAATAAATAAATAAACAAACATTGCAGTAGTTAATGTGGCGACTTTGAGTTATAAGAAAATAATCAATAATCAAGGTGGGGTTGATGTGGCCCACATCAACGAAGTTGATTATTTTCCTATAACAGCACATCATGAAGTGTTCTATCTCTTACATATTATAGATGAATGCAGGTTTAAAAGCTTCAATGAGTTCATTTGTATGCGCTATAGTTCATTATGTTTTTGCGGCAAAGGAAAAAGATGTCAGACCAGCTTAGCTTGAAGAACTGCATAGTTCTTTAAATTTACGTTAACCCTCGGTTTAATTATTTGCAAATATTTTCCATGCAACATTTATGTAACTCCTAATGTAAGTTTTAGCTCATGATGCTAGATTTCCACAGCACGAATAATTTATCAAATTTTGCCGCACCACTTTTGGTCGTGGGTGTTAGGTGTTCTGATAAGTGCAGAGCGATATCTAGAAATGAAGCAATACAGTAAGTGTGCATTTTCAGGAGTGCAATTTGCAGCGTCACGAGTGCATGTAAGTCCACGTGTGTGTATGAGTGTGTCACATTTACCACGTTACATTTTTGCCTTCTTCCAAAAGTTCATAATGAAAGCTTGATAATAGAAAATGCACATTAAAAGCAAAAGGAAATATCAAAACGCGACATCTGGATTGTCGTTTTTAGATCATATTCTTATATGATAATCAATTAGTCATGTATGTTTAAGAAACCAGAAATATTTGTATGGAGAAAACATTATGACATGTATGGAGTGACACAGTATGAACGGAAATTAAGAGCAAAAATGGTTTCAAATATTTAAAGACTCAGACTTCATATCTTTATTCCTTTAATTGTTTCACATTACTAGAGCATGTAATAAATGAAAACTGTCCCAGAAATCTAAAATAATATTTTACATATTTACTATATTCATTCAAATTTATTTAATATTTATTTCACTATTACTTTCATGTTAATGTTATGGGGAAAATGTTAGTTGGGTTCTTTCTTATAATAATCGAAAATTTGGAGTGGCGCAATGGTTTTCCAATATGGCGGAGCCCATGAAATCTCAGTTAACATTCCATGCTATGTGCAATTACAGTGTAATTTTAGTTGAACGGAATCTTTTCCTAGTTGTTGACCAACACATCTGAGGAAAATGTTGACATTCCTGACAGTTTTGTCTCGTTTCCTCTGATACTCTGCCTTACATTGATTAAACAGGAAACTATTTAAATCTTTACCTCAGTTATTAGCTAGCTAAATGCTTGCTGTCCATGTTTCTCAGTTGCCAAGCAACAACTTTATCCACATAAAATGGCCCTGAAATCAGAATTTGGCATTTCAGAGATTTTTATATGCATCGCGTAGTGCATTGGACACTGATATGACACTATATATATCTAGTAAAGAAAATAGTTTTCGAGATATTCACTTCACTTCACAGGAAAATGTAAAACTTTTTTGATGATTCATCCTGTACTAGTCTTGCATTCGTCCAATTAAATTCTCTCTAGAACCCAGCGGCGTTTCTTGCTATAGAGTAGCAGCTTATTATCAGCAAACATTGTTCATCTGTGTGTTTTTGTGTGTGTGTTTTTCCCAAAAGCTATTCACTTTTCCAGCCACGTCAACCTGCGGCTCTCCTTGACGGTTGACCTCGTCCCAAACATGTAAAACATAACTCCAAAAACACAGTGTCTTGTCGTCTAGGTTGTCGTCTCGGTTAAAGTTGACGTGTGTGGGACAAACTCTCTCTACATCTTCTCTGCGCTAAATATTTAGCTAGGTCATTAAGCTGTCAGGTTTGTTTATATTTGGTGGCATTGTGGCATGCCGTATCTGCTATTGGCAGTTGTGTAAATCAGCCAAGCACTTCAAACATGTCTTCAAAGGAAATACATCAATATGCAGAATCATATCATGGCTTTTCTGGGCAAGCACAACGAATCCTAACCATGAATTTATGAGTTCCCTTTGAATGCAACATCATTAGTGCTTATCACTAGAACACATTGCATTAGTACTGGTATGCTGTGTAACTTTAATGAGCAAATGGACAAATGACACTGTGTGTGTGTGTGTGTGCACGCACAAGTGTGCATTGTAATTGAATTCCTTTCTCTAGAAGCAAGTAGCCGGCCTGTAACACAAAACCAGTCAGGTTAGAAGGAACATGTGCTGCAAGCTGAGAATCCGTCTCTCTATGACCATGTCTAATACAGAAAAAAAATCCACACACGCACTGGTCTTTCCCCAGTTGGGCTTGGGATATTGTGTGGATTTGGGCTTGTGTGGGAGGTGAGGATATCGGAAATGTTTGAGTTTAAAAAGCCCCCAGACTTGTCTTATTGTTAGCTTATGGTATGGATACATGTGCGCGGGTGGACAACCGCTCTGAGACCTATTTCTTTTCCCCACTCACTGCTCACTGCCCTGGCTGCTTCTAATGGGAGCTGTATGCTTTTATTTTCCCATGCTCTTTTCAACACACACACACACACACGCAAGCACACGATACACACGTGGACACACACTCGGACACACACTCATACATACGCAAAGGTGGTCCAAACGATGGGTCAAACCCTTGGTGCATCTCTCTCTCTCTCTGTCACTCTCTCTCTCTCTCTCTCACACACACACACACACACACAGCTGTGATGCGTTCATTCTCAACATTCTCCACCGTGTTGATGATGGAACACAGCAGTCATAACTCCCTTTTCAGATCATACTTCGGAGACCTTGGATACAATAGCATTATAAAAACACACCAACAGCATTATTCTATCGACCCCGTAACCTCCGCCTCTGCTTCATACACACACACACACACACACACACAGTCTTGAGTGGGATGATGTTCTACAAGGATACAGATGTTCCTCAATTACTTCCATCAGCACTTAAGGATCGTGTTAGCCCTTTCCACAACAATTTGGTTGGCTCCTTTGGAAAGTTAACATCAGTCAAACAAGCCTCCACCCTTCACATAGGAAATGACAACAACCTACACGATACCACATACTAACTAACGCTTGCTTGTTGATTTATATTGGGGCTGATTTGTATTGCGTAACATGGACATTTTTATTTATTTAAACTTTTAAATACAATACTGAAAAACACACTTTGCACTTTGTCCACAGAGCAAAATAAGGGCAGTGACAAGACACTGATTCATTCCTCTTTCTACTCCTTAATATATTTTTATTTTCGTGCATGCACGTTACTTACTTTGTAAAGTGACCACTGATGTTGGAAAGTTGCTAGATAAATTGAACACATATAGTAAATATACTTTTTTGTGAGTTTCAATTTGATTTAATTCATGTCACAGAATATATTTAATAATTCATTTTGTGCTCAGCAAAACCAAAACAAGCATTTTAGTGTCCTTTTTTTTTCTTTCTTTTTTTCCTTTTTTTTCCTTTTACAGAGGTACAATAGTGTGTTTGTCAGACAGTTATTTTTATCTCAGTTTCTTTTTAAAGGGGAAAAATAACTTCAACATTTGTGATGTTGCAAATGTAAAGACATGTTTGCAAAAAAACATTTTCTAATTTGTTAAAACCATTATGCGGATAAAAAGGGCATTATACTTAGTGGCACCATAAAACGTATTTGTGGACCTAAGCAAAACGTATTAAAAAAATTAAAGAAGTAAAAGTTTTTTGTCAATTCCATGCACAAAAAAAACTGTGAAAGGCAAAATTTAAAGGCTTTCATGTCTTTCTGAGAACATAGTTCAAGCAGGCATTACTTGTTTTCATTGCATGAATATACGCACATGACACAAATTGCAGCATCTGAAGCGACGCTGTTCCCTCTCAGACAGTCAAGAATGACCTTCAGGCTAAGGTGGTGGGAGAGCAGCAGTCGAAGCAAATCTCTCTGTGTGAAAGCGGTAAAGGGTTTTCTGACCGTTATCACTCAGATATTTGAACTTTTAAAGACCATGGTCAAAAGGAATGTAAAATGCACCAACATACCTCTGATTTTCTTTAAAGGGACAAAGATTGCTCAGTTGTGGGTTTTATATATATATATAATATATACATTTTTATTTATATTTATTTATCTAAATGCCTTTAAGCAAATGGTTTAATCATTTAGTGTACTAAATTTCTCTTAGGAGTGTTGGGGATCATTTAGGATTAGGAAATGTGGGCTTAAGTTCAACAAAATCTCATCAAAATGCTTTTGATATTTGGGAAAATTTATAAAGAAACACTTTTTTGGAAACTTGTTCCTGATTGATTGCAGTTTTGGCACAACATAACTGTCTGACTTCTTGTGGAGTCCAAGGATCTTTTCTCACATTTATTAAAGGACTAATGCTAATAATGAATGACAACTAATAGGACTAATATGAATTATACAAACCAGGTCACATCATCTTTCATTAACATTTGTCATGAATATTTAGAGGCGGGAAGCAAGTGCTCAGACTCAGTGTCTTATTTGCTTTGGAAAATCCAAGAATCAATGTTATAGGCCATAACAAGGGTCAATACACATCACAGAAGGATAATCCATCTTCAGAAATGATAATACAAGCAAGAGTAAAAAAATATACGGAGAATCAGAACTGCGCGACACATTCGGCAAGACTTCGTCACAAGAAATAGAAATAAATATAATAGGAGTAAATATGCAAACTAATTAAGGGCTAAACACTGAACAGGTGAACACAATAAGGTAGTCAACCAATGGTGAGACAGGACCAAAACCAAAACAAAAGCACACAGAGAACTGAGGATAATAGCAAGCAGTGCTCACAAACTAAGAGGGAAAATATGTGACAATTTTCATTACATGAGCATTAATACTTAAAGACCGATTCCAGTATGGTGGATCTTTTGATCCCCAATGATAAAGTCATACCTTTGGTGTTTAAATTTGAGTCCACAATGTACATTATATGGCCAAAAGTATGTGGACAACTGACCATTACACCCATATGGGGTTCTTCCCCAAACTGTTGCCACAAAGTTGGAAGCACACAATCTTATAGAATGTCTTTTGTATGCTGTACTAAGAGGCCCAAACCTGTTCCAGCATGACAGTGTCCCTGTGCACAAAGCGAGCTCCATGAAGACATGGTTTGCCAAGGTTGGAGTGGAAGAACTCGAGTGTTCTGCACAGGGTCCTGACCTCAACCCCACTGAACACCTTTGGGATGAACTGGAATGCCAAATGAACCCCAAGCCTCACTAACGCTCTTGTAGCTGAATGAACACAAATCCCACCAGCCATGCTCTAAAATTTAGTGGAAAGCCTTCCCAGAAGAGTGGAGCTTATTATAACAGCAAAGAGGGAATAAATCTGGAATGGGGTGTTCATTTACGGCATTTGGCAGACGCCCTTATCCAGAGTGACTTATAATTATCTCATTTATACAACGGAGCAATTGAGGGTGAAGGGCCTTGCTCAAGGGCCCAGCAGTGGTGCTGGGGATTGAACTCATGACCTTCCAATTAGGAGTCCAATGTCTTAACCACTGAGCTACCACTGCCTTTCAACAGCAAGCACATATTGGTGTGATGATCAGGTGTCCACAAACTTTCGGCCATATAGTGTATATTATAGTGTATTGAGTAACACTGATGAATTATCTGTATGTAAAGAACCACAACTGAATGATGTAACAACTTGCTGTTCTGGAAACATCACTGACCTTGGTGGAGTGCAATGAGTCAGCTGTGACAAAGTCTACACACAGGTGATGGCAAGGGTGTGTAAACTTTCCTGCTGTTTTTACCCATGAGATACAATCACTGACGTGGGTCTGTGCAGAGGAATTCCTCCTGAGTGTTTGTAAGTCTGGGTGTGTGTTTTGTAGAGATATGGGAATTTTTTATATGGGAATAAATATGGGATATTTAGAAATAAAGAAAGAGGGTAAACAGAAACAGTGAATTAAACAGAATCATATGGACGAAGGATTGAACATGTGGGAAACTGAATCACTTGGCAGGAACTTGAGCTGCTCAGGAAATGAACACTGGGCATATGAGATTTGTGTCATTATTCACTTTGTGGTCACAGCATCACGGCCATCTGTCCTGCACAAATGTGAACATTTCATTTGAACATGCTAAGTGCCTTAATCTATAATGAAGGCTAAGGCAGACCAGAAGTAACCTCAGGGAAGTGGTCTGATTGGTTAGTTGTCTCAGTATATCCATTATTGGCTCATGAAGGGTTTATTATGCTTAGTGATGGCATCTTGTGTTTTCCATATGCATTGATAAGCCAGTGTAAATGTAACTGGCGGTAGTGAGAGACCGGATGTAGGTGTTTGAGCCCGGCCTTTTATAAGGGAGAATCCAAGAAACGTGGCTATGGTCTATAGCAGGGATAAAAACACAAACAGACAGGGTTAAACCAGCGTAATCCATAACCATACACAGGGAAACAGGTCAGGGTCAAAACCAGGAAGCACAAGACGAGTCTGTTTCTTCATATATGGTTATGGAATGGATCACCTTTCCATTTTACCAGGGGTGTGTAGACTTATATATATATATATATATATATATATATATATATATATATATACTGTATATGTGTGCGTGTGCGTGCGCGTGTGTGTGTGTGTGTATCTGTGTGTGTCTGTGTGTGTATACAGTTAGGTCCGGAAGTATTTGGACGATTTTTGTGATTTTTGCCTTTATACCACTGTGTATATTCACAGTGCAGGTGGATAATGACCCTAAACATACTACGAAAGCAACTCAAGACTTTTTGAAGGCAAAGAAATGGAATATTCCTCAATGGCCAAGTCAGTCGCCTGATCTCAACCCAATAGAGCTGCTTTTCACTTACTGAAGACAAGACTGAAGGCAGAAAGACCCACAAACAAGCAGCAACTGAAGGTGGCTGCAGTGAAGGCCTGGCAAAGCATCTCCAGGGAGGAAACTCAGATTTTGAGTTTTGAGAACATGGGCCCCAGACTTCAGGCAGTCATTGACTGCAAAGGATTTTCATCCAAGTATTAAAATTATGGTTATATTTACAATCATGTCACTTTGTCCAAATACCTTTGAGCCCCTGAAAATGGAAGTACTTTGTTGAAAATGGCTGTCAAAGTCTACACTTCGATCACATCTTGATTGTTTTATTTCAAATCCATTGTGGTGTATAAAGGCAAAATCACAAAAAGCTCTGTCATTGTCCAAATACTTCCGGACCTGACTGTATATATGCTTAGGCTGTAGTCTTGTGGTGATTCAACTGACCTGATGGACGTCTGTGACCTTCACAGAAAAACAAGATACAAACTAATGTATACTGCTCATAACTATGTAGCAAGAACTATTTAAGATTTCATTAAAACACAACAATTTAATTAATGGCACACTTAATGCAGTATATCCTTGTCTGTACCTTAATCAGGAGCAAGTTGGTTGTAAGAAACCATGCTGATAGATATTGATAGGAAAATGTTTAATGTAAGCCAGTAAGCATTAAACATGTGGTGATGCTCAGTGGCCGGAAGGTTGAGAAATCAAATCCCAGCACCGCTAAGCTGTCACTGTTGGGGTTTTGAGCGAGACCCTTAACCCTCAACTGCTCTGCTCAGCTGTAAGTCACTTTGAGTAAAAGCATCTGCCAAATGTAAACCATTAAGTTAGTTCACATTAGGAAGTGGGCAGTGGTGGCTCAGTGGTCAAGGCTCTGGCCTACTAAAGGTTAAGAAGAGTCCAATTCACAGCAACCACCCAATTGCTGGTTCATTGATCAAGAACATCAGCTATTGACAAACACCCAAGAAATGAATGATTGGCAATGAAACAGCATTTCTATTGTTTATTTTTCCACCATGGCTGATGTCAGCACACACGAATAAGGAAATCGTTACGCTCTTAACTTTCTGCTATACACTTATAGATGATGACATCACAAAAATATTTCTAGGAGCAGTATATCCCTTAAATGAGCTGCAGGATTTTAAAGCTGTAGAGAACAAACCAGAGGAAAGGCAGCATAAACGGTATATCATAAGTTTATGTACAGCACAATTATAATCATTTGAAGCTCAAAGTAGCTAAATCATGCGCAGACATTATTACTCTGATTCAGTATTTCAAGAAAACAAATCTAAATGGCTCTGATATGTACGAAACCTGAAAAGGGTCACACTGCACCACAACATAAGCAATTTTACAAGTTGGCTTATATGTTAAACTACTCAAATGTATTGCTAAGCCCTACAGTTAACTGCTTTAATTTCAATTAAATATGGAATATTCAAAAAATATATATTTTTTTTTGGATAATTAAGGGTTCTTAGCTTCATAAAAATATGTAGCTCCTGTAAATGGAACTTTTATGTGTTTCACCAGAGGCAAATCCTTTTACTCTTTTATTATTATTATTATTATTATTATTATTCATTTTAAAGTACATTACTCAGTAAGTTCAATGAATTATTCAGGAACTACAGTGAAACTATTAGGAAAGGCGACTAGTTGAGTAGTGAGCAACATGAATCTGGATGCGTAGGCAGATTCTGTGTGTTTAAGGATTTACTCATTCAAAGCCTTCTGCATATTGTTCCAGACCCACCTACACTTAGAAATAAAGTTCCCTATACAAAGTTCCTGGTGAATTCTCAAAACGGAAGGTGTGGATTAATTTTCTAGAATTACTAGAATAAACTACTATGTTATTGTTTCTGTAGTAACAGCTGGCTTACGTTTAGGGAAGATGGCGTGAATGTAATCTTTAACAAAGAAAAACAACTATAGTTAGTCAATATGGTGAAGTTTTATTCTGGTTAGGAGACCATTTATGGTTTCGGTATCGTTTGTGGGAGGATTCTCCAGAGTCAGCTCTGTTGTGTCGTGTGTCAGTGTCATGTTTATTTCTTTTCACATTTTTTTGTCTTATTAACTTCAGGAGAGAATAAAAGAGATGCTGGTGAGGGAAAAGCTGTTTATAGCTGCTATAGTTTCAATGATAACAGGAACTAACTTGTTTTTAGACATTCCAGAACATTAAATGTAGCTTGAAAAGTGTGACGTGTTGTTCATTAATTAATCAAAAATTGTAATCTTTGGCAAATTGTTGTGGTATAAGTGGAATAACACACGACAGGCTGTACTGCTGTAGATAAACAAAAATCACCTTCAGGGTGGTAATGTACAGTGTTACCTCCCTGTCGCTGATGATATATATTTCCTAGAACAGCATGCCCCAACATGTTTTATTCCTTACATATAGCATCATAAATAGATGTCTGGTTTAAATGTAATATGTAGAACCCTAAAACTAAAAGGATTGTTTTCAGAAAATGTAAGAACCTTTAACCAGCCAAAAAAAACCATGAGAGCCAAGTTCTTTAGAGCATTGTTTCCCTTCTTTTGCTTGTTGATCTTTGAAAAGACAAAGCTGATCTCAGGACAGTATAAAGGACGTTCTCAGGACGTCAAATAATCCTGACCAGAATCTAACTCCTGGCAAAGTGGTTCCACAAGATCTGCAATTCCAGATCCGAGGCCGACTGCTCTACTCACATTCTTGTTTTCCATGCTCTAGGCAAGCACACCTGACTTGATTCAGGTGTTTCAGAGCAGGAGAAATATGGTACCGTGTTAGAGGATAAGGAGGCATCGCTGTTGAACTCTTGAACATGATTGATTTACATGATTCTCGACTCATCGTCACAGGCTCTTTTACAAATATGGACATCGGTGTAGCTCTCTCGAGGAGGAATGCCAAATCGTCATTCCTCCCTTAAACTCACCTGGCTCACTGACGCAGTCTCTGCGCCGGCTTATTGTGCAAAGGAGGTCAACACTTATGTAAAAGCAGTTAGCAGTTACAGCTGAGAGGTCAACTTGTGTGGTGTTTTTAAAAGCTGGTCTTTGTGGGAAATGACAGTGATTGTCTAGCTTTGAATGAACTGTAACACACTTCATCCAGGCTTTACAGTGTGTTCTCTCCGGTCTGCGAACCCTGTGGGTGTTCTTTCTGTCATGGGACATGGAAAGCCTTTGATGCAGCAACATAGTACATAATGTATGACATAATGAAAACTTCAAAAGCATTCTTTGGGGCACCATAGTCTTTTAAACAAAAGCTCTCTCAAAACCTTCGTTCCCAATTTTCCTGTCTCTCTCTCATTCTGTCTCCGTCTCTCTCTCTCTCTCTCTCTCTCTCTCTCTCTCTCTCTCTAGTTTCATGTCTGTTCTTGCAGCGACGCAACTGGTAATCCAACAAATCGGTATCTCACTAGAAAACACACACCTCTGCAATTATTGAACACGCACTGGGTGTAATAGTCCACTAATCGTCTTAGCGTCATGACTAATCACGACTAGCCCTTTATACGCTCCTGCTTATCGCCTCACAGCCAGTAGGGGGCCTTGTCACAGACGGAAAAATTAGGCCAACAATAATAATAACAACACTATATTATACTACTATAATATTATATTATTATAAATAATAGTATAATAGCACATCTTGTTATTATAGGCATGTTATTCAGTAATTATGAATTATTCAGTAACTACATTGAAACTAATAAAAGAGGTGTGGAGATATTAGTGTGGGAAATATCCAGCCGACGAATCAAGTGCTACGTGGCTTCACAAAGTAAAGGATTTAGCGACCTATATTATGTATATTAGAAAAAAGAAAGGTAGAAAACTGAGAAAAACAAGCAATAACAACACGTGAAAACTAGGTCTGTACGTTTTACTTTGGTTTGTCAAGCTAGCGGCAGTTGGTCAGTCAGCTAGTCGGTTAACTAGCTAGCTAGCTATCTAACAAACACACAAAACTGTCAGCCTACAAAACCTGAATGTTGAAGAAGTTAAGAACTCTGTAGCAGATAAGATGTTTAAGGCTCTTAAACCAACTCTTGTTTAAGGCTCTTTTTTGGCACAGCCTTTAGTCCTGTTTGGGCGCTAGCCAAGCAAGTGGTTTTTACAAAGTCTAGAAGGATTTATCTTAAACATATTTATCTTATCTATCTTAAACATATACTTTATATTTAGAGGAAAAGTAGAAAACTGAGGAAAATAAGAAACAACATGTAAGAACTAGGTTTATTTTGCTTTGTTTTGTTGAACTAGCAGCAGTTGATCAGTCAGCTAGGCAGTGCAGCTAGCTAGCTTGTGGAGCGTTTCTATGCTCCCAGGGTCCTGTTCCTCAGATTTATATGGCTCATAATGAACACATGAAAAAGGGTCCTACGTTCCCCAGCTCTATATAGCACATAATGGGAACCCGAAAACCATGTTCCCAGCTCTGTATTCACTTAACATGACATGGGTTATTGTGGGAACTCACCAAAAAAGGGTTTTCTGTTCCCCAGCACTGCCATATGGCTCTCAATATAATAGACCTAGACTTGGTCATAGCTTTCTTAGGTGAAAACTAGCCTAGTATGTTTCTAACTCTCGAATCTAACGCTCATGCCATATGTATCTAATTTAATCCAGATTGTTTTTGCCTCCAAATATGCTAGTGTATTTTTCCTGCATTTATTTTATTTCATTTTGTCCCTTTTATGAGCGTTTACTGTATTTTAGAGGCTACACTATGACATTTCGACCTTTATTCCTGGTTGGAAACCTTAACTGTGCTGAACACTGGGGTTTCCTACTCCTTCATTTTATGTGAAGTTAATGCAAAATGGCAGCACTAGCTAGCAAACAAACATACAACACTGCCAGCCATAAACATTTCAGATAGTATGTTTTCTTCTTGTTGAGGTGAATCTTTCATGAATTACAGATTGTCAAGTAAGTTAGTAACCAAGCTATGAGAGAAAGATCAAGGGCACAGCTAGCAAGCGAAGCTGGATTGCGTTAGCTAGCCAGCTAAAATGGATTCATATTGCCCGTGTCACCATAAATACATGAAATACTGAAGTAACACCTACGATATTATTGCAAGAAAGTAAAAGCTTTAATTAAACTCCTCAGTCTCTGTGGGCTCATCGCTTGGTCCAGACTTCCATTCCTTACTCTATGAGTTTTCACTGTGGTTACTGAATGATATGCTTTAAGATGAATAATTGAATAATTAGAGGATTTAATGGGTTAATTGGCAGTTTCACGTTTAACTCCATTATCTTACACGATTTAGTTACCTTTTTGCTGTTCTTATAATCATTACTTGTTCTTATAATCACATTTCTAGCACATTATTTTCAGAATAAAGAAGTATATTCTTCAGGAACATTGTCAAAATACCTCATTAGACCATTTAATCTTTTACTCATCAGTTCCCTTTTCTGTATTTTGTGCTTAATCGCTACAGGGGTTTCTCATACAGTATCATGTTAGAACTGAATTCTGTGTGTGTAAGAGGCAGATTATCAGGGATCTGCTATAAAGATGGACACCTAGATCAGATTCTGTGAAGTGCCCCTAAACAGTACTCGAGCCCTCGAGTAAAACTGTTTGTAATTGTAATTAATTAATGGCAGAGACTTCGTGGAGTCTGTAGGACGTGTGAGACGGGTGATCATGTTGTTCACAGTTGGCTTGTCTCCCACCGCCTCGAGGTTTGACCTGAATCTTTCAGAGGGATGCAACAGACAGGTTTGTGAGCATACCTGAGTTTTGCCTACAACAGAGACGGTACGCTTTCCACGTAAAAATGTAAAAATGTCTGTATCTAATTTTTAATGATGTTTATTCAGAAGCAGGGCTGAAAAATGTAAATAACGATTATTTATGACTATTAGCTTTTATGACTAGTTACACTTTTAATATCTTAAATATAGAGAATGCATTATGTGTCTCTCAATATATGTCTCTGTATGTCTCTCTCGATATATGTTCTCAAAAGGAATAATTATTAATCATATGCAAGTCATCGCAGGACTGGACAAACAATAAAAACTTTATTATTATTATTATTATTATTATTATTATTATTGTGTTGTTGTGTTACTGTTGTTGTTGTTGTTGTTTACTTGGCTTTAAATAAAAAAAAAAAAACTTTACTTTTAACTTTTTTACTTTCGGCTTATTACCTCGCAGCCAGCAGGAGCCTCACCACGTTCTAGGAAAAAATAGGCCAATAATAATAAATATGCTATATTATATATTACATTATCATTATGATATATAAAACTATAAAACATCATAGACATATAAAAATACTAGTATAATTAAAACCCCAGTAACTGAGGATAGGTCAAGTTAAAGGTTCACGGAACAGTATTCCCGAGTGTTAGGGCTGATGTACGAAAACCATCTTCCGCCGTCTGAGCTGTGAGTGATCCACAGAATAATTGTCAATAAAACCTGATAACGGAGGAAGAAAACTATTTTATAACAACGGCACACACTTTTTATCTGGTTATAGTTACATTTAATGTTATGAAACCTCTGTGAAAAAAAGTTAGTTCCTGTTCTCGCTTACGTTATAGCAGCTATAAACAGTCGATCCCTCGCCAGCCGCTCTTTTACTCTTTCATGAAGTTAATACTAATTTAAGGCAAAAACAAAAAAGCTAACAGAAAGACAAACTTAAAAAAGAAAGCTTAAAGTAACAGATTTACCTCTGACAGTTACAAAGCGCTGACACTGGAGACTCCTTCCATAAATGTTAAATAAACATTTAATCTGTTTATGAGGAGTGCTTATTGTATAAATACTAATAGCCAATTAGCCAGCTACAGTCACAAATATCACATATTTAATCAGTTGAGGGGCCCAAGAACTGTGATCAAGAATCGTATGGACTTTTATGGATATTTGTTGCTGTTTTGTAAACGCTGCCTCCTGAGCCAAACCCAGCTAGGCCGAATGATCCTTCCAGCAGACTTAAGCATTGTTTTTGATAAGTAGCTCCTCATTCATCAGTCAGCGCACAAACTGAGATCTTTTCCAAAGAGATTTAAGCGCCTACAAGAAAATAAAAAGTAAGTGCATAGGAGGACAATAATGGACATATGGTGCCAAATAAAACACCAGCATCTCTTTTTCTTTCTGTACCTCTCTCTAGCTCCCTTTTTCTTACACTCTTTCTCTCTCACGTCTTGTCAACAGCCTGTTTTTCCTTGGAGCACTGCAGAGCCCAGGGGTTGTGTTATGACAGGGATTCTTTTGTTTGGATTATGAGACAGCGGCGAGAGGAACAACAGTCCACTGCGCTGTTTTCATTGACAGAGGAACAATATTTTCATAAGGTGTTTCTCATCTCCTTCCGCTGGCCGATCAGAGAGAGACGACTGATTGAGACATGCAGGATCCATTTGCAACCCACACAAACACACTTCCTCACCCTCCATGTCTTGGACTGCTCTTCTTAAAGTACTCGAAGTGTGCGGTTTGCTCAGAAGAGCATTAGCTAATGCATCTGGTAATTAGCTTTAATAAGCAACGGCCAAAGTTAGCATTAAACGCCACAATCGGGATTATGTTTGCATCGGCTTCGTGACATATTCCCACAGATTCATGTTTCATAATCGGTTTTCTCAGAGACAAGATGTAGAGGCCAAAATAGTTGAGCATTTAATGCTGTTGGCAAACCCAATGCACTTTTTATCCACTTAAACTCAGGGATTATCATTTTGCAATTATATGTTATTATTTTACTATTTTATAACTGCTATGCATTTTTCAGTAACTATAGTGAAACTAATCATAGGAGTGACAAAGAGGGGAATGTAAGTAAGGTTTAAATATAGCTTTTTGTAGCTGCATTTTGCTCTTTAGGTAACAGACACCTTTGGGCTTTAGTGAGATAATTGCAAAAAAGCTGATTGGTGGTGCAGTGTGTAGCGCTGCCAATCCTGAGCTCAGGTTACTGTTTGTGTAAGTTCGGGTTTTCTCTGGGTTCTCAGGTTTCCTCCCACCTTCCAAAAACATGCCGTCAGGTGGATTAGCAAACAGATACTCGTCTTGTGCCGAGTATTCCCAGGATAAATCGGTTACTGAAGATGATGAATTAAATCGGTTACTGAATGATTGACAACTCCATTGATGATACGATACGATTTTCATTCATAAGGCAACGACCTGATATTTGAAGAAACCTATAATCTGCTTCGACACATTTTGATGTGATTTAATTTACTAGCTCCTGTTTGACACGTGACCGACTTTGTGCAAAATCTGAGGTAGACCTACTGTTAATTTGCTAATAATGATTTGAAAAGTAGAGTTACAGCTAAATCACCTCGCTAGCCTTTTTTACGCATCAGTTTAAAAACATGCATTATTTTTTACACACCAGTTGTTCGCCATTTTTCGATAATACTCAACTTATGATTGTTGCATCTATTAAATAGAGTCATTGCCTTTTAAATTGATGCATTGATTCAAATCGTTGACTAAACAATTTAGTCATCTTCTAACTGGCTTATTATACGTGCTAATGCAAGCTTTTATGTATGCATATACAGAGTGACAGATAACTGCGTTCTTATTTAGTCAAGATGGTACGATATGATGTGGTAAGGTTTTCTGTAAGGAGACATTTATTTATTTAAATAGAGTCATTGCCTTTTAAATTGATGCATTGATTCAAATCGTCATATCGTTGCACCCCTAATTCGCCTGCTACTAGACTGGTTTTGTTCAATAGACCTAGTTGGCTTTGTTATGCACTTACACAAGCACAGCCTATACTTCACTAAATGCATTCAAAGGTCAGAAAAGGCCAACAAAACATTAACATTCACGCATTTGGCATCTTGTTCGGCGACTTGCATGCTCTTCATATTCAGGCCCAGACTCAGGTCAAAGGTCAGCCCTTTAGGCCACTGTGTGTTTTCCATCAAATGATATCTAACGAGAAACAAACAATTCATAAAGGATGAAGGGTAAAGCCTGGCGGTTTATTCTGACCCAGTAAGAGTTCTGCTATCCACATCTTAACATCTTAACACAGGCCTCAGAACGGCACAATAAGCAAATACTTGTCTTATGTGTCTTGGAATGCAGTCGAGCGGAGTGATACACACAGTGAAATGTCCCAGTGCGGTTAGGCTGAATATAAGCACTGTTAGAGCGCCACTCGTCCAATCAAATTAGTGGACCGGAATGGACTGTTGTATAGCAGAAGAAAGGGAAAAAAAGCATTAATTCATCTTTCCTGAAGACTTTTTAACTGTATGGATGGTGCTCCCCGGGCGCCGCAGCGAAAAAAGGCTGCCCACTGCTCCGGGTGTGTGTTCACGGTGCGTGTGTGTGTGTGTGTTCACTACTGTGTGTGTGCACTTGGATGGGTTCAATGCAGAGCACGAATTCCGAGTATGGGTCACCGTACTTGGCCACAAGTCACATCACTTCGAAAATATGCCTTAGGAAATCCTGTCACCTAGTGGAGAGAAGACACATAACTACAAGCAAGAGGCTGGTTTCATAATAATGACATATGATGAATGTTATTCATAGTAAACCCTGCCCAAAAGCAGCATGTGAGCAAGAATATTTCCTGTCCACCAAAAATAACTCGGCTGTTTCTAAAATAGTGCCCTACTCCCTGTTCCCTATAAATGTCAAAGTGTACTATTGATATTCTCTACCATCTAGGGTACATCATTCATGGGCACACTGGATATTTTTCATACCTACAAAATGACAAAGTGTCCAAAATAGTGCAGTGTGTATGGAATCGTTTTTAGATCATCATCATCATCATCATTATTATTATTATTATTATTATTATTATGTTCTGAAATCAAGTCGATCGAATGGAATCAATGTAATATTTCATATCACTAAAAAAATTATGGTGTCTTGTAAACATTTATATTTATATACCATATAAAATTTACTCATTATTATTATTCTGCAGATGTGGAACGATGAGTATCATTATATTATATCTAAACAATTTAGTTATCTTCTAACTGGCTTATTATACGTGCTACTGCAAGCTTTTATGTATGCATATACAGAGTGACAGATAACAACTGCGTTCTTATTTAGTCAAGATGGCACGATATGATGTGGTAAGGTTTTCTGTAAGGAGACATTTATTTAATGTTTATGGAAGGAGTCTCCAGTGTCAGTGCTTTGTAACAGTCAGAAAGTCTTCAGGAAAGATGAGTTAATGCTTTTTTTTTTTTTTTTTTTTTTTTGTTATCCAACAGTTCATTCCGGTCCACTAATTTGATTGGACGAGTGGCGCTCTAACAGTGCTTATATTCAGATATTCAGCCTAACCGCACTGGGACATTTCACTGTGTGTATCACTCCGCTCGTCTGCATTCGCCATGTAAAATTCCACTTCCTAGCATCAGTCCCACTGAAACGGTTACTACACTAGAATTAGCGACATCATCAGCGGACACGGCAAACGTTAACGTTTTTTTTCACGAATACGACTTCTGACTTAAACTATGAACGCTGGTCCGAACCAAATGAGAAGGAATAAGAGAAGCCATTTTTGCCAGAAGCATCTTTAACGGGAAAGTACAAATCGTTGTGAGCAAATCGCCGATGTAGCTCCTCCAGGATCGGTTTCCAATAGCTGAGCGGAAATAAACAAATTATTTGGTCGTATTGTATCCAAAATACAGTCAGTTACAATTGATATTAATTTCGTGTTTATAGAGCTGTTGAATAAAAGCAACATCACACCCGCAAGCGTGCGGTCATACTGAATATCGGCATATTAATCGGTGATATTAATTGTTTCTTGGAAACCTGATTAGCTTCAAGAGAGACAAAAGAAAGGCTGGCGAGGGGAACGACTGTTTATAGCTGCTATAACATAAGTGACAACAGGAACTAACTTGTTATACAGACAATATGAAATGTCGATGTGGTGTTCGTTAATGAATTCAAAATTGCAATAATCAGCATTGTGATGTGCATAACGCACCACCACGTTTGTCGTTCGATTTCTTTTCCTGTAACCGCATGCCCCCAAGTGTTTCATTCCTTACATTACCTACTGGTGCAGTATACAAGTACTTGTTCCTCACACAGCCAGTCTCTAAGCGTTTAAATAATGACAAATATTGCACGTGCAGACTTATTACAGGATATGAGTGTGCCATCACTGTTTATAACACTGAACGTGCTTTAGCGCAGGAATTACTAGAACTGTGAAGTGCAGGGAATTGTGAATGGATGCTTTTACAGCTTTATCAGACTTCTCCTTCACAGTTTTTTTTTTTTTCCCCCCATACCGTGAATATGAGTCTGATTAGTGAATACAGTTAAAAAAAAAGAAAACGAAAAGACTGCAGTTGAATTAAAGTGTTAAGTGACTTTTTATTCATGCCTTCATTCAATCCATTAAACATATATATATATTTATGTATAAATTCACAGTCAATCCATATAAAAAAAAGGGAAATGTATACAATAACATCATTTACAAATACATAATTGAGAAACAGGATTAAAGGTTAAAGGAAGGTCCCTACGACGCTTTCGATCATCGGTCATCAGGCTTCTCTATACAACACTTATATATAAATGGTGACATCACATACTTTCAAAAAAGGGTGCAATAAAAATACTGAACAAATACATGACATGACATGAAATGCACATACAGAGCATGATAATTTTTTTTTTCAAAAAAAAAAAAAAAAATGTACAGACATCTGCTACACTATGTTTGTGCACAAATTATGCAGTTTAAATGAAAATGAATCTCTCTCTCTCTCTCTCTCTCTCTGGCAACACAGTACATGGATTCAATAATAATAATAATAATAATAATAATAATAATAATAATATAGCATTAAAAGGATTGTTATGACCTCATGTCTAATCTGTGTGAACACTCACTCCATATCAAAGGTGTGCAAAGTTTCATTTTTTTTTTTTCATCAGGAAATAAATCACTGACTTTTTTTTTTCTTTCTTTTTTTTTTTTTTTTTTAGAAAATGGTATTTAGTGGATGGAATAGCGTTTGCTCGTTCACATTGAGGTTTATACCCTGTTAATTATCCATTTGTGTTTTTGATTCGAATGAAATCTCCGAGAAAAAAAAAAAAAAAAAAAAAAAAAAAAAAAAAAAAAAAAAAAAAAAAAAAAAAAGACACAATCTGGTCCTCATATGCTGATGAGAAACAGCGAAATAGTCTGGAGAGGTGATCTGATTTTGTATCTCTGCCCTTGTTTTTTTTTCACAGTTCACGACTGATGTTGATGCAGTCAGACAAAAAAAAAAATACAGCGATTTACATTAAGGTTTCTTACTGGCTAAAACAAACTGGTGTACTATTCTTAAACTGGGTTTTTAAAACTGCAATGAAATTACATACAAATGCTGATTATGATTGACATGCCCTGCAATATGCGCTGGTATTATTTGATACTCTCTCTCTCTCTCTCTCTCTCTCTCTCTCTCTCTTCTCCTTCATACTTTGTAAGTCTTTGTAATATCTTAGAATATGAGTGCATGATCAGCAAGATCAGCTCCTTACAGATATAGATATAGATAGATACAGATATAAATGTATTCTTCAGGATAAAAACAGTAAAAACTGATCAGCACTCCTACTCTTCATTCAGGACTTTATTAACTCTCCTAATACCATGAGCACATTCAGGGAAAGGTCCAGCCTTTCCCGACCCACATCCTGACTCTGGCCCCCTAAAACTGGTCCATCCATGAGTGTGTGTGTGTGTGTGTGTGTGTGTGTGTGTGTGTCTGTGTCTTCACACCTGGATGTGGCGGCGGCGGTGGAGTGCCAGGTGGTCGGAGCGAGAGAAGCTGCGCTCGCAGTTGCCACACTTGAACGGCTTGACGCCCGTGTGCTTGCGGTAGTGACGTGTGAGCTCGTCTGAGCGTGCAAACTTCCACGCACAGCCGTCCCACGTGCACTTATACGGCTTCTCACCTAAGAGAGAGAGAGAGAGAGAGAGAGAGAATGTAGGAAAGAAGATAAGAGTGCAGCGGTGGTCAGGTTTGCTTTTGAAATCCTACAAAATGCATTTATATGGGTGGAAGGAACTGATGTAGCGCTGTGTCTGTTCAGTTAATAGAAACCCTTTAAAGGTGCTGTTTGTCATTTTTAAAGGAATTCTTTCCAGACGTGCAATCATATCATAATCATACCATGATAAAAAGACATGTGACTCCCAACATTGTCGTTCATCCATCTGCCTCGTTTCTTCATTTCAAGGCTTCATTTTTCATTTTTCTGGCCCTTACATGAGCTCCGCCCCCAGCCAGAACACAGCACAGCCCTGCTGCTTTTCCTTTACCTTGTGTGTAATTTCCAGACTACATCATCATCATCATCATCGAACCAAACAAGTTTCAAATATATATTTACATATAAAAGTTTTAGAACTTTTCTTCCAATAAAAATGACTGACGACTCAGAAAAGTGATCTATATAAAGAAGAGCAAGCAATGCACCAGGCACTAGAACAAGGTCTCTGGTTCAGAGAAACTCCAATTCCCAGAATTCCCAGTCAGAAACCATGCCCACACACCCAGGCTCCTCCAGTTACGACAGATTTCTAATTAAGTACTCCTGTGTCTCATTACACTCTGTGTATCTGTGCACATATACTCCTCACGCTCACTCACTCGGTGCTAGGTCTTGTTTGCATTTCTTCACCTTTGTTACGAAGCTTCGTGCCATGTGTGCCCAGGTATGTGGTTTACCTTGGATTCTTTGTTTTGCTCCTTGTATTTAGGATTTTAATCCTTTCACCTGGTATTTAAAGCTTATTTCCGGCCCTAACCTGAGTACATGTCACTTCACATCGTTTTTAATCGGTTGTATTAGAGACAGTTGATACAGAAGTGTTGAATTACTGCTCAGTCGTTTTTCTTGCTTGCTCTCAGACTCACCGGTGTGTGTCCTCCTGTGGGCTTTGAGGTGGGAGCTCTTGGTGTAAACCTTACTGCAGCCCTCAAACTCGCAGCGGTGGATGCGCCTCCTCTTGGTGTCAGGAGACTCGGGCCGCCTCGACCTTCGCATGCTCTCGATGCTGAACGGCAACATGGAGCTGCAACGACAATGTTTTTAAAAAAAATGACTACACTATTACTATAGCTCATGATTATAGCACAGGATTAAGAGGTACATGTTTCTGAGGTGATTATAGCTTATGCTGAGAAACACTTTGGCTTAAAGTCAGGCTAAACCTCATCCCAAGACTTTAAGTACTTGAAAAAATTAATAGATGATAAAGATGAGGGAGACGGTATACACTGTGAAAGACGGCAGATCCTTATCCCTAAATAAAGACAGATAACAGAGGAAGGGGAAAACATTCAAGAGGGAAAAAAACAGGTGAGGCAGTGCAGGCAGTGTTGATAAAGTTAAATCACTGTTTTTGGGAGGTGAATAAATGGGCAAAGAAGAAAAAAAGAGAAGAATAAAGGAAAGAAAAAAAAACCCCAAAGAGAAACAGATACAAAGAAAGAATAAAGAAAGATCAATAAGGAAAGAAAGTGAAAATGAAGAGAGGGAAGAAAAAGAGAAGGAAATTATAAAGGAAGGAAAGAAAGAATGAAGGAAAGAGGAAAAATAAAAGGAAGAACGGAGGGGAGAAAAAAGGAAGTACATATATAAACAACCAGACAAAACAAAGGGAACAACAAATTAAAGATATAAGGAATAAAAAAGGAAAGAAAGTGGAAGTAAAGGAAAGAAATGTAAGAATGGGGGAAAAAATAAAAGAAAGGGAAATAAATACATTAATTAATACATTTACTAAGAAAGAGAAAGAAAGTTGCACTGATACAGTAATACTACACACGTTTTAATGGTTGTTTAATTCGATAAAAGTAAACGACACATTAGAAATGTTATTCACCCAATACAGCTATTTTTAATCATTTTATTTATCTTTAGAGTGAAGTATCTTTCCTAAAACACCCTGACAGCAGCAGGAATCAAGAGGACCGTCTGTACTGTAATCTAACCCTGTATCCCAGTTTTGGACTATCATGTAAATAAGGGAGCAGCTTTAGCAGCAATAATAAATCCGGTCGCTAGAGGGAGCTGCGCTGCTGTTAAACGACCACCATCCAGCTCCTCCCTGAGCCAGCTCTACTCACAGAGGAAGAAGGGATGAATTTAACCATAAACATATTCCAGAGTCGTAAACAATCTCCACATGAAACTTTGAAAAGATGAAAATAACAAAGCAAACAATGTCCGAACAAGAACACACACACACACACACACACACACACATACGCTGAGCAAGTCGTACTGTACATGGCAACACAAGAAAACATACAACAAACTCAGCTCATCTGTGTACATATGAACAACACACACACACACACACACACACACACACACAGCCCATGGATCCTGGATCAGTGGCTTGAGTCAGACAGGCTTTATCTGGAGAAGTTTGGGAGTTGCTCCTCACCCCCTGCAGACTCACTTCCTGTTTCTCTTGGGCCACAGGGGTACATCGTGTGTGTGTGTGTGTGTGTGTGTGTGTGTGTGTGTGTGTGATGTGGAAAGGGGATAACGGCCACCTGTGGCTGTTGGCAGCTCGAACTCTTCTGGGAGCCCAGAGGAGATGGAGGGGGGGAAAAAAGAAGCACTCAACTCCCACATATTCTCTTCTCTCATTCTGTCCCAAAACAGAGAGGAGAAAATGATTCACTGATTCAGCACGAGACATGACGGAGGGAGCAGAGAGAGAGCAGAGGGCCGTCTTCAGGCTGGCTTTAAGAGGCTCTGACATGTCCGTGTCTCAGGAGATCCTCAAATCTTCGTGATGCTGGATTTGAGAATCATCAGCAGGTTTTCAGCCTTCATACAGGAGTAAGTGCGTAGTGTCGGGGTCATAGCAAACAGATTTCTTTAGGAAAGAAATCATTCTGTGCCAGAATGAAAGATGGTTTTTAAATTAGCCCGTTAATTGAATTAATAAGCCCTCAAACAATGGCAGAAATAATATGAAGAGAAGGAAGAAAGAAAGAAAGAAAGAAAAGTCTAAAGAGACGTTTGAGTTAATTTAATCAAAGCTCCTGATTGGTCAGCTGTGAAACCTGTTATGACATCATCAGATAACTGTTGGAATTCAAATTCAGAAAAAGTATTTATAACTATATTATATTTTAGTGAAATAATAAAGAAGAAAAAGAAATGGATGTACAGGTAAGGACAAAACTTTAGAGAGAGACCCTTGGAGAGTTTATTGTCTAAAAGTGTAATCCAGCACTGTGAGATATAAATGGAATTATAAGGTATTCAGTAAGTTTTGATGGAGAGGGGTGAGGTGACGGAGGTGTGAGTGGCTGGAGGTGTGAGTTGATGGAGGTGCGAGTTGATGGAGGTGTGAGTTGATGAAACAGTGAGTTGATGGAGTTGAGAGCTGATGGAGATGTGAGTTGATGGAAGTGTGTGCTGATGGAGTTATGAGGTGATGGAGGTGTGAGTTGATGGAGTTGTGAGTAGATGTAGTTGTGAGGTGATGGAGGTGTGAGTTGATGGAGGGGTGAGTTGATGGAGGGGGGAGGTGATGGAAGTGTGAGGTGATGGAGGTGTGAGTTGATGGAGGGGTGACTGATGGAAGGGTGAGTTGATGAGTTGTGAGTTGAGTTCTGAGCTGATGGAGGTATGAGCTGATGGAGTTTTGAGCTGATGGAGGTGTGAGTTGATGGAGGAATGAGTTGATGGATGGGTGAGTTGAAAGAGGGGTGAGCTGATGGAGGTGTGAGTTGATAATAATAATAATAATAATACATTTTATTTATAGAGCACTTTACATTTTAAAGAAAATCTCAAAGTGCTACGAGTTTGATGGAGTTTTGAGCTGATGGAGTTGTGAGGTGATGGAGGTGTGAGCTGGCAGATTTGGGAGCTGAATGAGGTGTGATCTGTGAGTTGTTTGTGTCCTACTCTGTTTTCAGGCTGTGTTTTTAATGAAGGCTGAATGAGAGAGAGGGAAGCTGCAGCTGAACGGCATCTAAAAACGGTGGCGCTTGTTCTTTTGTTCCGTCTTTTGTTTAAAAATTTTTTCCTCCTGGAGGCTCAGAAAGGGGCTTTCCTGCAGCGAGGACGTGCATGGCAGTGCCACTGAGCTTGGATCAGTTTACACACAGTCTCTAGCACACAGGACAATGGCGTACAGTGTGTTCAGCTGACCCAGGATCAGGAAAAGTGAATCAAGTTTATGACATGAACCTGGTCGCCTCGTGCACCTGCGTCCCTGAAACACACTCCCTCCGAGACCTGAGCAAACAATGATTTTAAGGAACGGCAGAGTGCATTAGCCAGCTCATCCGGCCTCTCTGTCTCTCCCTCTCTCTCTCTCACACACAAACACACACACACACACACCCCATGACATATTCAAACACATTGTTGCCTTGAGGCTTGGCACAGAGCTCAGCACCGCTGGCAGCCATGTTCCTCTTCCTCCCCCTGGTGTGCCCATCAGCTGGCACGGCCGCACCGCAACACTCTAGCCTTGCGGGCATTCTGAATATGGAGGAGCCTCTGTCACCCTCCAGGGAGAATTCCTTTATTAATGAGCTTCCCTTTGGGCTAAGCTAGGCGTGCACACACACACACACACACACACACACACACACACACCTGCACATCTGCCATTCCTTCACAAGTGCCCATTTATAATGATGATGAATTCATGCTGACAGGGAAAGTGTCTCCACAAAATTCTATCAAACTGAGAGACAAAAGCTGCCAGATAACACACACACACACACACACACACACACAGAGTGGGAGTTTATTTTCTCATTTTGGAGCGCGCCACGTTTCAGGCTGTCCGGTGTCGTACGTAACTCTAACACAGTGACAGTGACAGATTATTGTGGATCATCATGGATTTTCTTGTACATATTATGAATTGCAGACACTTGTGGCTGTGTTTTCTTGCGTGTGTTTGTGACACCTACACAGCTTTCCAAGAAGGTTCGACTTGGAACCTTTTCTGAATCAGACACTTAATTGTACTTGTGCCTTAAATGCATAAACTTACAGTTAGATCAAGGGTTATTTTGTTATTGTGCATGCTTCGCACTTTAAAACACTCTTCGATTTTGCCATCAAAGGAAGCCCTTAAAGTTATTGTGTAGAATCGTACAACTGTTTGCTTTCAGTAGAACCCTTTAAACAACGCTTTGGAACTGTTTAGTGTATAAAAAAACAAAATCAAGCAGTTAGTCGTACACTTAAATAAAATAACTATCTAACACCATGGTTTATCTCTTTAGGAGAAAGCTTAAAGATTCCATGTTGAACCCTACATCCGAGAGTTTCTCATTCAATTTTCCAAGTAGAACCCCTTTACAAAGCTTGACTCATGGGAACCATACAAAGAACCCATGCCAAATAAACCTAAGGTTTATTCAGTTGTCCCCCTTAAAAGTTCTATGCATATCCCTACAACACAGGTTCCCATTCATAAATGGTTCCAAGTAGAACCGCTTTGAACATCCTGAACATTAACTAGTGAAAATATTACTATACATCCACTCTTACAAACAAGAGGTTACACTGAGCACCTTAAAGAGTTCTTTGTTTTGTCTCGTTAGGAGAACCCTTAAAGGTTATAGGTTGAACCCTACAACTGAGGGTTTCCCCATTCAGGTTTCCAAGTAGAACCCCTTAAGCAACCTTTTGTTAACTGTTAAACATCCAAGGAACCCATGAGAATTATTTTTTATAAGGATATTCT
>CM041000.1:13526782-13568461 GCA_022985145.1 Pangasius djambal | reverse complement strand
TTGTCTTTCAATAATGTATCACTAAGGTTAGATGTAAACTTAAAAAAAGAAAGAAAAAAGAAAAAAACTGGGTTTGTCAATCTGGGGTAAAGGTTAAAGGTTCTTTCAGAAAAGTAGAACGTTTAAAAAGCTAGACCTATTAACCATCCAAATAACCAATGAGAAACTTTTTTGTGGTATAAATATAATATCTCTGAAATTGTATGTGTGTGCGTGTGTGTGCGTGTGTGTGTGTGCGTGTGTGCGTGTGTGTGTGGGTGTGTGTGTGTGGGTGTGTGTAAACTCACTCCTGTACAGCACGAGCGATGGTCAGAGCAGTAGAGCCGGTCTCGTTCACACTGTCCAATGTTACATTGGGCAGGTCATCGTCCTCGCTGTCACTCAAAGATCGCCGTGGAGATGGTCCATCTGGTACTCTGTGTGTGACTGGAGAAAAGGATGAAGAGGGCGGGGTTAGAGACGTGGTATGGATATGAATGTACATTATGTAAAAAAAAAAAAAAAAAAGTCATTGTGAGAATTTTTGCTGCAGTAAACAAAACTGACAGATAACTATAAATGCTAAAAAGCATTTTCTTGTAAACTTATCATTTATACTCATTTATTTACCTCATAATGTCTTTATGAGAATATCAAAAACATTAGAAATACCTCTGTCAAAAAACACAGTGTTTAACCCTTTCTAGCAGTACACTGGCGGTCCATTCCATTGGCGGAATGGAAATCGACTTATCGGACATTTTCAATCAGTATAAACAAAGGAATTATTTTATTGCCACAAGTCTGTTATAAGACTGGTCAGGACACTGTTGGGTTTCTGTGTGTAGAGTATCGTGACTCTGTGTTTAGCTGCTGGTGAGCAGGGTGATGGGAAAGGGGAGGGGTGCGAGCCCCTTGCTTGGCAAACAGTTCACACCTCTCCACACGAACACTGGTACAGAGTAAAACAGACAGCACATCTAAAGCTTTTTTTTTTTTTAATAGTAAAATACCGTATACAACTGCCATAATAAAATGATAAAATTTAAACCTAGTAGGCTAGGTAAAAAAAAAGAAATACTTATGAAAAGCTGCAAATTCTTAAAGCCCTGAGTGTCTGCTTTCATATGAGCCTTTAACCACTACTGTGTATTGTGAGATAACAAATAAATTCAATGCTGAACACGGGCACAAACAAAACAGGTGCAAATTCCATTTTTTGGCCTCTGGTAAAAAAAAAAAAAAGTTAAATGGCTAACTTGTCTTTAAAATGTCTGATTCTGATGATATAGAGTGGTGTTTGGGTTCTTCTGTTAACACAGCGCTAAAGTCACATTTTTAACATTTAAAACAGAAAGAGTAAAAAGAAAAAACTATACTTTGTCATTTTGTCACTCTGAGGAAAATAGACAAAACTTGACCCAACAGCTTGGTAACGATGTGGTAACTGAAAGCTTTAGCTACAGAATTTGCATGCTAATCTAGCTATCGATGCTAATGTATAAAACTTGGGTATTAGGGTAACATTATGTTGTAGCAGGTTTGGCTAAATAAATCACTGAAAATATGACAGTGCATATACTGAGATCTTCCTCATGGCTACCTGTGACAAATGCGTGCTAGTTGACTAGCAGTTAGCTAACATGCTAGCAGTTTTTTTTTTTCAGGAGAACGTGGGAGTTTCTTAAAAACTTATTGTTGTATATTTTTATATATATATATATATAATATATATGTATATATATATATATATTAATGTGTATATATATAGTGTGTGTATATATATTTTTACAGTTTACACACTCAGGGTTTAAGTGTAGAAATGACCTCACAAATCTTCATCTTTAAGGATTCACACTGTGCTAACATCTTTGCTAAATTTTCCTGGTCTGAATTTCCTCAGTCATGTTTATAAGCGCATGTGGAGTTACTCTGGTGACATAAAAAAAAAAAAAATGAAACAGCATTGTTTTTGCCTACAGATGTGACAAGAAATGATTTCTCAGATTCTGATCAAAGATCAACTGATCTTTTTTTTACTGTAGTCTGAAACAAATGAAGCTGTTATCTGGAAGAACAAAAAGTATTTACATCGAAAGCAGAAAAGACTTTCAGTACCAGGAACTTTTTAGTGCATGATCAGATGCTGGGATTTTCCTTTTAGGTTTTTTCTAATAACTGTCTGTGACTCAGCTAATTAATGCTAAACCTAAAGACTAGTGCTCTGAAAGGTACAGGATTTCCTGGTAAACACAAAAGCGTATAAATCACATCCTGTGAAACTGTAGCCGGATGTGTCTGTCTGTATGTTTTTTTTTGTTTTTTTTCATTATTGTTATTATTTTAAAATGATTTTTACAGTTACAGGAGTGTCATGGCTAATGTCTTGTGGCCTTGTTGTTCAACGTTGTTACCATGGAAACCTCTCTAGACACAGCAGAGGGCACAGACCCTCAAGAATTTTTTATAATTTTTTTTTTTACATATGTATTATTATTATGCTGCATGTGTATAAAAGTCTTTGTGTGTATGTGTGTGTGTGTGTGTGTGTGTGTCGACATTACAGGAGGTTGGTCTTAGGTAACCCCTCTGTCTGCTCTGTTTCAAAAGAACGAGGGTAAAAACAGAAAGGGAACGAGAAAATCCTCAACTGCCACTAAGCCTGTTATAAACAGCACTCGTGCGGAAAAGCAGGCAGACTGCCCTGAGAAATATCTGTGTGTGTGTGTGTGTGTGTGTGTGTGTGTGTGTGTGTGTGTGTGTGCGCCCTTCTGTATGTTTGTGTCCTGAAAGGCGACATATCAGGTAAGATCTCCTTACCTAGACTCAAACACTCAAGCAAACATAATACAAAAAAAATTATATAAGGACATAAATGTCAAATTGTATTTCAGAAAACACTGATATTCTTTTCTGTATTTCTGTTCACACTTTCACAGTCTAGGGACTCTGATTTAAAGGAGCAGTCCATAATTTTTAGTGCCATCTGCGCTCTGCAAAGTGTGTTGCAAATCTTATTAATGATATTGACAAGTGTTCACCTTCCCCACAAACAATCATTAAAACAACATGCCTAGTAAGATGCTTGTTACGTACGATAAAGGGGTGGAGCTAATTTCCGGGCTAGAAAAATATAAATCAGAGCCTAAAATACATAGAGCAGTAATGCAAATCACAATTTTTCTAATATATATTTGAAATTATAGGCTTGTTACAGAGCTAGAAACATGTTCATACTTTTATAAACTGCACCTTTAAATAAACCCGGGTTTATCCCAGCTTGTTTTGACTGAAGAAGGACTGTGAAACACAGTGCAGTCTCAAAAAAGAAGCGGTGGTTGTTCAACACTTTGTTGGGTTCTGGGTTGTGTCATTAACACTGATGAGATTGCAGGACTCAGAGAAGAGTTTGCAGACGACAAAGAAAGTGAGACAGATAGAAAAAGGGGAAGTGTGTGTGTGAGAGAGAGAGGGGAGGGTAAAACAGAACAAATGTCAAAGCCAGTGCCAGAGTTGGAAAGGTACAGATGTTGAGGAAGGGGAAGAGCTGAGAATCTGTAAACTATACAGAGAACCATCAGTTATTCTGCCATGTTTGTCTATTAAAAGCATACATTCTCACTCTCTCTGTCTCTCTCTGTCTCTCTCTCTATGCTGAACTCTGTCTCACCTTTTCCATGTATCCTGCTTTCTTCCAGCATGGGTGCCATGAGACCTCCAGGTCCCAGTGAGCCAACCCTGGCGTAGACCAGCGGCATGGACTGTACCACCACGGGGACTCTGCGGGGGTGCAGGTGGATGGGGCTAGGGCACGGTGACATGACATGGGGCATGTGCAGGAACGGCTGCCCCCTGCGAGCGATGGAGGGTGGAGACGCCACCCTTGACGGAGACATCTTTAATCGCGGCACAGGAGTTATGACGGACGGAGGCGAGTTTGAGGGCAGCGATAATGACGATAAGGATGATGATGACGATGATGAAGAAGAAGATGATGACGAAGGAGACTTGGTGGATGAAACTGGAGGGGAGCGTGGCGAGAAACGCAGCAATGATGAGGAGGGTGATGACGATGATGATGACGATGATGACGACGATGATGGTGAAGAGCGGGATCTGTTGGTGGAAAGGTCTACAGGCTCGGTCTGCATCTGGAACAGGTCTGACGGAAAACGTTTTTCGGGTGAATGAGTCCAGAACCTTCTTTCCATCACTGACACGCCCATGTCTGCATAGCCACGGATCTCGGGAGACTGTTAAGGAAAGGAATAAAGGTAATTTAAATATGGCTCCTATCATGAATTTCCTTTGCTGCTTGTAAGGTGAACTGAAATTTCTGTTAAAAACAAAAAAAAAATTAAAATATTAACTTGCACTTGTATTGTCTAAAATCCCCTGAGCAATCATTATCTAAGTTAGCTAGCCAATTTTCCTCTGCAAACTTTAACTAGCTGTGTTATCTTGCTAAATGCTTCTTTGACAAAGTTCAGTTAAGCAGTTTAGCAAGTAAGGCAACTTAGTTGTACTTAGTTGTATGACTTTAAAGAAGCCATTTGTAAGGTTTGGCCTCCCTGCTGCCTGTGAGGGGAAAAAAAACATCATGAATGACAATCCTTCCCATTCCCCCAAATGACTTCACACTCTTTGTTAAAACTACATATGCCGTTTGAGTTGCCTTACAAGAAAAAGAAGCAGAGCTAAGATGAGGGGGCGGGGTGAATTTCTGGGCCAGAAAAAAAACAACAACAAAAGACTGAAATGAAAAAACTAGCCAGATCTATTGCATGTTGAAATTGCAAAACACATTTTTCACAGGGTATCATTTAAATTACACGATTCCCCCAAGTCTAGAAGCACTTTTAAACATTACAAATGGCATCTTTATAGTGCAACTCATTTGTTAGAGCACTCACATTCATGTTATAGACAGTGTCAAACAAAATGTGCCTTAATTTTCCGCTGTGTTTCCTGCGGTCGGCTGGCTTGGAGGTTTCTCAACTGAAATGAAACTTGTTTTGAAACCTCATATCTCTCTCGCTCTCTCTCACTCTCTCTCACCCTCCCGCGCGGGCGACGCTCGTCTAATTTTCTCATCTTCATCGTTCCTCTTCTCCTCCTACACAGCCCGTTTCCAACCCCTTATTCGGAAGAGAAAACGAAGGAGGGGGTTCCTCCTGCTTATTACCGCTCATTTTCCGAACTCAAAAAGCTTCTGGACAGCATGGGGGGGAGCAAAGTTTCCAAGAAAATAAAAAAAGATGCTTTGGCACTGAGCCTGATCAAACAGCACACGCATGCTTCAACCGTCCACTCCGCTATTTCGCACTTCAAATGCGGGACTTTGTAGCCCACGCACAAAAACCTCACGCAAACAACACTGAACGCAATGGGACAGATAGGCAGAGAGAGAGAGAAAGAGAGAGAGAGAGAGAGAGACATGGGGGGAGGTGGGATCGGTCTGTGCACACTGTCCTCACTCGGCAGTTCTGTGATCTACAAACATTAACCAACAAAATATCCAAAGACAATAAGGGTAAGGTTAGGTAAGGAGAACTAATAGTAACAGGCCTATTTAGAAAATGTTAAACTTTTGTGTTTGTTTTGAATGGATATGGAATTCGGCACCACATGCTAATAGAAAATGTGAATTTTAAAAGCTTTCTTCTTTTAGATGGGTGATTCTGATTATATAGATCGTTGTTTGTGTATATATTTCTAACACAGTGCCAAAATCACATTTTTCTATTTCTAACAGACTTTCGCTTTCTCAGTATGAGCAGTTCAGCATTCAGAGAAGTAGCCACAGAACCTGCATGCTAAACTAGCCAGCTAATGTTATTGTTGAACAAAATAGTTTAGTGCATTTGCCTGTAGTTAAATATATCACTGATAAGATAGTTTTTTTTTTTCTTTTTTTTTCACATAATCAAATTAAGAGTCAGATACTGAAATCTCATTGCAAGAAATTTGAGCTAGTTTACTAGAAGTTAGCTATCCACCTAGTTAGCTAGGTATGCTGGCTAGCAAATTTACCTAATTTTCTGATGTAAAAAAAAATCATGCTTGTTCTGTTAATTTTACGTTTTCACAGGTTTGGCTGCTGTTAAATAAACTGCCAAAAAGACTCAGATACTGAACAAAAGTAAGTAAGTGACACAAGTAAGCTAGTTTTACCTCTCTAGCTATCCACCTAGCTAGAGAGGTAGTTTGCTAGCAAACATATCTTCATGTAACTGAGTAGCAAAATCATGCTTGTTATTATGTTAATGTTATATGTTCCCAGGTTTGGCTTCTGTTAAATAAATTGCCATAAAAATGACTCGGACACTGAAATGCCACTTTGACAAATGTTTAGTTTACTAGCAGGTAGCTAACTGTCTATCTAAACAGGCAGTTAGCTAGGTATCTAGCAATATGACTAGCAAATGTACCTAATGTAAGTGAGAAACAAAATCATGTTATTTTATGGTCATTTTATACTTTAAGAGATTTGGCTGCTGTTTAATAAATTGCTGGGGGAAAAAATACAACATAAATTGAGTCAGATATGGAAATCTGACCTTGATAAATGCAAGCTAGTTTACTGGCAGTTAACTAGCTGCCTACCAACAGAGGTGGTTCACTAGGTAAGCAAGCTAGTTAGCAAACATATCGAATGTAACTTTATATTTTCAGTGGTTTAGCTTCTGTTAAATAGATTGATAAAAATAAATAAATAAATAAATAAATACAGACTGAGATACTAAAATCCAACTGTAACAAATGTATGCTAGTTTACTTTTTTTAGCTAGCGACTGACCTAGAGCGGTGGTTAGCTAAGTAAGCAAGTTAAATAGCTGGCTAGCAAACACACTTAATGTAACTGACTAACAAAATCTTGCTTGTCATGCTGTGGTAACACTATACTTCCAGAGGTCTGGCTGTTGTTAAATAAGTTGCTATGAAAATGACAATGTAAATGGAGACAGATATTGAAATCTGACTGTGACAAATGTATGCTAGTTCACTAGCAGTTATATAACCACCTGGCTAAAGAAGTGGCTAGCTAGACAATCAAATTAATTTAGTAACAAAATCATGCTTGTTTTATAACTGAGTAACAGAATCATGTTTGGTATGCTAATGTTATATTAACTAGCAGTTTATTAGCCGCTAGCTATTTGTCAGGAAGACTTGGGAGTGTTTCAAAAGTGTTGCCCATTCCTGACATTTCTAATGAAAGTAAAGACTAAGGGTGATGTTTTGGACATTTAAAACACCTTAATGCTTCAAAATTAATGTTTAACGTTCATGGGTACATTAATTAATGTTACTGCTTTATGATAATTAGCTTATTGGTAGCACTTCAAGCAATTTGTTGGGTACATCTGAAAAGGCATTATCTCTATCCATCTGATTTTCATCCAGTTTTAAGTAATAACTGTTAGCTGGCTAATGATTACACAGTGACGTCACGGCATAACATTTTAGTGAGCGTGAAGCTGCTTACCCGCCGCTGCACCTGCACGGGCTCTGCTCTGACTCTCAGGACAGGCATCCCGTCCAGCATCAACATCCTGACCATGACACACACAGGGACACAAGACAAAAAAGAGACATGTTGGTTTTTCTGTTCACCAGAAGTGACAAAATGATTATGTGAAAATCAGGGCAAAATATTGCCCAAGCACCTAGACAAACCTAATAAAAACAAAAATGAGTGGGTAAAAGAGAGATAAATTGGAAAAGAGAGAGAGAGAGTCAGAACGAGTGTTTAGTCTAACAGCATGTGACAAGCCAGACCCGGCAGAGCTGGTAAGGTGTAATGAACTGTTCGAGTCATGTTATGAATCCTTTTGACAGTTATGGAGCTCATAAAATCAGTAGTGCTTAAGTGAGATGTTTGGATATTTAAGCTCTCCACCTAACCTGAATTTGCTCTCCATGTGTAATAACGACTCGTCCTGTATGTTGTGTGTCTCATTCTGATTTTATCCACAGTGTAGATCAGAGACGTGTTTGTGTGTGTGTGTGTGTGTGTTGGCACAAATACTACTGAAATGTCATTAGGTTCAGCTATACACTTCCAACACCTACTAAATATTTTTTTTTTGCAGCCAGAAACCTCTTCCAGTGTTCATAAAATGCCTCAGAGCTCCTTATGATTGCAGAAGATTTATTTTAAATTTTTTTGTATAAAAAAATTACCATAATACAACTTTTCAAATATTAGGTACATTAGGCAATATTATATTAATTTTTTGGTGCCATTAAAGGTTTTTATTCCTGAACTTTCTACCCAAACCAATTCCACTATGATAAAATTTACACAGAAGTTGGATTTGGTTTTGCATAATAATAGCAAATTATTCAATCAGGTTTATAGCTATAATAACTAAAGAACAACTATAACAACTTTGACACTTCTGTAATAAAATCTCCACCACCATTAAATCAAGGATTTAAGGGTTCCCTCTTAAAGAATATAAGTATATATATTTATCATTATTAAAGTGATTGTATATGTTTATCTTTATTTATCTTTGCATATCTATCTCTATATACTCTCACTTTAAGTCCCTTTAATACTGCTACCTTTACACCTGTACATTCATGCAGTTATCCAATCAGCCAATCATGTAGCAGCAGTGCAGTATATAAAAACATGCAGATACAGGTCAGGAGCTTCAGTTAGAATTACAAACATTAGAATGGGGAAAAAAAAGTCATTTCTGTGACTTTGACTGTAGCATGATTGTTGTTGCCAGGTGGTTTAGTTTGAATATTTCAGAAACTGCAGATCTCATGGGATTTTCGCGCATAATAGTCTCTTGAGTTTACACTGAATGGTGCGAAAAACAAACAAACAAAAAACATCCAGTGAGCAGCAGTTCTGCAGATGGAAAGACCTTGTTGATGAGAGAGATCAGAGGAGAATGGCCAAACTGGTTTGATCTGACAGGAAGGCTACGTATCTCAAATAACCACTCTTTACAACCACAATGAGCAGAAAAGCATCTCAGGAAACAAACCATGTCGAACCTAGTGTTGGATGGGCTACAGCAGAAGACCACATTGGGTTCCACTCCTGTCAGCCAAGAACAGGAATGTGAGGCTACAGTGGGCACAGGCTCACAGATGACCTTTTTCCAATCTTCAACTATCCAGTTTTGGTGAAATCCTACTTGGTTAATAAAACGCTTTTTGAGTCTGATTCAAAGACAAACTAAAGCATGAAATGGCAATACTAGAATTCCTTAGCTTGCAATTCTGACAGACATTTACCTGTTTGTAAAGAGTGTACTAATTCAGGAACTTTGCTACTGCAACCACAATACCACCTTTATCAGCATTATCAGCACAATTACTGTTACTATTACTATATAACTATTCATTCTGCAATTTGTATTGAATTATTGGACTGTGTGCTGGCCACCATTGCCTCGTTTTGGATGTTAAAATGTGGCAGAAATGTAATGGAAGCTGCCCCTCATATAAACACTGTCCACACATGCTTCAGTGGTGGTAGTGGTGGTGGTCGGAGGGTGAGCAGGTCAGCTATGCTTTTACAGCTCAGCATATACAGTAGCATGGTGATAAATGACCATGGTTGATTGCGTCCAATTCTCTACCGTGCTCGCTGATTCAGGAGCAACCCAGGGCAGAAACATGCTGACTGCTTTGGCCTCTGCTGACCTGGATTTTGTTGTGTGTGTGAGCAATGAAGCAGACAGGATGTCAAAGGAAATGGGTGGGGTCTTGGATGGCTGCACAACAATTATAATTCCTTGACCCGAGCTCCAAAAAGTAAGTGTGTGTGTTTAGCGAACACCCAAACCAACTTTAATAGCACCATAATCCTTCTTGATACATATGGTGTACATATTCACCAGAGGAATCCCACTTTAAGGCAGCTCACCTTACCTCAGGCCAGCCATCAGCATCATGCCTTCCATCTTGCAGTAGACGTCTGCGTGAGCCGTATGTTACACAGCTGTGCCTCTGTAACACCTCATACAACCTAGATGAGGCTTGAACGCACCCCTGAGCATCAATAAATCCCCACTCTAAGGGTTTGTTGCCATATCCAGGCACTGCGAGGGTTCAGGAAGCGGGCTCTCAGCATTAGTCACAGGATCAGCACGCGGACGGTGACATTGTAATGGTTACAAATGGCTAACCAGGTTTGCATTAATGGGAAGGGATGGGATCAATGAAAGGCTGAGGTTGGGATCAGGATTGGAATCGAATTGCCTATGTGGGAAGGAGAGATTTTCTTTGGCACCCATTTTGATGAGGGAGAATCTTTGGTGAAGGAACAGCTGGCCAAGATCAACCTCATTCAGAATGAGGCATGACATGTCAGTGATGGAAGTCAAAGAAGGACAAAATCCACTTTAGCCTCAACTTGGGAAAGGATCAGGGGCTACTTCTCGGATGTGGTTAAGAAATGCTTCACACAAATTAGTGACTTAAGAGTGTTGTTAACCTTTCGTACATACTGAGATCTGTCCTAGTTCAGCACTTGATTAGTTTGAATTGAATTGTTGTGGTCAACATACAAATCTGAGCAAGCATTCTTATTGCAAAGTCCATTTTTATTCCAGGAGTACGCCTTATCCTAGTCTGATAAACTCGCCAACAGAGATTTAACTGTGCAAGTCATCTTTTGGCTCAAAGTGCAGAGAACTGCACATAGACAAGAAAGCAATGAGTCAATGTTTTTTGTAAAGGAGATGGTCAGTTTCGAGTGCACAACCTCAGTCGGGTCAGCACAACTTCCTTCCACGCTGTTGCTCCGCCAATAACCAGTTTGAGCTTTGTGCCTCCTGGATAAACACAACCTACTCCACCTCTACTCAATAATCTCCCTCATGTCAGCGACAGATAACAGTGTAAATGGAAATTGGACTGTGTGTTTGATCTGGCCACAGCAGAATGGAACTTCTGTCAAATGGAACTGTAAAAAAGAAAGTGTAAAAAAAAAAAAGTGTAAAAATGTAGTTAAAAAAGCTATACTTTAAAGTTCCATCTAAGACCCTTAAGGGTTCTTTGGTTTGTCTCTCTGTGGGAATCCTTATATAACTCTCTACGTATAATTCTACAACAGATGTTTTCCCTTTCAGAAATGTTTCCAAGGAACGCTTGAGAAACCTTTTTTTTTTTTTTTACTGTAGATCAGCATCAGTTAGCATGATCTAATTTGCATAATGGTATGTTCCTATATGGTTTAGGTCACACATGAGGCACTCTGAAAAAAGTTTAAATATCAAAGCTTCAAAGGTTCTTTGGCTTCTAAGGGAAGCCATAAACGTTCCATGTATAGTATGTCCACTGCTACAACAGAGGTGCCCTGTCAGAAAGAGATTCAAGTAGAACCCCTTTACAAAAGCAAAGAATTACTTAACTCTCAAAACAAACCTTGAGTAACCCTTGTTTTCTAGGAGTATAAGACTGGACTGTCATAAAACATCTCCAGCACAGAGTGATCTGGATCTTATAGTCATAATCTAAGATCAAGGCCACCCCAAACCTCCCCTGAGTCCATGCTGAAGGTCTACCTAAGGATCTACTTTGGAGCCCATGCTATCTGAAGCTGATGTCAGTGACAGATAACAGAGATGTCTCGGACTTCCCGGACTGGACCTGCATTCAGGAACACGCAGACCTCTCCTTCTGGATTCTCCTGCTTTGCGTAATCAGACCTCGCCAAAAAAAACCCAGAGTGACTTCAGACTTTCCATTTCAGCGGCGCTAGTTTTCCTTGGCGGATGACTCGAGTCGGATGGGGGCTGCTGCCGGGCAGAGCCAGGACACTGCTCAGCCTCACAATGTGTGTGTGTGTGTGTGTGTGTGTGTGTGTGTGTGTGTTAGGAGAGGTGCACTATTTCACTGTCTGTTTTCTATGAGAGACAATATGCTATGTCCAAGAAATAACTGGAAAGGCTTTTGGATGCAACCAACAACAATAAGGACCAAAATAACAAATCAAAATGTTACAGTTTTCTGTAACAAAAGTCCTTCTGTTTTGGTTTTTAAGGACTCCATGAATACTGCTAACAGATGAGGACACAATATTTCTTACATTTTAATACCTTTCTTTAGAGTTTAAATATAACTTCATAGATTCACAAATCTTGTAGCTGTTACCAGAACCGATAAAAAAAACGTATTCATTATGAATACAGTAATAAACATAATAATATCCTGGAGCTTAAAACAGATAGGTTTTCGTACTGCTATATAAATAATTCCTTCTTGCCTTACAGTGAAAGCACTGTCTAAATAGTCCCCACTTGTCATCCAAGACACTACATAAATATTTGAGACTATCTCCTGCAGATTTACTAAGTTGCTTCTGAAATTAAGCTTCTGCACTTTCGATGTCTCTCTCTCCCTATAAGAGAGCTAGCCAAAACACACTCCCTTCTCACATCTGCTATTGATTTGGGGCATGGCCCGAACACCTCGGTTTCTATCTGTCTGCGTAGTCACACAGACACCCTACAACCTGGCTGAGAGCAGGTCGAGCGTCCTGGAGTCTGAAAGTATGCAATAGACTTTTATAGGATGTATGCTGCCTGTTAAGCATAGTACAGTGGTACAGTAAGACAGATAGCTTTTTCTCTTTTACAGTAGACTCATCAGAGCTGACAGGATGTGCTCCAGACTGACACATGCAAGAAAAAAAAATGTCACAAGGCTGTCTTTCCTGTCATGCTGAAATCCAAAAAGCTCGAACAAGACATTTTCCATGGCTTTTTATGCAGATCATTTCTTCATCACGACCCTGCCTGTCACCAGAGTCAACACTCTGTTCTGAGTTCTTGTGTTTCTTTTACAATAATGAGGTTATGATTGGGGTTGTCAGAAACTGATCTAAGATCAGCACAAAAACCCCATTCTCCCTCTAGGCCTCTTGGGCCCAGGCTGGATCTGGTGCTGCCGTACGCTCTTGCACGAAGACCGTGTGCCAGAAAGATCTGAGGCTGCCTCTTTAGTGTTCCCTTGGACGGGCTAAGACAGATGTGTGCAATTTGACTTGAACTGTTGAACCGCACACTGTCAAACTGTTTATTATCAGAGGGCCAGGATTGCGCAATGACTGAAGGACATCAGTGTTTGGTGATATTGTGCAATGGTGCAAAGAGGACCATGAAAAACATGAAGGTGCTCATAAAATGGCAGAGAATTTTTTTTTCCCCCAAGAACATACCAACCACTTCAGGATTACAAGTGGTGACATTACTCACTCACTCAAGCTAAGTGAGGGACCTCATGCCAAACCAATGAAGATTCAACAATGAAGGCATCCCTGGACAATTTTCTATTGACATCTACAGCACTAGAGTCAATCTATATACTGTGGACCCATCAACGTTTTAACCCTACCAATTAGTGGAATGACTTGCAACCTAGAAACCATTCTGAAATAGCCAACCTCGTTTGATGAGGACAGATATTTGCTTTGTGCATGACCATAAACGACCAAAAGGTGCTAGCGTATGGTCTGGTCTGCTAGCACAGCTGGAAGAGATCTGTGCACATTCTCATCAGGCTCTGCAGGCTCTGGGGGGCAGTGGCTGGCCCTCCACAGCTGTCCTCGGCATTGTGGGAAAGCCTGGGCTTCTTCTAAAGCCATGCCAGAAAACACTCGTGCAGCATTGTGAGTGCCAGTGACTGGGCATGCTAAACCGCTGGGAGAAGAGAAGAGAAACGGCACTCATACAGAAGAGGAAGAGACAGGAAAGGATGACAGGAACTTTGTATTTTGGGCCAGGAGACTAGAGGAGAAGTGAGAAAAAAAGTCAAGACACAAATAACAACTGCAAAAAAAGAGTCTGCAACACATTCTGCTGCACCCAATATCACCTTTAGTGACACCTCTAGTCGCTAGTCGTCCTTATGAAAACTTTTTTCTTTTTGTCTCGCCACCCTTTTTCAGCAAGCAAGCGTTATCAGGCTTCTAGCCGTAACGAGTCAGACAGCTGTGTTTTCCTTCAGCACCACACACACACACACACACACACACACACACACACACACACACACACAAACTCTTAGAGTCCTGGGCAAGGGCTGTTTTTCTCACTCCTGCCCTCTGCACTGCTGGAAGAACTGCAGCTGCAAACAGGGAGGGAGAGAAGAATGGAAGAGACAGAGAGATAGAGAAATGTGACAGTGGAATAGTGAGAGCGTTTATTTTTCATTTGCATTGCATGTGTGTGTGTGTGTGTGTGTGAAGACAGAGAGATATAGAAAGAGAAACCCTAAATGCACACTGACGCGCTCACACCACCATCACAATGCCAACTCGGCAGAACACAGCTGTTGATCAGTAACAGACTGTTAACCAGTAACCCCTTCCACATGGAGCTCTCTCTCTGTTTCTCTCGCTGTCTCTTTCTCTCTCTCTGTCTCTTTGTTTCTCTCTCTCTCAGCACTCCCCTGTCCTCGGGTGATGTGTGCAATTTGACTTGAACACCAGGAGGGCCCTGGGAGTCAAGGGGTCAAAGTTCGGCCACAGGAAGTGCATCCGCTGTGCTGTTCTGGCCCCCGGCTCTTTCCAGAGCTCTGTTTAATGGGCCTGGCAGTCGCCACGAAGAGCCCCTATTTCCCGTACACTACACAAATCACTCTGCCACTCTGTTTTCAGTAGGTCTGTGAGTCATAGACGTTTGTGTCTGTGTGTGTCTATGTGTGTGTGTGTGTGTGTGGGGGGGGGGGGGTTCATGTTTTTACAGCTTAGTGAGGACATTGTCCCCACAAGGATAGGAATATCTGAAAGTTGTAACATTGTGGGGAGCTCCCTATAAGGAAAGCTGCTTTTATTTCAAACAATGAAAAGCGCCTAAAAGATTCCTTTTGGTTACTGGGGCACTGTAGGGATAGCATTAATTAGCTGCATAAATAATTATGTCTATTATTATGAAAGGTCCTTACAAAGATAGTAAGACAAACATGATTGTGTGTGAATCATTGGGGTGTGCCAAAACAAGCGCAATCCGACGCAGTACCAGTCTCTAGCCGAGAAAGCTTGAGAAATCAAGCATCATATGTTCTGTTTCGAATCCAAGCCAAGACCAGTACATAGTCTTCGTGTCGTGCGACGTATCAAGAAGAGCAAGAATCTGAGTTCAAGGACAGTTGCACAACAGCAGTGCCACAGCTGCAACAAAGTCAAAGAAAACTGTGTTCCCTATAAATCGTAGCGTTCCGTCTTGTTATAATAAAGATTTCCTATTCCTACACCTGGGAATCCTTGGTGCAGCAGATGTTCATGCTCTCAAGATGTAGCTCAAGACGTGATTGATAATTAGCCAATGAGTTAAATCAGTGAATGGTTTTGCAGAGCCCAAGGTCCACATTGGCCTCTGTATCCTAGTCATGTTGACATACTTGACCAACCCCCTCATCATGCCTGTGTTTGCACTCATCCCATGTTCCCTGACCTTTGGCCTCTTCCTTCATTGTACACGTGTAACCCAACCACAACAACAATCCCACCAGAGGTGGACCTGCAAGGAACACTAGGCCAGCACAGGGTCAGCAGAAGTCCAAGACACAGTGAATGTTTGCTTACGTTCCAGCTGTTTCAGATGTGTAACGCTGTCAAAGAAGAGCAGGCCAAGCAAGTCTGAGCCCCGTGACCGGAGGTTATAACTCACAGCTCCAGACAGGACAGAACAGCTACGCTAATAGGCATAAAAGGGGGAACGTTATGGTGCTGGGGGTGTCATGAAGCTCAGAACATCTCTCCAAAGTTAATGGGCGTTTTCATACTATACGTACAAGAAAATCTGAATCTAGGCAAATGGGGCAATAATATTACAATTATTAGCTAAGTTAGCTAACGTTAACGTAACATTAATACTATACTTGACCAACCCTCTTTTCATGCCTATGTTTGCACTCATCCTACATTCTAATGTTAGCTAACATTAACTAGCTATGTTACCTTGCTACATCATTTGACGAAGTTCAGTTAAGCAAGAAAGGCAACTCAGGGGTCCTGGTGTGATAACATTAATTTAAAAGAACAGTTTATAATATTTAGAGACCTAGAATATTTAGAAACCAACCCCACTTCTTGTGTCATATCATATGTCTTCTAAGTTTCCTTCTCGGAAAAAGTGGCAGCTGCTTTCCAGCTAGAGGCAGGGCTAATTTCTTGACCAGAAAAGTGTAAACTATCACAGAGGATCTTGGCAACTTCTTCTCAACAGTTTTTGTACATGGTAGATCTGATTTCTATCAGACCTGTTTGCCAAGATGTTTGCAGCTATGTACTGGCTGGGAGCAGAGCTAGTTTCTGGGCCAGAAAAATGTAAACACAAGCTTGAAATGAAGAAATTGGTCAAATATGTTGCATTGCTATATTGCAAATTTTAGTTTTTTTCTAAGGCATCTTTGGAATTATATGATTATATCAGATCTAGAAACATTTTGAAATTTCACAAAATGCCCCTTTAAGCTAGAGTATCCATGCACTAAACCCACTATTTCCACCACTCTTCCACTTAACTACTACTGACTCTGCTGAGTGGAGAGGCCAGTCTTCATCCCGCTGCAGATTTTGTTGTTCTAAAGAGACGTTCTTGGTATTTGGAGTGGATCCAACATAACTATCACCCAGCGAGTGAAAGGAAGAGTAGCACTGCGGGGGGTTCACACAGAGTGCATAAAATGTATACATAGCTGTCTATGTGCCTCATATATGCATGTTTAGTGTATTCTTACTACAGTATTAAATTGTTCAAAGGAAATCTATAACTAATGTACATATTGGTGTGGTAGTGATAATATAGTGAGAAACATCTATAGGTGAAAAAAAAAAAATTTCTGGTGACTCACAATTTGTAACATGATGACAAATTCTTATAATTATAATAAGCTGCTTGTTTATTTGACTCAAATTGATGACACGGTCATATGACCTCAAGTGTCATAGATCAATTAATAACTAATTAATCAAGAATACAGTAGAGAAAAATTTTACAAAAATATTACTGGTATTATATAATGTATATATATTTTCAAAGCCATTTGTCCTTTGAAGATCTGATTTGAATTCTTTCACTCAAGTTTGAGGATTGTCCATAAATGACAGCTACGAAGAGACTTGACAGGCTACTCAGTGAAATGACAGCTGACAGCTAAGAGAGAGAAAGAAGCAGGCAATGCAGTAGAGATTTTAGGAACTGACCTTGTCTGAAGTCTCGGAACGTGAGATCAAGAAGTGATATCCTTATTGCGTCCTTTTAGCTCTCTTTCTCTCTCTGTCTTGTTTTCCTGTGCGGTCAGACTCTTGTCTGTAGCTCTCTCTCTCTCTCTCTCTCTGTCTCTCTCTCTCTCCCTCTGTCGTTTCCCTCCTCCTTCGTGGGCTACTCAGGAGGAAATGAATGGGGAGCTCTCACTAAGCTGTTGTACTCTGAAAGTGCACATCACATGACCATTGTGAATGAAGAGAGGGGGTGGACCCTTAGGCTGCCAGGGGCGAGGACAATATAGACCCAGCCTGGTGGTGGTTGTGTAGGTGGTGGTGGTGGTGTGTGTGTGTGTGTGTGTAGAGATTGCCTCAGAGCTTCAACTGTTGGATTATTGTGAAACAGGCAAATATGTATAGAAGCAGCAGCTTTTGGACTAGATAGGTGTTTGTCCAAGCTGAAAATGGCACTCAATCTAAGAAAATAAAAAAAAATAAAAAACCTTCAAACGACAGTGTCCTGTGATTTGGAGAATGATCAAAGCTTTGAAGATCACAGCTGCCGTTCTTTCTTGCCCTTTCACCCAGTCTTGCTTTTTTTCCCCTAATTATTAATGATCTGATTTCCAGTAGTCACAATTTCAAGTAACAGGAAACCGAGCACAAAAAAAAAAAAAAACACAGACTAACAAACAGAACTGAAAGAGATGCAAGTGCACGAATGGCTAAATCCTCGTTTTTCTCTCCTGCATCCAGGACCGTGTTCCAGCTGGAAGCAGGAGGGTGGAAAATCCATTTGGGGCTTAAAGCCTGGAGCGTTTCCTCATGGTGTAAACCGTCCAGGACTGCTACTGCGGTAAAGATTACCACCCCACACTGGGTTGCTGCTGGGTCAGCGCTGGGCCAGCTATCGCAACCACTGGCCGCGTCTACATGAATGTAATGGTGCTGGCTTTTACATGTTTACATGTTTCTAGACCTGTGATAACCACATCATCTCATCTTCAGTAAGCACTGTATCCTGGTCAGGATTGTGGTTAATCGGGAGTCTATCCTGGGAGCACTGGTTTGTGAGGAGGGAATACACCCTGGATGAGATGCCAGCCTATCAGAGGGACTCTCTCTCTCTGTCTCTCACACACACTTTCACAATTTAGAGTCACCAATCCACCTACCAATATTTTTTTTGGGAAATGGGATGAAACTGGAGAACCTAGAGGAACCTGAGCTCATGATTGAACTGGGGACCCAGGAGCTGTGAGGCAGTAATGCTATCCGCTGCACCACCGTGCTGCCATACACCTGAAACTTATTTAACAATGTGCATGACCTTATTTGGTTTTGCTTGATGGTACGTTTATGTACACTGATAACTGAAACTTAAGCTAACCATTATTTTTTTTTAAAAAAACATGCTACATTAACATACTTTATAATAACATTACATCATATGGCCCAACTTTCTATTTTCATTCTCCTTTAACACATTGCGAGCATTTATCTTGAAAAAAAAAACAAACAAATTGAAAACATTAAAAAAAAAAAAAAAAAAATTACATATACAGTGTAAGAAATAGAAAGAGAATTTTATTTCCTTGTGTCATTTCTACAGTTGAGTAGCTGGTTGGTTTGTTGGTACTTTGCCTTCGGCTAATGACCAGCTCACCTAATACGAGCCCCTTCACTTCACTGCCCACTCACTGGTGTGTGTGTGTGTGTGTGTGTGTGTGTAAGCTAGTGTGTAAGTGAGGGACTGCCACAGGCAGAGCTAATTGAGGAGGTCTGAGGGAGTGTGTGTGTGTGTGTGTGTGTGTGTGTGTGTGTGTGTATGTATGTGTGTGAGTGACTTTCCTTGGAGGCCACTCGTCAGTTGCCATAGCGACCTGCCTTCCACCTTGTGTCCGTCTTTTTGTGGAGGTGTGTATGGAGGTGGAGGGCTCTTTCTGTCTGTCTCTCTCTTTATTTTTTCTCTCCCACTCTCTCATTCTCACCTTCTTTTGCTGTTCCTGCTTTTTTCTTTCTTTCTTTCTTTCTTTCTTTCTTTCTTTCTCAGGAAACAGGTTTTGAAAGCCAGTTTTTTTTTTTCGAGTAAAGAAAGGAGTAGGTCATGGATTTAAATTTGTATATGTATGTATGTATAAAATCATGCAGTTACAGATCAAGGACTTCAGTTAATGTTCACATCAGACATCAGAATGGGGGAAAAATGTGATCTCTCTTGAACATGGCATGATTATTGGTGCAGAAGGGCTGGTAGGAGAATTTCAGAAACTGCGGATTGCCTGGGATTTTCATGCATAACCATCTCTAGAATTTACACAGAACAGTGTGAAAAAAGAAACATCCAGTGAGCGGCAGTTTTACAGGCAGAAACACCTAATAGGAACTCAAATAACCACTCTTTACAACCACGGTGAGCAGAAAAGCATCTCAGAAAGCACAACATGTCGAAACTTGAGGTGGATGAGCTACAGCAGCCGAAGACCACATCGGGTTCCACTTCTGTCAGCCAAGAACAAGAATATGAGGCTACAGTGAGCACAGGCTCATGGAAATACAAGGTTTTTTTTTCAGCTTATAGTTTCTACAATCTTTCCAGTTATAAATTCATATTTGTATCGACCTCTTTAAACACCCAGGTGGTAAATGAAATAAAAGAAGTGTGCTTTTTTTTTTTTTTTTTTTTTTTTTTTAAATGTCTATAAAATCATCTGTCTGAAACTCAGTATCCACTCGCTGAGGGTATTGAAAATGTGGCATAGTTTATTTTTTATCAATCAGACATAACTGAGCAAGCTGATTGGACTGTTGATACTGGCCCAGGCTCGTCAAGTCCTCTGATTGAATTTCCTATGGCTTGTGTATTCCCGTGCACTGTGATAACATTGGGAAAGTGTGGAAAAGTCCAGAATGTATATTTATTGTCTTGGCTTGCAGAGTTTGCCCAGTAGCTCAGATGGCGACCTGTGGAAATAATTTTCCTCTACCTCACTTTAATGATATAATTTGAGAGCAAGTTGATACAGGTGTCAGGCAAATGAACAAAATGTGAGAAAAAATGTTTTTTAGGTAATCTAAATACAAGTTGTGCTTTTTTCAGGGTGATTGTGTTTAGCTCTCAGTTGTACTGTCACCATGAGAATACAAATGATTACACAAATTGTGTCACAAGTGATTATTTGAATCATGCTTATTCCAAAGGAAGAGCCGACAATTGGTTAGATGATATAACAAATAATATATATATATATATATATATATATATATATATATATATATATATATATATATATATATATACACATATATATATACATATATACATATATATATCGATATATATATATATAATACAATATAATATAATATAATATAATGTAATATAATTGTCCTGGAGAATTATTGTTACTAGTTCTGCCTTCAGATTCAATCCTAGTTAATGCTGCCTAACTAGCTAGCTAACATATTATCTGCTTAAAATGCTAGCTAAAGTTATTTTCCTAATTAGCTATTTAATGTTATGTGCTTAAATAGCTAGCTAACATGCTATCTTCCTAACTAGTTAGCTAATGCAGTCTGCCTAATTAGTTTAAATTATTTTGGCTAACTAATTAGCTAGCATTATCTCTTCTATTAGCTACCCAATTAGCTTGATAAAAGGCTAACATGTTATCTGCCTAAATAGCAAGCAGACACATTATCATCATAATTATCTAGCTAAGATGTTTTCTGCCTAACTAGCTAGCTAACATTTTCTGCCTCATAAGCTAACTAACTTGTTGTCTTCCTTGCTAGCTTGCTAAAGCCTTACTTTTAAAACATCTAAAATAATCGTTTAGTACAGGAAGTAAAAAGGCACAGACATGACTGCTATTAATTCCACATTTCATTCTGATATCAATGGTGTTTGAGTACACTGGAGCATTTATGGCAGGCGAGCTAATGAACGTATGATTTATTTACTGCTGGATAATAGCGTGAAAAACACTGAGGCAGGTATCTTGACATGAAAATTTAATACTGATGCCTAGAAGAAAGGAATTAGTGCTAAATGGCTCACTTTCCTAGCATTCTCCTGTGATTGTGTAAAATCCAGAGCTACACTACAGCTCTATCTATCTGTGAGCCATATTTTAGGTTTAGCTTAAGCTCCATTTACATCCAGACATGTTGGATAAAAAAGACACTGGAAAGGAAAAACCCTGAAGTAAAAGAAAAGCTCTGAGTGAGTGCAACTGTAGGTAGGTTGCTAGCAAAGCTAGTGATGTGTGATAATAATGTAAAGCCTGGGGCTAGCGTATGCCTGACTGCTCGAACACCTGCCCTCAAATCCCAGACACTACACTAATGAAGGGAAAAACATGGTGTGTGTGTGTGTGTGTGTGTGTGTGTGTGTGTGAATAAATACCTGAGGCTATTCTGGAGGTATATCAGTGTCAAGATGCGGTAGTGATGTGTGGTAGTGATGATCGTAGCCACTCACTGATTTGATGCCAAACAGAGTCTCCTCAAACTTCACCAGTCTTCCATTCATCATTACAAGTGTGTGTGTTTGTGTGTGTGTGTTGAGTATGTGTAAGTGTAAAGATATATACACATACCACACATACTACTAAGGACTGTCAGCATTTTCCTCTTTTAGCCTTTTAAATTAATAATTTTCTAAACTTCTTGCCTAAAAATCTGTCACGTGATGTAAAAAATGAACAACATATGTCTTAATAGTATTATTATTGCATAGTTTTTTAAATAAGTGCTTATCTGAGTAGTTTATTTAATTTATTTATGCATTACATACCATGACATTATGCTATACCTTATGTAGTAAGCAAATAGAATAGATAGTAGTGAATAGATATTCATTTAGGATTTTCCTTCTGTGTAAAAGGGATTGAAATACTTAAAAGTACAAATCCAAATTCACCTTTCAGAGGAATCTGACAGCCCTAATACACACTCACTGGCACTGCAGATATATCAGAAGGGATTCATCTTCTCTCTCAGATCTTCACCAGGATGTGGAGTCGTAGTAAATTATTCGTAACCACAGTCTGTTATTAGGAAGCTGTTGAAGCACAGCACCTGTTGGAAGTGGGCTGGAGTCAGTCTCTCTCTCTCTCTCTTTCTCTCTCTCTCTGTATCTATCTATCTATCTGTAGTGAGGAGGACAGACCTGCTGCCACGGCAACCCCATAATCACACTCCTGAACACCTTCCAACCTCCCCCATGCCACATTTCTCTCTTTCTCTCACTCCCTTTATCCTTCTCCCACTTATGACATAGACAAGCGAGAGGAGTATAATGCTCCACATTCAATCTGTAAGAGAAAGAGTCCACATTATTTAGTAACTATCATGTGTCTAATAACGAATATAAAGATTGCTGTTAGTTGGCACTGAATTCTGATCTGCAGTCCTACTCAAAGAGGTAGAAAAAGACCTAAGTACAGTGGACAAATTGTGAAATACTGTATGTTTAATATTGGGTTGAGTGACACTGTTGCCAGATCTACAGTTTTTCCACAGCTAGTTTTCTATCTTCTGGAACTATGTATACATGAGGGGTGGATGTGGTTGTTGGTTGACCTTTGTTGATTTTCCGCTTTTGCCCTGCGGCACAACAGAGGTCCTGCTCATGTAACACGGTTTCCTCTTAGATGGATCTCTTCCAGGTGTTTCTGTTTGAGGCAACTTCTTTCCAGTTGTTGAGACTGATGTTGAATTTCTTCAGGCTATTTTTGATGTTGTCGTTGACTTTTTTTTTTGTTCCCCTTGTCATCACTGTCCTTCCTTCAACTGAACATACTGAATCTGCTTAGGGATGTAATATAATAAGATATATTATGTGGACACCTGTTTGTGGACACCTGACCATCACACCCATATGTGTTTGTTGAAAATCCCATTCCAGATTTAGTCCCTCTTTGCTGTTATAACAATCTTTTGGGAAGGTTTTCCAATAGATTTTGGATTTGTGGCTGTGGGGATTTGTGTTCTTGTAACAAGAGCATTAGTGAGGTCAGACACTGATGTCGAGTTGAGGAGGTCTGGGGTGCAGTCGATGTTCCAGTTCATCCCAAAGGTGTTCTGTGGGGTTGAGGTCAGGGATCTGTGCAGGACACTCAAGTTCTTCCACTCTAACCTTGGCAAACCATGTCTTCATGGTGCTTGCTTTGTGCACAGGGGCATCGTCATACTGGAACAGCATACAAAGACATCCTATACAATGTATGCTTCCAACTTTGTTGCAACAGTTTAGGGAAAGACAACATATGGGTGTGATGCTCAGGTGTCCACGTACTTTTGGTCATATAGTGTATTATAACTCCACTTCCACCACTGAAGAAAGGAGATCGACAGCAATCTATATGTTATCCATATGGGACCATCGACAGTCACCAGTGCAGAAATTCCAATGAGTCTAAAGGTAGATTTTTCCACATGGGATGATTTTTGTCCTTTGCTTTAATCGGGGAATTGTATCTGCTCACCAACCCAGTCCTGAGTTTGTGTGTGTGTGTGTGAATTAACATGTTAGATGTGTGAGAGCCACCATACTTATCTGAACACACATGGGAGATGAATTTTCTTGTTAACCCTATACTGGGAGTGATGGGGGTTGAGATTGTTGAAATCTCACTGGACAAGCACAGCAAGGGTTGCCACGGTGATCTAATCAAGATGTTTGTGTTTGGGAATGAAGCCTGGTACACCCCACATATTTACACCCCCCCCACACACACATATATATACCGCCTTCATAATTGGATACAGATAAGGATAAGTGATTTCTCAAGGCCATGTACTATCATGAAACCCTTTTCCAAATCCTTCAAGTGATTATGATTCGATCACAGCACTATTACACTTCCCAGCATCCACCGTTATCAGTATAAGTGAATCATTATAACTTGGGCGAATCAATAGGCACCTAGACTCAACCTGAATGAATCAATACTTGTTCTGTGCCTAGTGTATGGGATGAGGGGGTTGTTAAAGAAGAAAAGAAATGATACACAGACTATCAAGACATAGAAACAGAACAATTCAGACAAATTGTTTAAAAATCCAGACATTATTTGGAACTTTTTGTTTTTTGGAATTCTCAGATAATGCATTTTTCCTCCGTTGCGCTACTCCCCTGGCTTAGAATAAGGCGTCTTCCTGCCAAACTGTTCTTGGAGATCAACTCCCCCACATACACACACACGCACACAGAGTCTGCAGGGGGTCAGGGAGTGTATATATAAATGCACGTGTGTATATGAAGACAGCATTTCCTCATTTGCACTGTTCCCACAGCCTCCATTTTTTTTTGCTGTTGTGCTTCACGATCAATAATGCTCCAATTTCGCTGACACACTCTGTGAGTGTGCATATGTGTGTACTTGATTATGGGTTTTGAAATTGAACGTTTGGTAGTTGAGAAATTCCTCCCCTAACCGAGTCAGCCATTGATGAAGGATTTCCAGCATCCTCTGCTAATTCGCTCCAGAAACCCAAGTGGCCAGACATCATTTATTGGAAATGTTTCCCACCCTGAATCCCCATCAGATTTTTATTTGACTTTTGCCAAGGGGTGTGTGTGTGTGTGTGTGTGTATGTGTGTGTGTTTGGGCTGTGTGTGTGGACAGCAAACACACACACACACACACACACACACAAGCACTGCCACGTCGTTTGGGGTCTGTTTCGGCCCCCTTGCAGCCCCCAGCGCGCAGCAGGAAAATGGGAGACAGCCCTGATCTGTGGCGGGGTTGAATACTCGGACGATGAGAACATGTGGTGGAGTGAAAGAGGGGGGTGCTGACTGGCCTGTGGAAAAAAAGAGAGAGAGAAACATGTCATGATTCAGAGGAAAAATAGTGCATTTTACAACCTTGTTCGTTCAGATTGGAGGCATGTAAAAGCAGACGTGACATTAGAGCTTTGTGATTATGTAGATCCAATCACAATATCAAAACTAAAATTCATACTGAATGTTTGAATGATAAGTAATACGGAAACACACGTACACACACACATACTCATTCAGAAGAGCCAGATGGTTGTAGGCTGAAATGCCCATCAGCCTGGATGACAGGAAGTAAGCATATCGGAAGCATCTTGTGATAAACATTACACATGCACTGATAATATATGTAGCGCTGAGAGGTTATTACGCTTTTGATTAAAAAGAGAGAAAGAAAGAGGAATGGAGAAGAAAAGAGGAGGCCAGACTAGACAAGCCGTCTGTGCGACAGAGCCGATAGAGAAGCCTGAGTGTTAAAAGGAGGAGGAAGAGTGATAAATAAAAGGTTGGCTGGGAGTATGAGTGTGATCTGGGGGAGAGGAGGGAAGACTTGGCGAGGCCTGATGTTCCTGGCGAGGCCCTCGGCCCCGTCTCAGAGTGGCTCTGTTCAGAAGAGGAGCTCGCTGTTTTTCTTTTTTTGTTTGTTTTCCTTTTTTTAATGGCTAGAAATCATGAGCTCATTCGCACCACAACCTCTGCTCAGCATTCCAACACACAACCGCCACCATGCTTCATTTCTGCAACATGACATCACTGGAATTCTTAATTATTGTAGAACCATCATACAGTATTTTTGCAATAATAATGGTAGCATGTCAGTAGTTCATGCAGTTCTGTGCGTGGTGTAATGTAGTATACAAAAAGGCAGGAGTATGCTATAGTAATATACTGCTATATAGCTTGCTTACTGCTATACTCTAGCATTTTTTGTATACTACATTACTGTAATACCGTATCACTGCTATACTCCAGCATTTTTTATATACTATATTACTGTAACACTGTATCACTGCTATACTCCAGCCTTTTTTCAACCTAATCCCTATCTCCTACATCAGTAGTGTGTGTGTGTGTGGTGCATCGGGTAGCATTGCTCCCTGGTTGATCCTGACCTCAGGTTACTGTCTGCGTAGAGTTTTGCATGTTCTTCCAGTGTCCATGGGTTCCTCTGGGTTCTCTGGTTTCCTTCCAAAAACATCCCGCTAAATTGCCCCTAGGTGTAGGAATGTATGTGTGTATGATTCCCTGTGATTGACTGGCATCCCATCTTGGGTGTATTCTCACTTTGTTCATAGGGTGTATTCTGCTTCTGTCTCAGTCTCTGTCTGTGTCTCCGCTGAGGTCCTCTTGAAGAAACGCACACAGACGGAGATTTGAAAATTTTGTTGTTTACAAAACTCAACACAGACATCATTAGTCATTCAGCTAATTCAGAAAAGAGCATTTGGAATAGTTTCTAAATGACTGCTTGTAACAATCGTTTATGTTTAACAATATGCAAGAAATCAAGAAAATAACGCTCCTAAAATTGACCAACTCTGAATCATGCAGTTTTATGTGCTTGTCATCACATATTTTTCGAATTAGGTTATGCCAAAATCTAGGGTGGGTCTGGTTACAGGGAGGGCTAATGGTGTTTTGTGTGTGTGTGTGTGTGTGTGTGTGTGTGAGTGTGTGTGTGTGTTAAAGAGACCAGAATATGCCCTATGCAACACAGCTGGTTATGGCCCCTTCTGCCCCCCCTACCCCCCCCGGCCGACGTTGTTCTCTGGTGCCAGGTTAGGACAAAGCTACAGTGTTCCACACACACAACAGCTGGGCAGCTCCAGGTGAAACAGACCACCAGAATGTGGCCAGGGACACCACACACATGCACACTGCCTGAGGTCCTTGCTGTGGCAATTACATATGCAGCACTTCAAGTGGCCTACAACTGAAGTCATGAGCAAATGCATGCGTAAAGAAGCATGCATGAAGGAGAAATGCTAAACAGTGATGGAAATGATGTGAAGAAATACAGCTCCTGCAAACCACAGTGCACTGCGGTCAGGCCACAGAAACGACATGTTTATTATGTTCGCAGTCAGCACAGGATTCATTGTTTACTCGCCGAATGCTTGTGACGCAAGTTCAGAGAACTCATTCACGCAGCACAGGCATGTTTATTCGTTCAGAGATCGATATTAATTTTGTCACTTTACTCTTTACAAAAAGGAGGACTGCTTTTGTGTCCTGAAGCACTATATAACACCATTAATAAATACAGCCAACCTCAAATTCCTCACTCACTTAAAGGATCCATTTGTAATTTTTAGACCCCTCCCCATACCTAAACTGACCCCGTCCCCTCTGTTGAAATCTCTATACCTTATAGGTTACCTTTTAAATTAAAAGAGCCAGAACTGAGTAGCTCTGCTGTGAGGTGGTGGAGCTCATTTCCAGCACAGAAAATTCCAAAATAACCCCTTAGGTTCTCACCAATGTTACAGTCTTGAGCAAGATCACGATAGAATTAAATACACTCTCAGAAAAAAAGGTTTCATCTAACACCTTAAAGGAGTATTCTCTTTGTTCTTCTGTGGGAACCTTACAGTAGAACCGAGAGTCTACTTTACAGAAAAGGTACTCGGTAGAACCCCATTAGGGAGCTAGAACCCCTAACCGCCCAAAAAGCCCTGGAGGATCCCTTTTTGCTAGTAATGCTAGTTTCTGGCTTTAAAAGCTTACTTTATAGTGTTATAAGCTAGCTAGCTAACATACTCCAATGCAGCCTCTCAGTTGTAGCAAGTATTTATTTAACATTCAATATATTTATTTAAGTATTCAAGCAAAAGTCTTTAATACTTTTTTTTATTAATATTTTTGCTAGCTTGCTATTTACGTTAAGCTAACATACTCCAGTGTCAGTCCCTCAGTGTAATACTAGCCACTTAGCTATATTTAATTCCTTATTAATAGCACTTTAAACTATCTAGTTATTTATGTTTAGCTAACATACTAAAAGACAGGCTCCCAGTGTAATACTAACCAGTTAGCTGTATTTAGTACCTCATTTTATAGCACTATAAGTTAGCTAGCTATTTATGTTTAGCTAGCAAACTCTTTCCAAACCTAGTTACCTTATGTGAATGCTATTTAGCTAGTGTAAGTGAAGAGTTACACAATTTCTGATGATTAAAAATACTTCTCAGTGTATTTCACTAAGGCAGATAAGTAAGGGGGGCACGTGACAGCACATGACCTTTATGTGAACAGCGTAGTTACATATCTACATGATTTCAGCTAAACAGAAGCCTGTAACGAGCAACCATTTTGTGCCAACATTGCAAATTACAGTATTTTTATGGTATCTTATAAAAGATATTTAAAATTATAGATCTTGGAATCTTTAATGTCTGGAGTTTTAATGGAGGTAGACAGAAAAATTTATCAGCTGCTATGAAATGTTTGGCTAGCTGGTGTTGCATTACCTGGAAAAAAAAAAATCTAAATATTTAAATGCGACTATTAAGTACAGACTTCATGCGAAGAAAGACTCTACATGAGGAAGACTACTTATGTATGATCTAAACCTCTGACACCACCACTGGCGGACCCTCAAAATACCTGAATACAAATGAAGCATGGATATTTTCCCACTTCAAGCCTTATTTTGCTACACGGGCGAATTGCATGTTACAGTGATTAGCAAAAAAGGCCCGGTCTCTCAAATGTCTCCCCACAGTGTAATGAGATGACAGCAAACCTGAGAGTGAAGCGAGAGAGAGAGAGAGAAAGAAGGAGAGAGAGAGTGAGTGAGGGTGTGAAAGAGATGGATGTTATTTTTTTTGCGGTAAGACATGTATCTGAAAAGCTCAAAGCTCAAAGCAAAGCTGTGGTGCAGAACAAAAAAAACGAAAAGACTGCATTAAATCCGACCTGACCTCATTTTAAATACCTTTATATAGCCATTGAGGCTTTTTTTTTTTTTTTTCCAAGGTGCATGTTTCAGAATAGCATACCATATTGAAAATGTGCAGATTTAAAACCACATGAAATCATTTTTTTTTTTGGCACCGTTATATTTGTTTCACACTTTTCTTTATCAGGTAGGTATTAAGCCATGCTTCAGAGTACACTGATCCCTGCTTTTATTTTAACCATGAATGACTGATGCTCAAAGATGTGTCATATGCAACTGAGCTGGAGACCTGGCTCACACACAGTGATCCGAATATAGGGCAATGCTACACATGATTGTGTGTGTATGTGTGTGTGTGTGTGTGAGACTGTGCGATTATCAGACAGCAGGCTAGTCACACAGGAAACCAGTGGGCAGACAGTCTTGCATGCTGCTCCAGCTCTGGTTACAGAACTTCCTGTCGCTGGGTGAAGCGCTTCCTGTTCGTTCTCCACCTGATGAAAACGAATTAGAGGCTTGTTAACAGATTGTGTTTCATCTTTATGTGTATTTCACTGAAAATCTAAAAGCGTATTGCTGATAAGGTTTTAGGCGTTGAAATGGAAAAAAAATTTACAGTATGTGTAGAGTATATATAGTATACTATATACAAATATATGTATATAAAATGTATGTATATACCAATAAAACACACAGCATTGGGCTGTATTATGAAAAAAGTTATAATATCGTCGTATTCAGTGATGACTGGAGATATATTAGACGTGATCTATCAATAGCTCAACAATTAAATTAACAATTACATTTTCGAGCAAAACATTATAGCGTGAGACCTCTTTAATGCCATAATACAAATGATGTGGGGCAAACTACTACTACTACTACTACTACTACTACTACAACACAAACAAATAAAATAATTTTGTGTAATTTGTACTTTGATTGGACAGTGGGTGCTTAAGCTACTTTTAGTTTCTCCTCCAAAGTTATCTTGGGGACAAAAAAAAAAAAAAAAGGATGATAGAGTAAATAATCCACCTCATTCACATTCATTACACACGAGTATTTCACGTGTATTTCATGTGTACCTTCTCAATCACTGTTGATGCATAACCGATGTGTCTAAAACTAATATCAGCCCAAATGGAGATCTAAGCTAGGTTAGCATGTCACTCTGGGCAATCACCTGACATGGCTGTCACTGATAGGCTGCGTGAATCTACAATCTGGGCGAGAAAGAATTCAGCCCCAGACTCGCTTCCCAATTCTTCATACCATTCTGTCTGTTTTTCTTACCGCTGTTGGTGGTACTGTTGCCCCTGGTTCTACAAAAGTCCAAAATGAACAGATTTAAGGCAACAGCAGATAATCTGATGATGTTTTATATTGTCTTATATTGATGGGGTTTTTTTTAAATCGTTGAAAGACTACTTCATTTACACAAGCCACCCATCTCTAGTATTATAAGTGATAAAATATGACACCTACTTTCCTAACCACTTGTGAAGTTGTCACCTGAAAATCATCAGCATAACAGTGAAATCTGACCATGGTTATGAATAATGTTAACCAGTGGCTTACCTGTAAATTATAGAGAAGCAGACCAAGAACTGATCCCTGGAAGGAACACCATGAGTGACAGGGCAATGATTCATTCATTGTGTCTACTTCTGGTGATAAACTGTTGTCAGTTTGTGACCTGATCCATTCAGGACTATACCAACAATATCAACGGAGGAGAGAAAAGAAGTATATCATGATTTACTGTATCATATGCGGAACTATGGTTAAGGAGGAGAATTTTAAAAGCACCAGCATCCAAAAAAAAAGAAAGAAAAAAAAGAAAAGCTGGGTAAACTAAAGAATTAGTACAAAAGATTTATTTACCTATATGTATAGGTGAAGAAGGCTAGCATATGGATGTAATAGACTGTCAAAAAGATTTCATTCACGGTAGATATTTCCACAAAGCAGAAAAACTGCCTGAGATGATGTGAGGAAAATACTTTGAGAGGAACCAGACTCAAAAGGGAGGCCATCCTCTACTGGGTGACACTGGATCGTGGGATTATAATAATTCACTCCTATTATAAAATTGTATACTCAATACAACAGTACTAAGCAATCATTACTGATACTTTTACCTTCATGTTTTAAGGAAACTAAAATAAAAAAAATAATAAAAATCCATTTCCCACAAGCCTTCTATTATATGCTGGCATTTTAGAAAATATAACCATCTCCGATGCAAGATTGAAATTAAATCCCAACTGAGGTGTAAACTAATGGAGTTTAAAGTAATGGAGCAACTTGATTAAAGCTAATCTGATACTGTATAATTGTATGATCTGTTTTGAGTGATATCTTAAATGCAGTCCAGCATTGACGCCTCACTGCTTCAGGATCCTGGTTCGATCCTGAGCTCAGGTTTCTGTTTGTGTGAAGTTTCACATGTTGTCCCCATGTCTGTGTGGTCTTCCTTCAGGTTCTCCAATTTCCTCCCACCTCCCAAAAACATGCCAATAGGTGCATCAGCTATGCTGAATTGCCCCAAGGTGTGTATATATATACATATATACATATATATATATATATATATATATATATATATATATATATATATATATATATATATATATATATATATATATATATATATATATATATATATATATATATATATATATATATATATATATATATATATGTGTGTGTGTGTGTGTAGCTCTACAATGGACTACTGTCCCATACAGAATATATTCCCACCTCACACCCAGTATTCCCATGATATGCTCCGGAGCCATTGTGACCCTGACCAGGATTAAAGCGCTTACTGAAAATGAATAACGGAGGCAAAAATGAAGCTTCTCATCATCCCTGCCTGCCCCTCAATCAACTACAACCTCACCATACAGTTAGGCTCAACTACACTCCAGCCAACCAGGACAGCCAGAAACCTTGTGGTGACTTTTGATGACCACTTGAACTTTGCAGACCGCATCTCAACAACCGCATGGTCCTGTACGTTTGTTATATAACATCAAGAAAATCACACCCTATCTCACTGATCATGCCACACAGCTACTAGTCCAGGCTCTTGCGCACCACTCCCGGGCCTCCCAGCCAGCTCCATCAAACCCCTTCAGATGATTCAGAATGCAACAGCACGCCTTGATTTCAACCAGCCCAACAGGACCCACGTCACACCCCTCTTCGTCTCCCTCCACTGGCTTCCTGTAGCCATCCACATCAAACTCAAGGCCTTGATGCTCACATATAAGACCTTGTCTGGAATAGCACCTGCTTACCTCAACACTCTCCTTGAGGTTTATGTTCCCTCCCGCAACCTGCAGTCAGTTAACGGCCGATGCCTGGTCGTTCCTACTTAGCGAGGCATGAGGTCCCTTTCCAGGACCTTCAAACTGACTGTCCTTAAGTGGTGGAATGAACTTCTAACCTCAATCCGGACAGCAGAATCCATCACTATCTTCAAAAGACGGCTAAAGACCTATCTTTTCCGTGAACATTTAACTAACCCCTAACTTGTCCCCACTCAAAATAATAATAATAATAATAATAATAATAATAATAATAATATATTCCACCTGCTCTTATATCTCGACTCTGTGCACTCTGTTCCTCTAGCACTTAAAAATTTTTTTAAATCTTGTATGGTAGCACTACTTGTATTGTTTTCTGCTTGATGTATCGCTTTGCTTGTATTTCCTCATTCGTACTTCACTCTGGATAAAAGTGTCTTCTAAATGAATAAATGTAACGTAATGTAAATGTAAATGAATAAATGAACCAAATGCAATCCTGATGATGTTAGAAATCAAGCATCCTTGTCTCTGAACGAGTATTATGTAGAAAAGAAATACACCAGTCTGTCCTACTGATATTTATAAGTCGAAATTGTGAATTTGGCGCCATCTTGTGGAAGACCGAAACAGCACAATGCAGTTAATTTAACAGTCAGGGCGTGGCTTCGACTGACTTTATGAGCGAAGGCGTGGCTTCGACTGACTTTATGAGCGAAGGCGTGGCTTCGACTGACTTTATGAGCGAAGGCGTGGCTTCGACTGACTTTATGAGAGGGGGTGTGGCCTCTTTGTCGCGCCGCATCACTCTGCCTGAAGTTTTAAGCGGAACCTGCTGTCCTTGTCTTCAGCTGCTTGTATTTTGAGCACTTTAACGGGACTTTTGTCGTGTTTCCGGGTCACATGAAGGGCCAGGTGGAGTGAGAGTTCAAGATTAAAACAGGAGAAACACAGAAAGAAAGACTACATCTTTGCACGCTGGTGGGGAATTAGACAAGGTGCGTTTTAAGGTGAGGCTGAAAAAAAAAAAAAAAAAAAAGACACACGGGAAGCGGTTTGTTTCAGTGCAGGGAGTGTAAGTGAGACCTAAAATGACATTTTAAACGGGATTAAAATATCTTTGCAATGGTAATTTGAATGTATTACAGTCTAAACTACAAATGTTCGGGTTTATGCATCAAACTCGGGTGTAACAATATTCCTGCAGTTTACTTCCAGGTGAAATATTTTTAAAGAATCAAAATAATTAGCTAAAAGAAAACTTTTTTCAAAAGTAAAACCTCCTGCAGGCTGCAGAACTGGACAAAAAAAGGCATACTGCAGTAATATTGTTACACATTGTGGCCCGCCATAGGTGCATAGGTAAAGCTAGTGATCACGTGACCCACCACAATAATCTGGCCTTAAACAATATTAGGTTTTTTTTTTTTTTTTTTTTTAATTTGTGACAAGGCTCACAGAGCTTAATAAAATATATTGTGCTCATTACCAAGTGCGTATCCTCTTAAGCTGTTCTTGGAAAGACTAATACTGCGATCGAGATGAGCACCTGATATGTTGTGCAGCTCTTACAGGTTGGTTTGAAGTCGTTTGGTGATGGAGTGGAGAGAGCAGACGGCAGTCGGATGTGAGGTGGCGTTCGGAGAGGCACAGCGATGGATAGAGGTAAGAGAGAGTCCATCTTCCACCTAAAGAGATGACGTTCACACTCATGGGGTATGCCCAGGTTTTGCTTTATATTACGTTTGCATCAGGATGTCTGCGCTCATTCTTTAGATTAATACAAGAGAACCAGAGAACCCAGAGGAAACCCAGGGACATGGGGGGGGTGATGTACACAGAAACTCCACACAGACAGCAATCCAAGCTCAGGACTGAACTCGAGACTCTTAGTATAGTATATCTTTAAAAAAAAAAAATTTATGGTATATAATTGGACCAAATAAAAAGACCATCTTTAAAGCTTTACTCTAAAAGCTAAATAAATGTATATCACATACACCTTCTGAGGTTAAATATACCTACAAAAGATGGCGGTCCCACCCGAGCAACAAGGAAAAGTACATTTTGGTAGCCTTATTTCTGAGAGCATAGAGGCTGAGGCGTTTCTGAACTTTCTGAATCATTAGCTCATCCCACTTTCTGACAGCCTCCAATACCATTATCATGATGCTTCATATTTCATATATTAAACCACAAACTGTCAGTAATTAAATAATGACGTGGTGTTTTAGTTACATGTTGTGAAACAAGTTAGTTCCGGTTTCAGTTGCGTTATAGCAGATGTAAATGGTTGTTCTCTTAGAAGACTTTTTTTTTTTTTCCCCCCTCTCTTAAAGTTCACAAGACACACACACACACACACACAAACACACACAAATTCAGCTTGTCCTGTAACTGAGAAACCACAAAGCGTAAGTTCCTCTCTGCCGAAGACTTTCCCATGGTGGAAAACCTGCTGACTGTTAAAAAGCACTGACACTGGAGACTCCTTCCATAAACATTGAACATCTCCTTACAGGAAACTTCACCATATCAACAATTTTACTTTGTTCATTGTTAAATAACAGCGCATTTTTTAAGTTTTAGTTTTAGATTACGTGGAGCATGTTTGAAGGATTATCGAATACTTTGTAGCTACTGTTACTCTATAGTATCAGCTGACTGATGTGCTGTAGATGCTTCAGTTGAGGCTTGTTTCTTATCTTTGATGTCTGATCAGGTGTGTGTGTGTGTGTGTGTGTGTGTGTGTGTGTGTGTGTGTGTGGGGACACACACAGACCCGCAGTATTGAGCTTGTGTTTTATGGTTTGATGGCAATGCTGTAATAATCACTTTGAACGAACGAGGTCCAGCGGTGCCTTCAGTAAGCCCTTTGTTCTCTCTGATGTTAAATGCCACTGACTTGAAGCTAAGTATAACACTCTCTCTAAACTTGTGCAGCTTTGATTGTTTGAGTCATGTTTTTCAGTTCAGACATCACCAACAGGGTTGCCAGGGTTTCCTTTTTTTCCACCATGTTGGGCTAGTTTTGGAAAAAAGTGTACTGGTGGAACCATGGGCTAGTTTCTGGCCTCCCAAGATCTTGTTTTAAAGCAAGTAGTCTGAAATAAAATAAGTTAATTTCCAGAAATATAGGCTATGCCGAACAAAGGGGAAGTGTAAGTCCAGATAGTGTATCTGATGAGCAGAGAAGTTCCTTTTCTACATTTTTTTCAGGTAAATTTTAAAATGGACAACAGCGGTTCAGGCTGTGGTGCAGCGTTGCTATGGTGAAAAGCCATTTCCTGTTTAGACATAGCACCGTTTCCTTTTCTGTGCGTTCAGCTTTCTTTTTTTAAGCGTGTTCTTGCCTCCTTGCCGTTCTGCCACTGTGTAGATTGGATTCTAATGCATTAGCACATGAAGCTGTGTAATCCCACACATCCCAGGTGACTGAACTGGTTCTGTTAAGAGTGCATTTGCAGGCTCTTGGTCTTTTAGGTTTTCTGATACGGTGCTCACTTGCATTTGCTTCCTAGAAGTTCTCGTTTTGGCTTGTTCACCGTGTGAGCTGGACCACTTGCTGTGCATGATTATGTCGGCTATTGTCAGAGCGACATTCCATCCACGCAAACAAGCTGATGAGAGAGAGCACGGGTTTGAGAACACACTGACCAAATACAAAAGCCCTCTGCAGGACCCCTAATTCCTTAGTGTTCACTAATGCCTCATATGCCTTCACATGGCAGCTTGCTCTCTCAGATCTTCCGCTCTTTGGACTGATTGCCGTTTGGCTCTCTAATGAGTGCTGATAATATGTAATACCGTTTTAGAGGCTCTTGTGTAAGCTGTGAGAGATCAGACACCCCAACTGCCCTCATCGATTTTAGTAATTAATCTCATGTAATGTTGTTTTTCCCCTTTAATTAAATGCCTGGTATTTGGGTAAAATATCTTAACTAAGCAATTTGTTAATATGTTCCTACTTACAGTTGCGGTAAATGACAGGAAAAAATAAGGCTGCGCATCATATGAGCTTCAGTACTGATATAGAAATGAGTAACTTTCTGAGTATTAAGCAGTCATGTGCGTCATGAAACGTTATATTTAGCTCTGTTTTATGTTTGTCGTCTGGGGTCTAGCAGGTGAAGGGCCAAATGTGTTTAATCAGGAAACTGAAAAATGTACAACTCCTCCGCATTTTATTTTTTTTTGTATCTTAATCATGGTACCGTGATTAAACTAATTGTAAAACCAACTGTGTATCATGAATCTGTCCAAAACGGTTGCGAACACATCCAATGCAAGGATGTGAATTTCTGTCCACTTGCTAAAATGCCTACTTTCTGTGTTGAGTTTTAGTAGCTCGGATAGCTAGTTGAGCTTGTTTGACCCGACTTTTGTTTGAATTGACCTTGAGTAGTATTAATTGATGCTAATTACAATTGGCTGTTAACACTATTGTGCAGGGCAAACACTCAAAAGGCATTTGCCTAATGCATACCAAATGGTGATCATAAGTTTTTTTTTGTTTTTTTTTTTTCCATTTTAATTGGCTGAAACAAATGGCAGTTAAAACGTACTCAAGGGCCGGACTTGGCCTGCTGTGGGTAATAGCATAGTGTAATGTTACAGAAGTTATTATTCAACATTAAAAAATATCCCTGAACTAAAGTTTATCTTATCTTAGTTTAATTCATTTCTTTGCAGGAAGTGACCAAGAAGAGATTCGGGAGCAGTAACTTTAGATCTGCCCTGGAGAATGGAGTCTTGTTGTGCGAGTGAGTGGAGAGAGAAGTGCTTGTGCTTTATGTTGGTAACTAGGCAGAAACGTTGTGAACGTAATCCTGTTTTGTGTAGAGGAGTGAAGATGATTTGGGGAACTGTCAGATGAATGTGTTATTTGTGTCCACGCAGCCTGATCAACAAGCTCAAGCCCGGGATCATCAAGAGAGTGAACAGACTCTCGACCCCCATCGCCGGATTAGTGAGTGCCGTTTTACTTCCTCTAATAGTAGTTAAGGTCAGTTTATACTTGAAGCACAATTTTGCGTACGCGTCCAGAAGTAGCCGCAAAAAGAGCAGCATTGTTCACACACTCGCCTGCGTACTTTATTTGCGTCTGGTGGGTTAAAAGCAACATCCGTTACATGGCATGTCAAAGCCAAAACATCTCTGTCAATCAGGTTTCCAAGTCAACATGTAAATTGTGAATTGTAAAAGCGAAACACACTGACGAGCTTTGATAGCGTTTTCTGCCGTCATTGTGATTGTCGTCATGATCTGCAGCTCAGATTGAAAACGCTGACCTTATACTCAAAAGTATTTACCAATCTAGAAAATGCAGAAGGCTGGTATGCAAAACAGACCTTTCAGTAGCGTTGAAGACTACATGAGAGGTTTGTAAAATTCAAACGCTAATTCTAATAGGAAAACCGGTTAGTATTAGTGCTCAGTAATGGTCTGGAATAGTACGTGATTAGAGACACGATGCTAGTTTGTTGTGGACACATCACATTGTGCTTTGCCACACCCCCCCCCTACAATTTCTACTGGTATGGTACAACATGTAGCATTAATTTCTGAGGATGTGTAAGCTCTAAATGACCACAGGCTATGCACGGCAGCCATCTTGCATATGCGTATGCATAGTTAAAAGCTAATAAAATTCCAGCCTTGGGTTTTACATGCAATTCTTTTTAACATCAGTAAGGGCTTACTTGGCTGTCATGCTCTCATTTCCATTATCTCCAGTCAAATAGGAAAAGAAATTGGTGTGTTTGCATAAATGTTTGACTCCGTTTTATCCGTAAATCCGCTACTTCCATCTCTAACAAGGTCAGCTTTAATTCTCTCCTTTAATTTGGCTCCCTCTTTGCTCTCCTCAGATCACATTAAGTAAAGACGCACTGGGGCTGGCAGAACAAATTTCTCTGCTAGTTTCACGAATGGTAGTCAAGTACAAATGTTCATGGAAATGCTGAGCTGCTTTTACACACTTCCCACTTTACTTTCTGCAGGACAACGTGAACGTGTTTCTGAAGGCCTGTGGAAAACTCGGGCTGAACGACGCACAGCTCTTCCACCCCGGGGACTTGCAGGACGTGTCCACCCGCGTGACCGTCAGGTAATCACCCAAAACACACTCCATGGACGTCAGGCCCGAGACGATGATTGGACACGGCGGAATATTTGTGAAAGCTGGTAAATAATCACTGGGGTGAAAACAAAACCGAACCTTATTGGTCAGTTTATACAAGGTGTAAATAATGGCTAGGAAAGTATTGACACCTTCAGCTTTTGTACACATTATTGTGCTGTGGCCATTAAATCAACACAAAGTAATCCTTAATGACAAAAACAAAAGCAGATTTATAGAAAATTTAGCATTTTGAGTTTTACCTTTGGGTTTGATGTTTGATAATATTGAGAGTCTGGCAGACTCAGATGACAATTCAGTTCAATTCAGTTTTATTAGTATAGCGCTTTTAACAATGGACATTGTCACAAAGCAGCTTTACGGAAAATATATTGTATATATGTGAATTTATCCCTAATGAGCAAGCCAGAGGCGACGGTGGCGAGGAAAAACTACCTGAAACAATATGAGGAAGAAACCTTGAGAGGAACCAGGCTCAAAAGGGAACTCCTCCTCATCTGGGTGCAACGGATAGTGCGATTATAAATAAATCCCTTCTATTATTGTGTACTATAAGGACAAATGGTGCAAATGTGCAACCAGTAAATTCATCAGTTTTTGCAAGAAGTCGGGTTGGTTAAAATCTATCCGCCGTCCACTGATGGAGTCCTGAGTACGAAGGTGCTCGTGGCAACTGCAGCCCCAAAGCCACTACAGCAATCGCAGTCCCAAATCATTACAGTACTGTTCCCCATATGTGATCCCCAAGCCATCTCCCCAGCCCCCAGGTGGCACCATCCCCAGCAATCCAAACGGTTTTTCATCCATATGGGGCCACCCCCAGCAGCAGCGAGCGAACTCAACTAATGAGAACTCCTATCAGGATGGGTCAGGCAGGGCCGACAGATATGTGGTTTTATTTCTTTGAGTTTTTTTTTTTTTTTTTTTTTTTTTGGGGGGGGGGGGGGGGGGGGGGGGGGGGGGGGGGGGACGGGACGGGACGGACGACGACGACATAGTGTTACTCCATTACTTTACTGTTATCTTTTAGCTCCTATTTAGGAAAACAGAGCTTCCCAATCTTGGATCTCTGATTCATAGTTGTTTTTGTATCATTCAAGGAACAATCCTCAAAATCCCTCCCAAAGTTAACTTGGGTTGCTGAAGTTGTCGCTGATGCTAGTCCTTCATAGTGCCTGGTGTCACCAGCATTTCAGTGGCCATTTCACTCGATACGCGTCAAAGCACCGCTCACACACTCAAGTCTGAGTCCTTTAAAGCCGTGTCCATGGTGAATGCGCTTGCTAACTGCCTATGCGAGGGATGTGAGGGAATGTTATTGCTTTAGCCTCTGACCTGCGGCCTGTCGTTAAACCACTCAGGATAACTGATGCACATCAACAGACAACTGGTCTGACCGCAGAAATGTGCGTCTGCTTTAGACTAAAGAGTGACTCTAAACGAGTGCCACACTCTCAGAAGGCAATAATCCAGCATTTTTAACTTAAGCCTTATTTACCACTTCTGTAGTGTGTTTTAATTTATTACAGTCGAGAATTTTAGCATGTTTTCCATAAAGAAAAATACAGAAAACCCCGTTACTCAGCGCTCACTTACAGTGGAAGTCGAACGTGTTCGGGTGTTGGGGCTACCTATAAACGTTTAAAATAGGCGACTATATGATGCAAATTCAAAACTAACTGTTTCACTGGAACCATAGAAGTGTTGAGACAGACAGTTTTATGAAAGCTGTCCTTTAAACAACCAATACAGTACAAAGTAGTTCCAGTTACGTTCCCTGGCCTGAAGATTTCATGGTATAAATGTGCCATAGAACTGCATTGGTCAGGCATAGCAAGCATTTTCCTCAGGAAGAAAGTAGTTTCTGAACGGATTAATCGTACAGATTTTGACTATAGAATTCATTAGGTGTTTAGCAGAAATGTTTTTTGACTGAATTGCGCTTAGACATTCATTATAAGTGAGTTTTTTTTAGTAAGCGATTTATGTTTTATTTTTCAGTACAGGAAAATGAGCTGAATTTGAACTTCGGCAGAAGAAAACCAAATGTCAGGGATGAAGCGGTTTTACTGGTGCTGTTATTCTCTCACTGTAACGATTAACGAATTGCGATGGACTATGCAGCCCTTCTCCACTGAGCTGTTTCCAACAGCATGATTTGTGTGTGTTGAGCCTTGTTGGGTTTGGCTGGGTGGCAGCATGTCTTCCAAATTTAGCCTTACGACCCCATGCTGTGGTGAAACTATAGCAGATCTATATATGTTGAGCGTCTATTTTCGTCTGACTTTCACCCACCTGCCCTTATTACTGTATAACCCGAAGTCTTTCAGTACAGATCCCCGACTGTGTGACAGCTTCTGAGTGTTATTTACACTGATGAACATGTTAGAAAGTGTTCACCCACTCCGCAGGCCACGTGCTTGCGTCTACACGATGCATCCACGTGTGTGAACACACACCGATTGAGTCGATTTAATGGAATTTTGGAGATCGCTGCAGATCTCCGGCAGTTTAGCAGAGCAGCTGCTTTAAACCTCCAGCTTACTGGTTTTACTTGTGTCCTTACAGGCGTCAGGAGACATCCAGGAGACTGAAAAATGTAAGTCGAATCTTTGTATTTCATGTCTTTACAGCTCTATGGATCGATATGCTGTACTCACATTACATATGTTCAGCTTAGGAATTATTAGCACCATTGGTCAAGATGGGTAAAAAAAAAACATAATTTCACATTGAAAAAAATGAGGGAAATCTAACCTTGTATGTTTATTCTAAAAAAACAAAAAACAAACAAAAAAAAGAAACAAATCTGCATGTGTCACAATTATTGGCACCCATGCGTTTAGTACTCACTTTAGTGTAACTTTCCTTTGCCAACATATCAGCACGTTCACCTATAATGCCTTCTCCTGTAACGCTTGATGAGGTTGTAAGATACTGAGCAAAGAATCTGTCCGGATCCTCCAGGGTCCTAGGTCCTCTCTTATGGATGATCCTCTATAGCTCAGCTCATAGGTTTTCAAGAAGACGTACTGTCTTTGCTTAGGGTGCCAATAATTCTGGAGCTGCCCGTATTAATCCGGAACAGGTTTTTCTTGGTCTTATTTAGCTTTGACATGATGTGTAGCTTGAGGTTGAGTATTGAACAGTGAGATGTGGATGTGTGTCCTGACGACGTTATCTAGTCCTGTCCTACGCTTGTATGTATTTTTATAGTAATTTTAAATGGCTTGATAATTGCATTTACTCTCTTTTATTGCACTTTTTTTTTTTTTTTTTTTTTTTTTTTTTTTTTTTTTTTTTTTTTTTTTTTTTTTTTTTTTTTTTTTTTTTTTTTTTTTTTTTTTTTTTTTTTTTTTT
>CM041000.1:13427964-13508368 GCA_022985145.1 Pangasius djambal | reverse complement strand
TTTTTTTTTTTTTTTTTCCCCATACTTGATTTAATAGTTTATGTGTAAGACTCCAGTAAAAGATTTCACTCCGCCTAAATGTTTTTTAACCCTTGTGCCGGCTGAGATATGTTGATGTAAGGCATCAGTGTTTTTCTGCGTGTGTCTGTTTATCTGCTGCAAATTCCACTGCTCTGGCGTACATGTCTGCTCTTGCTGCTGTGTTGTGTGTCAGGCCGAGCGAGTCTTATGGATTTACCAGGCTAACAGCTTCGGACAGGTCAGTCTGCGTCACGCTTTAATGCATGGGCTCTAAATGCTAAATAGATTTTTTAAATGCAAAGGAACCACCGAAAATGTCAAGGAACATCTGTACACCTCTCTACATCTAGATCCTGGCATTCATACTGAGGGTTTATATATGAATAAGCGACTTGGAGATGCCTCCATGTCCAGCTGTAATGGCGGCTGTGATGTTGTTTCACTAATATTAGCTAAGATAGGTTAATGTGCGCATGCTGTACGTAAACTTTCTCACACGTGAATGGTCCAAAGCACTTCCTGAACCAGTGTTATTCCAGTTTTTTTTAAATTTTTAAATAAACAGAAAGTAGACTTCAACACCAGTCTGTATATCAGAATAGGTCTGAATCATCCATCCTAGAGAAGTTTTGCATTGAGGAGCAATTTAAAAATGTATCTACACCTTTTCATGACGCAATAGGACTGTGCAGTTGTGTAATTCTATATGGAGTTGCTCTAATCAGTTGTTTCTGTTAACAGGAAAAAGTCCAAATCCACTCCCTCACTTGATGGCAGCCACAAGCAAGACTCCAGAGGTCTGTCTGCTATATTTACACTCGCTTCGTTTGAATTAACTGCCTGTTGCACTAATTGGCTACTCTTGCTCCCTCGTTCATGCATTCGGTCCATTTCTATATTTCTTGTGTGCGCTAATTGGCTGAAGTGGGTGTTAAGAAGAAGGGTCGCCTGTCTCAGGCCGAACAGGAGCGTCTGCAGATCCTGGAGGAGATGAGGAAGAAGACGCCGGTCCTCACCGACAGCAGCTGGATTCGCCAGCGCAGCACCTGTACCATCCACAGGGAGCCCATCGACGTGGCACCACTGAGCAGGTTCGTCTCATGATCACACTACACTCGGGGGAAACTTTACGTTATTCCCAAACTGTTTGAGCAAACGATTGCAAATGAACCCTGTTTTCAGACTCTTCTGCACACCTAAGCCTTGTTCACCCTACTACAGTTTATTACAGTCTTAATAGGACTGTTGTTAAAAATTAAACATAAAATTGGGAACTTCTGCATTATGCAATCAGTCAAAATCAAGATTAATGCAGCTTCATTAAGGAGATAAATAAATGTTACAAAATAAATGAGATTTTGCTTTAATGTGCGTGTAGCACTATATGTGTATGTAGTTGTCTTAATTTTTGTTAAAATATATTATTAGATTTAATGAGTTCATTGTTGTGTTGTTGGGCGTTTGACTGTAATGCAGGACTATACATCCTGCTTTAGAAATTAAACTATCCATCTTTGCCTTTATAAAAATTCTTTTCAGGTTGTTCTTTGAGTTTGTTGTCCTGTTGTAGGCAATCCTACAACATGCTTCATTTTTAACTTCTTAAACGTTTATGTTTTGTGGATAAATTGTGAAAATAAAGGTACATATTACCTATTTGCACCACCAGAAAACACTGGGGGATGCAAACTTTTGCAACAAAGCTAAATTCAGTGCAATATCTCAAGTGTTGTTCATCACGATGTCGGCACTCATAGGATGCGTCTCTAATCATCTAATTACTTGAGCTGAAGTAATAGTGTTTCACATACAGGAGTCTCATATGTAGCCTTTGTGTAGCCCTTGCTCACAAATTAGCTGCAGTCTCACCATATAAAATGTCTTAAAGAAAAAGCAGCGACCCGAATCCTGTTCTTTCTCCACTGTTTAATTTCAGACACGAGTCTCTGGACAACATCCGCAGCAGCAGCAGCTCCTCGTCTAAGCAGTTCTCCAGCTCGTCTCAGCCTCTCTCGGGCCTGAGCGGCATCGTTCCTTACCGTGGCTACTCGGGCCGCTGCAGCCTGGGCCCCGGTGCCGCCATTTTCTCCAGCGCTTTAAAGCAGAGCTCCTGGTCTCGGCCTACCTCCAACTCTCCTGTATCTGACGAGGAGGCGTGTAACCGTGCCCAGCAGTGTGACAGGTGTGACTTATGTACAGTGTGTGTGGGTGATGGACTGGACAGTATATTTTTATACAGGAAATGGCAAGGGTTTTCAAAATGTTTTTACAGCTAGGGACCTCTTTAATATACATTTCATACACCCTTTAATACATAATCCAACTATTCAAATATTAGGCTTATTATTTCTTATTTCTGAAATATTATTTGGATATTTATTGGAGCCATGAAGCTTTTTATACTCTTTTCCGGAGTGGAAAGTTACAGGTTTATTAACATGTTTTTGAGTTATTGAGGTTTTAATTCAGTCCCGTCAAACAGGCTAATAACTATAAGAACTCAATAATGAATCTAATAACTTTAATCTCCACTACTGTAACAAAGTAAAACAAAAATCCTGGACGCCACTTGGAGAATCACTGGTATATGAAATATGAAACCGTTTAAAAGCACTTAGATATTTGTAATTATTGCCCCAAGACCATTAATCTTTATCACTTTATAAACACAAGGGATTTTAGTCTTATTTATACAGTAATAAGCTCTTGTCAAAGTTTTGAGTGCAGAAAGGAGGAAAATTTCAAGGGTCTTGAGACACAGAGTCCAAAAGGACCTTAAGGATTATAATTTGTTAAAAAAAAAAAAAACTGTCAATGTGTAAAAATTCGGACTTCTTTGAACTCTGCACTTTGAAGTGAAGGTAAGTCGAGGCGAATAAACATCATAAAGACCTTTTTGCGTCTCTTCTCGTCGAGCCTCACTCGGGCTTTGCCGTGTCCTGTAGGCTGGCGAGCCGCAGGCGACCGTGCTCCCGCTGCAAGCAGCCGCTGGCCAAGGGCCCGGCCATGGTCATCGAGTCTCTGGAGCTGTGCTTTCATGTCGGGTGCTTTAAGGTGAGCCTGGAGGTCACCTGATACCTGAGACGTCTGCTGACCTGCACCTGGGCTGGCTCACTAACCGAAGATCTTCTTGGTGTTGGTGTTGGGAATCAGATCACATGCAGACTCGTGAAGTAGGACGGTGTGATGTCAATAAGACTTAAATAAGAGCGCGAATCTCTAGAGATCACGGAGCCAGTAAAGCTGCTGGAGCACTTGTTCCATTCATGACATCAAAACCCGAGGCTCAATTCGCTTTCATTAGTATTCAGATAGGACGATTGGTTTTGTGATCGTTTGAATTCGTTATTGTATCTACTTTTAATCACGCTACATTGTAGATGAAGCGTGATCATTCTCACTTGATCTCGGAAAGCTGCTCTCAGTATTGTTTATTATATTTGTTATAATATGTTGTGATTTATATAAGAACCCATTTGAGATTCTGACTCGCCCCGTCGGGTATTCTTGACGAGATTTGGGCATGTGAACCTTTTATGTGGTTCTCGGCTTGACTAATCTAATCTAAATCTAAAATCAGACTAAATATCGGAAATACTTTGGATAACATTGGTGTCTGATCGTGGTTTTCTTTGCTTGACTTAATAAAGTGACAAACTACAGAAGATGAAAACTCGTGCTCATTATAGCAGCTGCTGGTGTTTACTCAGTGTGGAAATAAAAAGTGACTCATGCATTTGAACATTTCATATTTTCAGTCATTGAAATTCAAAAGCAATTTTAAATTCGACAACCGTAGCATCAAACGATTTTTTTTTTTTTTTGGACCTGATTGTTTTTCCCCGAAGCCTACTGCTAATTAGCTGCAGTACACTTCATGAAAGTAAACACTTATTTGAGCGCTTGCTTATGTCGTAGTTTCCTTAATTGTTTCTTCTCTAAAAGAAGTAAAGCCAGTAGATCAGACATAACCAGACATAACCAGGATGTCATGCTGGAGGCAGTGATTCGCAGAATAAAAAATATGGACACACAATAAATTGTGGAATTACTTTTTAGCCCCAGGACATGCATGTGGTCTGGTTGCCTCAGTGTAAACCTGTGCACGGTAATGGGTCACCTACGCGTTCTCTTCCTGGGGAAGTCTGCTAATCAGATATCTGCTGCAATCACAAGACTTTATTTTCTTGGGTTCCCCGCTGTCTTGCTCAGAGTCTCTATCACACCGCACAAACATTGTTCGATCTCGTCATAATAGCTGCTGGCTCTCTCTGGGGTGCAGGATGTTCTGGTTTTGATGAGGACAAAAGGGTATGAGGTTTGAATGATTCACCTTTTGCAATCCTGTTTATGGCTTCATCATTCTAGATGGCTCACAGTGGAGACTTGTCCAGTGTCCTCATGGCTATAATAGATGATTTCGGGCCTTAGTCTGTTTCGTCTGATTTCAGACTGATTAGTAGTCACTAGGCCTGCTTTGTGGCGTTGTGGTCATTCTAGCTGATTTAAAAAGTCAGTCATGGCTGGATGGATAGGTAGTCTGTGCACCCAGTCGGTGTACTATGGACCAGAGAAGAAAAACCTTACTTTTTTTTATATTGATTTTCCCCAAAAAATTGATGTTTAAAATGCAGCAAGCTCCAGTCATTCAAATTATTCTTTGATGGCTCTATGCTTCATTTCTAAAACCCACCACCTCCTGAACTACACATTAGCTTGCCTGGATAACAATCCTGCCACAATGGGGGGAACACACAGCAGTTTGAAACCACTTGCACAACTAGGCAAAATACAGTACAGGGCACCGTAAAGCTTCTCCAATGTACAACACCGTCACAAAATGTTAGGAAAAGTTAACCGGAGGAAAGACTGTGGCTGCACAGAGTCATGCCCTCCGCAGAGATTTGAGCACTCCTTCATTTTCTCTATTGGATAATCTTACGTGCTTGCATTAAATGCTCTGAGCTAGCTAAACATTTTATCATTTAAATTAAGTTCACCACAGCTGTGGAATTCTTGAATCTGATTGGTCAGAAGGTGTTGATAAATTTTCTATTACAGCATAATACATTATCGTTACTATAGGAACCATTTTGTGAATGTGTATAAGCTGTGTGTGAAGAGATTAGCATTTCTGGAAGGAGACTTCAGTGTTAGTTCATTGCACAGTAAGTCCCTTCTTTCCCACGTTAAAGTTTTCTTATATGAGAAAGTCTTCATGACGAGCTGCACATTTTTGTCTAATTACCTTTGTTTCATGGCTGTTCCACAACATTTAATGTAACTATAAATGGATAAAAAGCATGACATGCTGTTCCTTAATAAAGAAAATAAATCTTAGCTTTGACAGTAACTTTGCTCCAGATTCGGCTTCATCACGCCACCCCATTGTTGATTATTTACCAATAAGAGCACACCCCGTTATGTTTTATTCTTTACTTAGGTACCACTCTCTGGCCTCCAGGCAAACATGGCACTGGGCAACACACCGGATTTTTCACATGCTGGATGTGCAGGATAATATTTTGCCACCTCTGAAACACAGGTATAATTAACTGATCCATGGGCTGTGCGTTAAATCTTTTCTTCCTTTACTGTTCTCCATCTCCCAGTGTGTCAGCTGCAGGACTGAGCTCAGGAGAGACCCAGAGTCTAGAGCTCAGGTGCGAGTCAGACACGGACAGCTCTTCTGCGACACCTGTTACAACAGACTCCGAGGTGAGCCGCACTTTTTCCACGCGCTCTGTTCTCGAAAGTCAGCTAGTGTACTGGTGCAGAGACGGTATATAGTGCAGCCAACATCTCCCTGAACTCTTACCAATGAAGACTTGGTCTGATGTTAGTATCTAAAACATGCAAAACCCTTATGGCTGAAACATAAGGGGGAAAAAACCTGCTTATAAACTAAGTCTATTGTGTATGATCTGAATTAAACTTGGTAAATTTAAAGGAATACTCCGGCATTTTTTAAAAAAACATAGTCCCATATTTTCCTTGAGATACGAACTGAGATAGGAACGCACACTTAATTCTGTTATAATGGGAGTCTGAGGGCAGGTGTTCGAGTTCATCAGGAAATGTTTAACGTGTGACTATATAAAGCAAATTCCAAACTACAACTCAAAGTCTTACTAAAGCTGTTTTTTTATGGAAGTTTTTGTTCTTCTTCAAAGTTTCAGCACTGGCACAGTACAGTGAAAAGTAGTTCCGGTTCCTTTCTCTTTGCCATGCAGCAACACTGGATCTGAAAAATTAGTCCCATCTCTGAAAGGACCAGTTAGACAGATTTAGAGATTTGGAGGATTACATTGAAATATATTTTGCATCAGTGTTGATGGAATTCAACAGCTGCCCTTAGAATTTCAGTATACGTGATTTATAAGTGATACATTTTCAGTATACAGGGTTTTTTTTATTTATTTATTTTTTATAAAAAACTTAGTACAAAGAGACATTGTAAAACTTGTCCATGGTAATCGCACATCTGTAATACACTCCAGATTCGTGGATAGAGATGAGGTTGGAAAACACTGGAGTAAACGCTAACCTAAATGTTCAGTAAAATGTTTCAGTAACGTGGAACACTGTGTGTTTAAATGGGTTTCGAGGAGTGTTTCCTTGAGCAAATATCCGTTTCTCTCCAGTCCGTACCGGCATTCCCAAGTGACCACGATGCATCCCAGCAGATCACGGAGGAGACTTTCCCTGAAGATGACTCGGACACGGCAACTACAAGCTCAGCGTGATTTCAGAAGGGGAATAAGCTACCTTCCACTTATGTCGCAGATTTAATATTAATATATGCGTATTTATGCACGTCATCCAGTATGTAGTTTTCTGAATGTGTTTGTTTTTTTTTTATTTTTAAATATGTCCTTTAATAAAGATAGATTGCTGAACTAAATAGACACAGGAGTAATTAGACTTCGTTCTTATCCTGCTAATCTGGCCTGCAAAGCTGAAGCGATGTAACACATATTTTTTTTTTCTTTCTTTCTTTTTAAAACTGCTCTTGTGTATCATGACTTCTCTGCATTACAGCTTGCAGCAGCACAGGCTTTTGTTCCTCACGCTGATTTAAAATGTAGTATATAATATGTATGTGTATATTCCTTAGATATTTAAGCACATGATGTCAGCACTTTCTTGTTCTTGGTCTTGTAATGCACATGGTTTATTATTTTTTTTTGGAAGCAAGTCTGTTTTTAAGGGAGAAATCGCAATGATATTTCCTCATGTTTGTAAATAAAAGGATCTACTATGCATTTTATTCAAATCCGTTTTTTTCTCGTGTCGATTTTAAAGTCAGTGAGCCACTAGATGGGGCTGCGGGTGTCGAGTTTTGTCTCTTAATTATTACTGAATAGCACAGTTGCCAGGTCTGTGAAATCCCCCTTTCCTAACCCACCCACCTGACAAAAACCCCCAGTGAATCTGCTCATCATCATTATCTCCCCCTCGAGAGGTAGTAATTATATCTCAGAGATATAAAACCTCTCACATTGCCTCTGCATAAAGCTGGATTTTAAAATATTCTACAGTACCTTGGTGTTTATCAGTTGTGTTTATTCACCCAGAACATGTCCAGAATGTAAAAATTGATGTCTCTTACAGCTGATGACAAAGGCAGACAGGCATGGATTCATGTCCCAATTGAATGTTTGCATAGAGTGCTGCATTTTGAGATCCCTTATTACCAGGGAAAGGCAGCAGGTTGTGTTCCTCTAATTATTCTGTTTTCCCCAGCTATATATTATTCGGCGATAGATGCAGCGCTTGTTAGCATATGAATGTATTTTAGCATATGTTGTGCCTTCAAAGCTTGTCTAACAGTGTCCCAGGGTCAGGGACGTCCACAGAGATCAGTGTGCTGGCTGCTAAATCACTGATGTATGAGACGGTGAGGCATCGAGACTTTTGGACGCAACCCCATGACTGAGCGAGTTCTAGAAATCTTGCATAGGAATTGTAGAATTTTCCGACCTGTTGGCGCGTTCAAATGGGGAACAGTGAAATCTAGAAACTTTGCCTAAGAATTCTACAATTTTCCATCCTCTTGGTGTGCTCAAATGGAGCAGTAAATTGTAATGGTGTATGCAATGGTGTACTTAAATGGAATGGCAAATTCTGGAATTGTTCCTTAAGATGTCTAGAAGTTTCCATTGTATTGCTGCGTTCAAATGGATCAGTGAATTCTGGATATCTTGAGTAAGAACTCTGTGCTACTGGTGCGTTCAAATGGAAAAGTGAATTTTACAACTCTTGCGTCAGAATTCTAGACTTTTCTAATGCGCTGTCAAATGGAAAAGTGAATTCATGGTTCATAAATAAAGGTGCGAACACACGGTGCGCTCACCAAAGCTTAAGCTAGCTAAAGACTGAAGGGGTGTCTGAAACGGAAGGCAAACGACTCGATGCCTCGTTGTCGTGAGTCAGTACTTCTATATTGATACGACGGTATCTGTAAGGAAATGGTATGAGGAGAAGATTTGACTAATGGTCACTAACCCTAAAAGACCATTAGGTGAGATTAAATGAATTCGCTTTGGGGAAAGCGAATGTCCAACCATTTCTAGCTAGAGATCTTAAGTCAAAAACAATAACGCTTAACTTGTCCACTCTCTCTCCCCGGTGGATTCTGCCGCCATATCTCTACAGACTGGCTGACGCACAAAATTATGGGATGTGTAGGACCGTGTATGCTGCCTTCAAAAATGGTCAGATGAACGAAGACAGCATTTCTCTGGAAACATTCAGTTTGGGCATGCCTTGATGCTTTCCTGTTTCAGCCTTAAAAGGCAGCATTTTTTATCTTTCAACATAGCATAAACAATGTAAGAGCATGTAGACACCAGCAATGAGACACAACCATGGAAAACAGCAATGTTCTCCTCAGATATATCGGAAACTTACTAAGAAAAGGTCTGCTAACCAGACTTCCAAGGGATATGATGGACTGAGAAACAGCTTTGCCCCACAACTGATGAATTCTGAGCTTTCCTAAAATTTCAGCGTTGTGGTGAAAATCCCAAGAGAGAGCCGTTCATGTGAAATCTGCTCATAAACACCATGAGAATATGAGCTCTCTTAAACACAGCATTAAACTCAGGCATGAGTGAAACCAGTTCCAGACAGAACTCCAACCTGGAGACGTTTGTTAACGTGACCGAGAAACTGTACGTCTTCTTTTGATCAGTGACTTCCTGTGGAGTTTTATCTGACATGTCTGCCTTGTGATATTAATTCAGTACCATAAATTGCAACGTTTATCTCTGTTTCAAGGACTTCCCTAACCCCTCACATCTAACATGTCTTTTGTAACTCCTTTGACTTTGTCATTTCATTTTCCTTCCACTTTTCCTGATGAGGGTTACAGTGGCAGCAGGATGAGAAGGTCAGCCCAGGCTTCTCTATCTCCAGCCACAGATTCCACCTCCTCCTGAGGGATCCCCAGATGTTCCCAGAGACACAATCTCTCCGATATGTCCTGGGTCTGCCCTGCGGTCTGCGTTCAGTGGGACGTGCATGATGCGGCACTATCAGGAGCTGACCCGAGGGCTTGCTTGTAAACCACGTCAATCCGTCTCTCGACTGAGGAGAGCAGTGGCTCTAGCTTGCAAGGAGAAATGTAAACAGAGGTCTGAAATAAAAAAAAAAAAAAAGCAGAACAGTATTATTGTTCATAATATCTCATTTTTCCATGATATTTTTAGATTATACTGCAACATTGTTGAATACTCAAGTCTGATTGGTCAGGTGTTTTATATAATGGCAGCTCTGACTGTAGTTCACAGTCACAGCTTTATATTAATGCACTATAGATCGTTTCTATAGTAACATGCCATGCACAGGGACTCGCATACTGAACAAAAAAAGAAATGTGTCTCATCTTTGATTTGGTGATGTATTCTCTAAGATGTTTATTTAACATTTATGGAAGGAGTCTCCAGTGTCAGTGCTTTGTAATAGGTTTTTCCACCATGGGAAAGTCTGTAGGACAGAGAACTTTGTACTTTCCCGTTTCTTGGTAAGATGATAGTATGCGTTTTTGTCTTATTAATTTCAAGGCAGAGAGAGAGAAAAAAAAAAAGAGAGGCTGGTCTGGGAATTACTTTTATACTTGCTGTAATGTGATAACAGGTAACTGACTTATTTTCTTTACTTACTAAAATGATTTTCCTATAGCAGCACGATAACCCCCCCTAACCTATCTCGCCATGTGCTTTCTTCCCGGATTATTACAGGACCTGCACCTTTAAGACAGTTTGTATAGCACTGACTGGTCTGTCACTAGTGGAATGACCTTAACCCGCATCTTTATTCTGCTGTCTGGTTTCTGTCTTGCTCGTTCTCTCTTAGATCCTCAGTCTTACCTTCAGTTCCTCTACATAAAAGGCACAAAAAGGAAGTGAGCATTGTTGAGCATTCGAGTTCGCTAGCATCATTGCTCAACCCAATCCAGTGTCCTTGTAGATGTAGGATCCTGGCATCGATTGAGCTTTCTAGAATGAGTATATTGCAAAAGGAGCCAGTATATAAAAGAACCAGTATATAAAGGAACAGGATACTTTTGTAAATCCGACTGAGGCGAAACAAAAAACGCCTAATAATCTGGAGATTGATTTTAGCATATAATGGTATGTAAAGGAGAAAAAAAAAAAAAAACGAGTTAGATTAGGCATAGGCTGGAAAGCCAGTCTTGATTCAATTTGACACTTTCATGTATGCCCACGGGCGCCACCTGCTATTTTCCCATAACTGCCAGATGTCTGCAACTCTAACCCAATACCCTTTTCATCCTTCGGTCTTTTCCCCTGGCATTTAATCTCTTACTGATCTATGAGTCTCCTCATCCATTTATATGTAGTTTTGTGTGTGTGTGTGTGTGTGTGCGCGCGCATCTTCATGGCGATTCAGTGCCCTTTCTTAAGAGCACAGCAGCAGCGTCCTGCCTCTGCACAGGAATACAAGAACACAACATTAGGCTCACTTCGTTTTTTTTTTTGTTTTTGAACCTATTCTCTCCCCTCCATACCAGGAATCTGTCGCAAATCCCTTTTGTGCCCACTGGGATTGTGGTGGTTCTAAAATTCTTGGTTTCTAAGTCTTAACTACAGGCTGCTTGGGAAAAGGCCGGCTATGAGAATGCATATTACCTTGGGGATATGCATATAAGCCATACTGGACAGCATTGCAACCTCTGAAATTACAGATAAGATCTATTTAGCTCTCCTCCTCCGGGGGGGAACGCTGGTCCTCAAGCAGTCATAGTTCCACACGGATTAGTGAAATAGTTTCCTTATGTCAATGAAACGTTAAGGCTTATTCGTCAAGGGAGTTTCCAAACATTCCCCTAATGAACTTTCTAAATATATTCTAGGAGGTTTTTTTTTTTTTTTTTTTTCTGTTAATGAGATGTAAACACAAAGTGCATTGCATTTTAAAGAGGATGAAGAACACATTAGTGGATTTCCCATGGGAAAAATGGTTTTGTAAGATACAGAAAGCCCGCAAAAGTTATGTCTTTGGGCTGGTTCTGCAATCTCAGGCTATTCAAATTGGTTCACATGGACCAACATTGTGGGCTAAATCATTACAGGGAAGAAAAATGTATTGGATGAGATACTCGACATCAATATCACAGCTGGATTTAGAAACGTCTGCCAATTAAAAACCAGCAGCAGTGTTGTGGGCAGCAATTTGCACAGTGATGAAGGCTAGAGTATGATTAACACAAAAGAAGATGGGCTTTAGTCTCTAAGGGGCTTTTTTTTTTGCAATCACCAATGCACATCTTACATGTAATCATATGGGCAGTCGTTTCAAAAAGACTCTGCCCCCATCCACAGGGCATGAAGGCTAAATGAATGGTTTGATGATGAAATTATGTACACTATATGGCCAAAAGTATGTGGACACCTGACCATCACGCCCATATACGGTTCTTCCCCGAACTGTTGAAACAAAGCTGGAAGCACACCATTTTATAGAATGTCTTCATATACTGCAGCATTACAATATTCCTTTACTGGAACTAAGGAGCCCAAACCTGTTCCAGCATGACGATGCCCCTGTGCACAAAGCGAGCTCCACGAAGACATGGAAGAACTCGAGTGTCCTGCACAGAGCCCTGACCTCAACCCCACTGAACACCTTTGGGATGAACTGGAACGCCAACTGCACCCCAGACCTCCTCACCCAACATCAGCGCCTGATCTCACTAACGCTCTTGTAGCTGAATGATCACAAATCCCCACAGCCACGCTCCAACATCTAGTGGAAATCCTTCCCAGAAGAGTGGAGGTTATTGTAACAGAAAAGGGGGAATAAATATGGAACGGGATGTCAGGTGTCCACAAACTTTTAGCCATATAGTGTAAATAATATGCTATGGCCTTCAGTTACCAGATCTCAACCCAATTGAACACCTGTGGGAGATTTAGAAGTAATGCGTTAAAAGCACCAACTGAGGGAATATGTTTTGGAGGAACGGCACTCCATCCATCCAGTGCACTTCCAGAGCACTGAAGCTGTTCTGGTGGGACGTTGTGGCACAATCATATAATACACTAGAATCTCAGTGTACATCTAGCTGTTAAGCAAAGGATTTACCAGCTTTGTCTAGATGGTCTGTTCCGAGAAAAGCAACAGAGGAGACAAAAACCCATTAATACTATCCATATCTCCTAGCGCCATCCACGTTTAACGACAGCCCTGACAAGCTTTCATAAGGATAACCACGTAATTCTTGGGGTGTGTGTGAGCGAGAGAGAGAGCGAGAGGGAGTTTTTGACTTTGAGTCACTTTGGGCCACTTCTTTTTCTCTCAGCAGGTGGTTCATTATATCCAAAAAGAGGAACATCGTCCCACTCATCCTCTCACTTGCTCTTCCTTTTCCTCCTAGGGGCTTTCATATTGTGAACCCTGACAGCATCTGAGCTCCCTGAGTGTTCTGCTGTTGATATGCAGATCAGGAAAGCTAAATGTCAAGGAGGTCGTTTTGAGGAAATGTATTTAAATATATGGTGATTTATTGTGTTATTACGCTTTTATTCGACTTAATAAATGACTGTATGCATAATAGAGCAGGAGATCAGGAACATTGCTGGCCTCAAATGTTTTGCCAGTAAACACCGCCCTGTGGCTCATGAACTGAGCAGACGAACGGAAAACGACGTCCCCAGATGAGAGATAAATGTGGAAACGTTCACAAATTAAATTATTGTGTAGGTTTTACTTTGTCGTTTATTGCTCCATGTTTATAGGTGTTGTGGGTTTGGCTTTTTGATTGGCTGAAGCAGAGAGCTAGTTTGGGTTTATTCTCAGGACAAGGCTCTAAATTGGGACCGTTTATCAGCAGGACAGCGCCTCTGGGACCACTCAGGTTGCGTCTCGTTTTAGAGTTGTCAGTTTTTCAGTGGACATGAAGGAGGAGGAGGAGGAGAGAGAGAGACAGTGAAGGAAGATGACAGGATGACAGAGACAAGAGCTGGTGGGTGGATACTGAAAAAGAAGGAAAAGTGCTCACACTGATTGTGACCCAATGTTTTTTTGTTTTGTTTTGTTTTTAAGTGGCATGATGGAAGTTTGTCTCTGTCAAACTTCCATCATGCCACTTAAAAAAAAAACATCCATTGCAGTTCAAATTATCTTTAATTTCTTTCTTCTGTTCTTTCATTTTCTGTTTCAGTCTCTTTCATTTCTTTTTTTCTCTTTCAATCTAAATTCCATTTCTTTCTTTCCTGTCTTTCTTTCCTGTCTTTCTTTAGGTACTACCTTCCTTCCTTCCTTCCTTCCTTTTCTTTCTCTCTCTTTTTCTTTCTTTCTTTCTTTGTTCAGTTTGTTTGTTTGTTTGTCTGTTAATCTTTCATTTTCCCCTTATCATTTCTCTCTCTCTCTCTCTCTCTCTCTCTCTCTCTCTCATATGTACATAGTTGCATCCATCCTTCTCTTCAGGGAGGACTAAGACAGCTTCATCCTAAAATCACATTTACCCCACTCAGCTTGATGAATGGAAGAGTCAAAAGTTTACCATAACCATTAATATAGACGAGAGCTCTGTTTACATCCTAAAGGTCATATGAGTAGTCCATCACGGTCGGAAATGTTTCAGTGTATAATGACTGTGAACATAATGAAAACTTCGATAATATTAATATCCAAACTCCACAGGGCACAGTCCAGACAGGTTTTCAGAAGAAAAAAAAAAAGCCTGTTGCAACTACAAGATAGAAACCTTTCGGGATGTTGTGACTGAACTGCTTTTGAACTGCATCTGTTTGATTCCATGATGAAAACAGAGGCGATGCTAAAAATAAGTGTGGTTGCATGACTCACCATGCTAAAGTCTGAGGCAGTCTTTTTTTTTTTTTTTTTTTTCTTTCTTCTTCTTCTTTTTTCTGAGCTGTATGATTTGTGATAGCAGTGATAGACTAGAAGTGTCAGGACATGCTCATCTGCTATTGTTTTCTCGATTTTATTTTCCTCAGTTTTCCCTGAGCATGCCAAAAGCTCTGTCATTTCTGAAGATGCTGCAGTTTGGCTCAGTCACCCCCGTCATAACTTCTGTCATTCGGTCTCTTAGACTTATATACATACTGCTTTCTGTCAGGCCTGCTTTCCTTTCACATTTACATACTGTCTCTAATTCTGTGTGTGTGTGTGTGTGTGTGTGTGTGTGTGTGTGTGTGTGTGTGTGTGTGTGATTTTCCACATTCTCATAATGAAACACATAAAGTATGAAGCCTTTGTGCGGTTACCAGGCAGTCGGGTCATATTCCGCTGTCTCTAATAGATCGTTTATTTTCCTTTCATTGGTTTTTGACTCATCTCTGGATAGCAGCGGTGACACTGGGCCTTATTTAAAATTCCAGTAATATGCAATCTGTTCTATTCATACAGCAAGCGAGAGAATAAAAAAAACAACAAAAAAAACGGGGGGATGGTGCAAGTAATGGATCTTCACGGTCTTCGAAATGAGGGCTAATCTTATTGACCTGGATCAAATTACAGGTATTGCTTAGCTAGCCCCTTTGACATAAAATTCTCAGAAATGAGAATCTCACAAATTGTAAGGTGTTTAAGGTATTTCAATGGAGTCCTGATCACTGTTGCTAGGCAACTGGAAAACCTTTTACACTGAGCATACAATAGCTAATCTCTGAGGCTAAAGATTTGGCTAGCTCAGGAATGCCAACATTTACCTCAGATATGTTGTTAAAGTACTAAGAAAAGACTTTGAGTGACTAAAAATACAAACACATATACAACACACATACAACGCATCTGAAAGCTGCACACAAGCTTGCTAATTTCTGAGGCTGGAGGTTTTCCTAGCTAGCACATAACCGTCAAGTCTTTTTAATTTTTTTTACAGACAATATAATGATAAAATGACAGTAGATGTGGCACAAAATTGTAATGAATACCAACATTTGCCTCAGATATGTTTTTAAAATACGAAGAAAAGAATCTCTAGATGTAAAATAACACATGCTCGCTAGCAAATAACAATCAAGGGTTTTTTAAATGAATATTATAAAGACAGCATGACAGTTGAAGTAAGACAAAATGTGAAGGAATACCAACATTTACCTCAGATATGTTCTTAAAATACTATGAAAATACTGAATTGAACACAAACTGAGCAATATTCTTGAGAACACTGTTGCTAGACACCTGAAAAACATCTTGCATTTAGCATAAACTAGCTAATCTGTGAGGCTGGAGATTTTGCTAGCTCACACATCAAGTCTTTTTTACAGACAATATAAAGACAGAATGACAATGGAAATGAGAATAAACTTAAGGAATACCAACATTTACTGCAGATATTTTATTAAATTACTAAGAAAATTATTCTCTTAAAGTTATTACACTTAGCATCTAACACAAACTAACTTGCATGAGCTCTGCGATATTGATAAACCCTTACAGCTTTACAGAAATAAATACATTAAAAATTAAATTAAATCAAAATAAATTGTAAGTATTTGAATTTATGCCTAATGAGCAAGCCAGAGTTGAAGGTGGCAAGGAAAAACTTCCCGAGAGGATATAAGGAAGAAACTTCTCAAGTGGTGAATAATACAAAAGCAAGAACACGACCCCCATTTCTTCACATTTGTTTACAAAGCTTGTACAGTTCTTGCTGTTAAGTCATTTATATTGGCTCTGGGTGGTTCAGACTGTTTAGTTAATAAACCCTTGGTCCCCTGAAGGGTTCAGGTGTATGAGAAATTGTTTTGAGGTAATAGGCTCATGCTGGGCCTTATGGACAGCAGAGGGGGGCTCAGTGGTGCCCAGATTTTCAGCAAAAGAGCTTCAGGGTATAGGACTACACTTACTAACTGTTTAGTCAGCTGCAGCGGTATAGAGCTTTCTTGCAAATTATAGAATGGACATATGGAAAAGTAGGGTGTGTGTCTGGACAAAAGTTGGCAGCATAAATAAGTGAATTGTATATTAAGGATTTTGGTAATGCTGGGTTGTCCTCACGCATAATGACACCATTTTGAGTTTAAATCATCTGTGTTTGCAGCTGAGCCTGACTTTTTTTCTTTTAGCTGGGTTTGGGGTTTGCTGGTTGATGTATTTCTCTAGTCATTCCATGGTGTATGCTTAACGGTGGTTTTTAACTTGTACAAGTTTTACTGTTGTTTTTAAATCAGTTCATATTCCTAAGGTTTTGTTTGTTGTCTAGCAGCAAAGGGTCACCATGTTCAATCATGCCACATCAAGCTCATGACTTCAGTCTTCATGCATGCTCCCTTCCTTTCAGTTTGTACAGTGAAGCTGTATTAATTAGTACTAGAGGAAGGCATAAGTGGATTTGCATTGGGTTTCGGCTGTTCTGGCAGAATACCCAACAAGTAATTGTGCACTTAGTTGGCCGATGTTGTTTTTTCCCCTTAGGTTTCAGGACTAGAGATTAGTGGTCCCCAGCACTGGACCTGGAGTAATGCCACTGTGCTCTATCACACCTGATCCATCAGTTAATTCTTAAATCTCTTCCTGAGTAATCGTGGGTGTGTTGAATCTGGACTTGATGACTTGCCAGGTCGTTGAAGTTGTTTTCTAAATAGAGTTTTTAGCAGAATGTTTGGAGTTTTCAAAATTCCTACATTCAAACTATGATACCAATGAATTGTATTTTAGGTAATGCAATTAAACATACATATTTCCATCATTTGCACTAAAGAGGAAGTAGCACGTGGAGCAATACAGAATGTTTTTTATTTGCAGGTTTAATTGTGAGGTCAGAAATAAATCTTCTGGGACAATGCGAAGTAGCACAAAGCGGACATTACTGTCCTGTTATTTTCTATCAGCTCACAAATTTGTGTTAATTAATTTGAGATAAAAATGTTTCAATGCCTATTTTGTTTATATTTGGTAGAATTTGATCTACTGTGTTTATTAGAAAATATTGTGGGTGATTAGACGTAGCTGCTGGACTAGTCAAGCACATCTGGGCAGGAAGAACAAAAAACCTGTACATGACCGGATACATGTCCCTGCCTAGCCAATCAGTATTTGTTTGACACATAACACAGCATTTTCACACAATGCATTGTTGAGATTTTCGAGCTGTCCATGTTGCCTGCTTTACATACTTCCACGAGCTAGTCTTAACCAAAATCCCTTTGATTTGCCTACATGCAAATATGCATACAGCACATATACAGTAAATCGACTTGGTGTATACATGTATTCACACTGAAATGCTTATTTATTAAATGTACTGGTAATGTACCTATGTGTAAAGCAGTGTTGGCTGATGTTATACTGTATTTGCTTTCAAAAGGAGAACAATATACTGTAACATCTAAGTCAACCTTGGTTCTTTACTCAACTTCATCTTTTACGCTTCCTCTTCTTTAGCTAGTCACTAACGTTATTATTTACCACTTCCAAAAAGGTGGTTCTTTTCTAAATGTTTTTCATTCTGGTTTCACAAAAGGTTATTCATTTAACACAGCAGGGTGGAAAGAAGGATAAGGAAGTGTGGAGGACAGAAATCAAACCCTCAGCTGGCTTCAGTACACCCAATTATAGAAATGTACCATCATTTATTACATCTTTAATAGTAACACTATATCAAATTATAGCAAACTTTGAACTGCAATACTATAATACCAGTTTTCCACTACTGCAAAGGTTTTGCACTTTCTGGTTTCTCGTTAAGATGACAAGCTGTTTCTTATTAATGTTTATTAAGAATAAAAAGAGAGAGGCTGGTGAGAGAACAACTATTTATATCTGCTAATAATTTAAGTGATAACAACAAACTACTGTATCTTGTTTGGCAGATGTTCCACAACATTACATGTAACTATAAATGAATATACCAATTAAAGTTTTCAATAAATAAGAAACTTTAATTGGTATAAGAGGAATCAAATACTTACCTTCAAATACTTACCTATACCTTTATAGCAAAATTATGAACTTTGCTTTATGTTGGGCTACATCACATACTCCTGTCATTGATTATTTTCGCCCCATGGATTTTATTTCTTTCTTCTTACAAACTAAAGTCTGATACTGCCACAGCTTTATAATAGGGTATCATATGGTAAGTATGGTTGTTATATTCTTGACTTAATGACATCACTGTGGTTTTACTGTGGTTCTTATGCTAACTGTTGTGTAATAATACAAATGATACATATACCAAAGCAGCAAAGTAGTATAATTATGGTTGACATGGTTTTTAGCATGTTTTCATGTTGTTTTTCCTAACCAAAAACCATGGTTTATTGTCATAAAGGCCTAATGACTGATCATCATCATCATCATCATCATCATCATCATCAACTGGAAAACTGCTCCTACAAACAAGCAGAGCAACTTTTTTTCACCATGATTTTGGAAGTTAATTAAATTTGTGGGTTTTCTGGGAATAATACATACTTGGCTTTTGCTCCCCGATCTCTTTGGCTAGCAGTCCAGAAGATGCCTTGGCAAACCTGAGAGAAACTCCGAATTTAGGCAGTCATAAGGTGATTTCTGGTTTCATGGGAATCTATAGCTTTTTGCTGAAGTAAACACAAGTAGTTATGGCATGAGGTACTGTTGTTTTGGGCATGTCTTTCCTTTCTTACCCTTGGACAGACATGAATGTATCATTCTCTTAAATGTGCTGCAAAATATGTGCTGCAAAAATTGTGGCGGTTTCTGCATGACATCTAAAACCAACCATTTTTTGGTACATATAATTATATTGTTTAAGGTTCCATGTCTGTGGTCTCACCAACAGTCAAACTATAAATTATGCTACTTTTTTGTTATAATTGCAGAGGTTATTTGTACTCATCCAAGCCATCTACTTGTGATCCCTCAAGCCACTGGCACAGTATAGTTTGTAGTTCAGACTTGTGTAGTTACAGTCTCTCCTCCAGGCCTGGTGTGAGAATAAAATGAAAACAGCACAGATTAGGCCCAGTAAATGGCTTGAATCCTTGTCCCAGCTCAGTGTGTCAACTGGCAGTGTGTGTGTGTGTGTGGCTGGACGAGCTTTGAGTTGCTTCACGGTCAGTGGACCACCAACCGCAGCCTCCTGGGTGGTCGTCATAGAAACAACAGCACGAAAGAGGCGGTCAACAGAGGAGAGGACAAAAAGGTATGTCGATGACTCATTGAAAAGTATGTGTGTGTGTGTGTGTGTGTGTGTGTGTGTGAAGTATTCCTCTGAGATCTTTCTTATTGACTGTTCCATGAAGGATTAAGCCAAGTTTCCCCTTGGTTGATTAGAAAAGGAGGAGGCTTTGTTTAAAGGGCTGTCATGATGAGATAGGAGCAAATTTAGCTCTTTCCGTCCACCAACATATGACTGAACAGCAAGCAAAAGTCACTTTCCCATATCAAGCCTCCACTCTCGTCATCGTATTCGCCCTCCTCCTCTTAATCCCACAGCTGGTTTGGTTTCGTTCAAATGGACAACAGGTTGGATGTGCAGTTTTTCCCTTTTGTGCCCCAACAAAAATTACAAAACACTTGTTTACAGGGAGCTACTGCAGTATAATACGCAGCATGCAGGAAACAGCTGGGTTTCTATTTCATTAGCATGTCTGTTTTGAATGCTGATGAAATGTAATGAAATTCTCTTCCCTCCATCCGTACTGTAGTTTCAACGTCTGCTGAATTGTCCTGAGCTCGTTATGATCTTTAAATGATAATTCCAGTTGGAAAAACAAAGCCAGACCGCATGTTTGTCAGTCAGTCATCTTAAATTAAAATATAAACTAGACTCATAGGAAAAAGGATTCTTCGAGGGTTGCTTAAGGTTTCGTTGGATAAGTTCAAGTTCCAAGCTACTTAAAATGGTTCCACTTGGAACCACATACCTTTAAGAGTTCAGAGCCCATGGCTTTAGTCAAAAAGTGATAACGTGAAGTGCCAGTACAAAACCAAACATTTCATTATTTATAGCCATAAACTATCATTAATGCTTAAGCATTACAGGGTAACGTTCACGCATGTTAGTCAATTATCCTGACCTTTTGTAAGCGAGGAATTTTATATAACTGGACCTCCATAGGTTTTTGTTTAATACCCCAGGCTTAAGGATTTTAAATGTAGGTTGGGAGTGTCAGACTGCAGTCCCACAGGGTCACAGCCTTTCTAGCATACCATATTCAGTCCATGAAGGTTTTACTAATTAGCTGATGTTCTGAATAAGATTGAACTCTGAAGAGCTTTGACCCTCGACTCAGCCTCCCTACTCTTCATTACTGGTTCATATTTTGTGAAGTGATACATAGCATAATTAGATGCTTTTATTGAAATCAAAGTGACTCAGAAATGAGAAACAGTTCTGTAAAATGATACCATAACTTTTGATTGATGGCTCTTTACCCATTTTGTTGGTGACACAGAGAACTAACAGGAATTTATTCTAAAAGAAATTCTCACCATACATTTGACCATGGATGATACAAGGTGCGTTCAAGTTAAATTCAGTTTGAACAGTGAGTTTGGAGATATGTTGAATGAAGTCATGCATGGTGTGATGTTGATCCAAAACATTTGGGAGTTTTTTTTTTTTTAAGGTAAGGCCTAAACAATGTAGCATAGTGGGTTAGATAGAATGGAAAAAAATATCGTTATTAACCATTAACAGAGATTTCAAGTTAACATTTCTGTTCCAGAGCAGTTAAGGATGCTTATGTTTTCAGTTGCGTTGTTTGTTCTTAGGAAAATAACGTTCATTTCTGTTTTGATGTGTTTGATCTTGCAATTCAGAGCCCTGATTGGTCCACACCAAACAAGGTAGGTGTGTGCATTAAGTCACATGAATTACAGTGTTAAAAACTAGTTGTCGCTATAATGGTTGTAGGATTCAATTTGCATTCAACAGTATATCTGTGTACTGTAAATGATTACTTGATGGATAACTAACAACTGCCATTAAACCTCTATTAATTGCAGATTTTACTTATTTAATTATATTCATATTTACTGTACTTTTCTCAGTACAGGGAAACATGGCAAGCTTATTATCTGTTGTGATCACTCATACAGTACTGAGTGGTGGATAGAGATTTGGTCGGAAAACGCTTAAGCGTTTAGGAATATTTTAATCCATGTTTCCCAGATTTTCATATACACAAGTCAATTCCTGTAATAAATTATATTCTTAAGAAATCTCCTTGGACAAGAATACAAGATTTGTCTTCATCCTCGTCTCTTGTGTCGACCTATAAATGACTTACAATGCCTTTGTTAGGTTCTCAAACCTTCTGATTGTGGAACACAGTGCATCCTCTGTTCTGACCTCGTGTGGGAGAAGATTTGGAGCTCGGGGTGGTGTGGGAGGAAAGTCCCGTCGGTTTGGGGTATTTCCTAACCATGTCAGTAAGACTGTTCACTACACTATCACACAGACTTTGTAATCATCGTCCTCTTTTCCCTCTCTGACAAAACAAAAGAGGGACTGACAGAAGGACACTGTGCTTTAGGTCATGTTTATTTAGGTCATGACTGTCCCTTTCCTGACTCAGATTCTCTGCGAGTGTGCTCTTGACTGTACTGCACAAAAGAAATGTCCAAGTAGGTCTGTATCTGTATCTAACTCAGTACATGAGTTGAATTCCGATGATGCCACTTCATGCAAACTGTTTTAATATCGTTTATATTCTTTGGTCTGTGCATGCGGACTTTACTCTTTAATTCCAACAAGAGGGGTTCAGGAGGGTTCAAATCCTGAGATTCCAGAGACTGAGATGGCCGGTGCAAAACATTGATTTTGTGTCCCCACATTTGGATATATGTTTTGGTCGTTATCCTGTTGAAAGATCCAATTATGTTTGAGCCTCATGGCAGAGGCAGGCAGGTGATGCCATCAATCTTTGCAAGTGTCCCTCGACCACCAGCCACAAAACATCCCCATGCATCAGTGATCCACCACAATATCTTACAGTGGGTTTGGGGGCTTTTGCTTGCATGCAGTCCTCATTTTTCACCAAATCTGTCCTGCTGTATTTTTGGTCAAAGGCAACAATAGAGTAACTAGAGGCTGAGAGCAATTCAAAAATAATTTCATTTTTTTAAGCTCTTATGAAACTGATTTTATTTTTGTTAGACACAACTTTAGTACTTCCTCCAGTTGTTAAAGTGGAAAATTTGAATCAAGGTGTGTAGTGTTTATTTTATGCATTCAGTTTTGTCCGTTCTCTTGAAGGCTGCCAATAATCTTGTAGTCCAGATATAGAGGCAATCCATCGCTGTATTGTATCCTTTTATACTGTATATAAGTATTATATAAGTATTGTATGCTTTTATATTGTTTTCACTTATTGCTCCATTATTGTATTTCTGGAGAAAAAATGAGATTCATTTGTTTAAATTACAGGTGACTGCTTCAAAAACTCTTGTCACATGAGCAGTAAACAGTGAGATGTATGACTCTAAGAAGACCCCTGCATTATAACCATGTTACCCTTTTGGTTCTCTCCCAAGCCACACAGGAACTGATGATGAATATTTACTGACGATGACTAAAGGTGATGAATATTTATCAAGTGCTCATTCCTGCTTCGTATCCGAGCTCAGATTAGTCTGTCGTATGCAAACACACAGAGGCAGAGCTGGCCAACGAGCTGGTTACCTGCAGATGGAAGACTTGAGGACTCGAGAATAAATTGGACCACAGACATCAGATGAAAGCACGATGAACATATTTTCCTGCAATTTATGTAATTATGTATTATTTGGGGATATTCTAAAAGGCTACCAGAATAATAATATACCGAAATAACATCCAAGCCTCTCACACACTTGCTTTGTCATAAACCCTATCTAATAAGAAAGGAAAAAACAGTAGTAAGAAAACATGAGAGAACACGATCGTTTTAATGTTAATTGTTTCATATCCATAGGAACTCTTTATAAGAAAACAGCTTGACATCAACAACTGCACGCTTTTTGTTTATGCGGAGCATATATGTATGATGTAGCTATAGAAACAACAATATATTAGAACATTAAACCTTGCAACCGGAGCTACTGTCAAATCTGCTCATCACCTACTGGTCGACTAACACATGGACATTCACATTAAATGTAACTATAAATGGATAAAAAAGTATGATGTGTCGTTATTTATGGAATAAAAATTTCATTCAATCATTATTGGCAAATTGCTGTTGTATAAGGGGAATAAAATGCTTTGGGACATTCGGTTATTGATTATTTTCCTACAACAGCATGCCCCGTTGTGCTGTATTCCTTTTATTTATCCATTTATTATTCTTTTATAGCAGAGAGAATATGACCAGTAAAGTGTAATTAAGCCATTAAGCTGTTTCCTTTAAGATATCAACTGGTTGCTCCTGTGGCAGAATGTAGTGTTTATAACAAGGTAATTGTGTGAGAGATTTGGTGCTGCTTGGTTGTTGTTTTGGCTCCTAAGCCACCTTAATTGTTTTAGAATGTCCAGTTTGAAAAGTAGATTGCTCTTAACAATAAAATTCAATCATCATCAAAAAATATATATATATATTTTTTCCTTTTCATCATTTTCATCGTTCGTCCTTGCAGTGTGACTAAACTGATGTTCCTGTAATGCTCCAGTGTTTGGGAACTGATGCTGATGACAGATGGAGGGCCACAGCTGTTTTTCCCTCTTGCCTTCAGATACGCACACACACACACACACACACACACACACACACACACACACACACACACACACACACACATAGCCTGATGCAAGCATTCATACAATGGCCAAAGGGGCTAAACTCTGAGCCTGTAAGTCTGGGACCTAAACATGTGATATATGTGATATAACCACGGTGCTGTCATTTCTCCGAAATTCTCACAAATATCTAAATAGATAGAGTTTCAGCAGTGTTTGGGGAAATTAATGAAAATCGTGATTGGCCAAATTGTACAGAATTCTCAAGGTGGGTAGATATCTGCTGATATTTTAAAAAGCACTGATAAGTCAGCAGATGGATTTTTCCTATAACAGCCTGACTCGGACAGTTGTCCCTGCTACATTTTCTGTGAGGAATTTTTGGAAGGAGTCTCCAGTGTCAGTGCTTTATAACAGACGTAAAGCTGTGACTTGGAAAACTTCAAGACAGAGGAGTTTGTGCTTTGTGGATTCATGGTAACATGACAGGATGTTTGTTTCCCTATTAACAAGAGAGAAAAAACAGAGAGGCTGGTAAGAGAACAATTGTTTGTAACATAATAAGTAACAGAAATTAGCTTGTGTCATGTATGTTACACGACATTAAATGTAACTATAAAAGGTATAAAAGGTACAGTGTCGTTTTTTTAAATTAATATACGAGTAGTAATCGTTGGAAAAATGCTGTGGTTTAAGAGGAATAAAACACTTCGGAGTGTGCTGTTATAGGAAAATAATAAGTATCACAGCTTTGTGTCAGCTGTGTCCCACCACCCTGTCGTTGATTAGTTTTCCTAGAATAGCACAACCCCAAGTTTATTCCTTACGTAATACAGCCCTGTTCTGAGAAACATGGAAAAGTGAATATAAATGCTAAGGTAAATGAAGTTTGATGGAGCTAACTTTAGCTTACAGAGTGCTCCAGGAATAACTGAGACTGGCTTTTGTCAACAGGCAGTGATACGATCAGGTCTTAGGAGCAGGAGGAGAGGCTGCTGCTTGTCATCTTGCACTAAATTGGATTTCAGGCTGCAAACAAACAGCCGTTCATTTGGATGAGCGCTGGCGCAAGGAGGGCAAACAAAGGCAGCCGCTAATTAACATCGATATCAATCGATGTTGCCATCGATACTTCCATCCAAGGTTTACTTGCAACAGCATCATCCACTTCAGAGTGTGCAGAGTGTGATTTTCCTCCTAGAAACAAAATGATTCAAATCGCTCATCGGTTTCCTGTTAGAGGATCCATCTCTGAGCTGAAGAGTGTCTGCAGAGTGTCAGGCGGAGTCCAGAGCTCAAGGATGGATAACACTGTCCAGATACAGGAGACAGGAAAGTTACATGGCCTGGATCTCAAATGGCTCCCAAGCTGACTAGGTAGGGTACTGACTAAAGGCTTTTTATTCCTTATGTAGTACAGTACACTTTAAAACACTTAGCCGTATCAGATTCAGCACCAGGTTTATGTTATTGTGGAAAAACAGCTCGGGGCACACCCATGCGCTGACACTGTATGAGCACTAGGGGTGCTGCGGATCTCTGTAGTATATGGGTTAATGGCTCATCAAGGCCATTGAATTCTATTTAATCCTCTGCTACTGCATCTCAAGGACAAATATGTTACCCAAGGGTAATATGTTTATCTAGATTTAAAATAATAATATAAAATGCATACAACATCTCTACATGGTTTGATGCTGTAGGTTGTGTAGTGTCCCTAGGAGAAATGAATGAATATAGAAAAAAAGAGTAAGGTAACATCCATTTTTGTCTCACAATCCTCTTTGAGATCCCTGAAGTAATATTTTCCACCCACAGGTCATTTTATCTGGCTCATGAGACACTAATCCTCTATTCACTCTTTTCAGTCCTTTCATTTTTTTTTTCATCCCAATAATCTGCTTGTAAGCCATGTATTAAAGCTCTGCAAAAGCCAAGAGCCAAAGCTCGCGGGGCATGAGCTCTCGGCACATTTCCTGCTTGTCAGTCTGCATTTCCTGGTGATATGTGAAACATACTGAGGCAGTTGATTGCTCAAGGACCTTTCTGTGTGGTTGTGTGTGTGTGTGTGTGTGTGTGTGTGCGTGCTTTCACAATGTGTAAAAGTGTATGCTGTGCATGTGCTATTAATAAATCCATCTTTGTGTGCACAATGTTCTTACCTCGGAGACGATGGATTCCCCATGCTTTCTTGCTTCTTAGTTCTTTCCTGGCCTTTTCTGCACCCAGTAGGAGTCTTTTTTACTCCAAAAGGGCCTAGTGTTGGGGCTGGCAGGGGGCCAGGATGGTGAAAATCATAGGCCCGCGCCCTTGCTTTTGTTCCCCGCCGCTGACTGATGCTGGCGGCCTTTAGCGCCCACGGAGAGCTCAGCGTGAGACGTACCGGACTGCCGTGGTGCGGAAGCCCGACTTGGCAAAGAGAACAGTGTGAGAGAGAACCGCCACGACATTTACAGAGAACAACGGCTTGCAGCAGGTGACAGGCTGCCCTTTTAACGCTGATCCAGAATCAGCTTTTTACGCCTGTCACTTAAATTAGCTCTGTAAGTGCAAGAGTAACGTTGCCTTGGATCGGTGTAAAAAGTCAGACTTGGAAAGAAAACCAATAGCTTGTCATTCTATCACTGTGATTTGTAGCTTACATCGCAGATCACAGATCATCACAGATCATCACAGAAGCAGGAGAATTGGAGAAAATGTGGACTGATCTTGGATCGGTTTTGTTCCAACGTTTAATACTAGATGTGAACCACATACACTGGTCTGAGATCAGCTATCATAGCACTCTTGGCCTCACCAGGAGGGGAGAATGCACAAGGAAAGATCAAATCTGTTTTTTATTAAACTCTTGGGGCTCAGGGATAATAACTGTAGCTTTATTTGATATAAGCCCTTTTAGGCCCAGTAGAACATTGTTATATTAAAAAACTCATTTTGCTGCATTTCTGCTGAGGGCTTTGGGTGTAGTCTAGACACAGCCTAAAGCATCTTGAACAAAGAGGGTCTCTCCTGTGAGGTTTCGTTCATTTAAAAATTAGCCAAAAATGCTAGTAACTAATAATATTCTAGTAATAGAGTTGTATTAGCAGGGTTGTGTGTTCTCTGTGTGGTCACAATTACCTCTGGTAAGTGAAACAGGGTTGATGATTTTCATTAAGGCGGAGCTTGTTGAAAGCTCACTTTGCGTCTACGCTAAGTTTAATTTTAGTCGTACGCAGTCTTTTCATGGTAATTCACCAACACATATGTGCTAGCTAGATATCATATCATATGTCATATCAGATGGCATATCACACAGCCCTAACGTTTTTATAGTAATTGTAATGGTCTCATTTATGATTAACACGGTGTGAATAAACATTACGTTCACATTCACTGTTTAGCCATGCACAACTATCATCCCATCCCTTTTTTCCCCACAGGGTTTTTCTCCCCAGGAATCCTAAAAGAAAAAAGTAGGAAGAAATAAGAAATTATTAGAAAACACCACATAAAGATGTCTATATCAGGGATTCTGATGATTTGATGATAATTGCTACTCCCTGATTTATCATCAGAGATTAATTAAAAAAAAAAAAAAAAAAAAAAAAATTCAGTAATCTACAAAATGATGGTTTGATTGAAGTCATAACAAGCAAATAGTTACTTTCCAGACCATGTTGGTAGATAAATTTTCTAATTTCAGTTCATATCTGAAAATCTGACGCTACAGATGTTTGGCATTTTAGTTTTACTACATTGACTGTTCAAACGTCTCTTTTAAAAACCAACCAAAAAAAAACAAAAAAAAAAAACAAGCCTACTATTTGCAGCAGCAGCTCCTGAATTAGACTTGATTTCATTAGGGGGTTGCTTGCAAGCAGTAATAAAGTCCCTTTAGCCAGTGGTACATTGATTTTTCTTTCCACTCGGTCAGGGAATGAAAGGAATGAAGAAAAAAAAAACTCAGTGTAGATACAGTGTAGTGTTTATGCAGCCGCATGAGTGTATTTACGTATCTATCTCACTGCATATTTCTGCCGTACTTGTATTTGCATGCTTGATGTTTGCATGTTTGTGTGTGTGTATGCGTGTGTAGTGTGTATGAAGGACAGAAACTGAGGGTTCTTGTTGACTGTGTTCATTCTGTGTTCATTCGCGTGCCTAGCTTTATAGAGGACTCTAATCAGACCTAAAACACGTCACTGAAAATAGTCACTTCAGAATTATTGGCACGCTACAGGAAATATGACTATACTAAATGCAGTTGTTTTCTGCAATACACTCGTTTCATAATTAGTAAGGCAGGAGACTCGTGTACAGGATCGTGGTCTACTTCACTCCTTTATATTCTTCAGTCTGTGTTATGTGGAATGTTTTCAGTGGGGGTCAATTCCAGGGATTGAGAAATCTTTGCAAGACATTAATTTTGTGTGTTTCAGTTTTTTGTATTTATTCATTATGTTTTTGGACGATTTTATTAATGGCTGAGTTGTATCCTCTTGGCAGAGGTAACCAGGTGGGCTAAAATATCCTGGTACAGAATTTATAATGGATCGATAGTGGTGCCCAATAATTTTTGCCACATTTCTTGAGTGCTATAAAATGCTATTATTTAAAAAAAAAAAAAAAAGAAGAGAGAATTACTTTTGTAAGAGGAAGTTTCATTAGTTTTTCCATCACATGTAATGTAATCTTGCCTGTTCTCTTGAACGGTGCCAGTATTTACGAACAACTTTACGTGTTTAGTAATAGACCAGATAGATGTCAAATGTAGGAGTAACTACTAGAAACATTCAGGAAATATGAATATAATGGTGAATAGAGACGTCAGATGTTTTTCGTGGCTTCCTTTGTGGTTCACAATGATCAGTTCATAAACACACTCTAATACTTGACTTTCTGTTGTCATGGAGATGTTGTCATGTCATGGCCACCCTGTTATGTCTCAGGGAAGGCCACGTGAAACTGATTTTCGCCACTTCTGTAAAAATGTGGGCATTCTGGGGTTGAACATGGACAAATATGCTTGGGTGAGCACATAAGGGTTGAGAATGGCTACCATGTCTCATGCTTTTAGATTTTGCACCAGAAGTGGCCTAACTGTGAGTTCATCCTCATTCTTGAGGGGATGTGGGCTAGATGATAAACTAGTCATCACTAATTCGCTGTCTTGTTGGTAGGCTAATGTGGTTAAACCTATGTTGCGGCTGGTGAGACAAACATCCTGACACGTGTTTCCTCACTCCATTGCATTTCACTGCTTGGCTGTTATAAGAAATGTTTTTTGTCTGAGAAAAGGTAAGCATTGTATCCAGTTGTTTATTTTATATATCACTTTTGCCCAGCCTTAAGAGGTGCCAATAACTGTGAAGTAGAGTGCAAACACAGTCTGCAGAAGATGCCTTTTTGTTGTCAAGGAGATGATATCAGGTCAGTCCAGGGCTGTGTCCAGATAGCGGACTATATTAAAGCAAATATGGCTACATAAGCATTGAGCACCATCGAGTTCTTTTCAGGATTTGGACGAAAGTTACAAAACTTAACCAGTCTTAGTTTTGGGTCAAAAGTCCAAGATAGCATAACTGGCCATGCTCTCAGGGAGGTAAGGGTTACATACTCTCTTTCTTATGTCAATCACAGCGACACTAGCCAACCAATGGGCATCTGTGAGCTCATGGACAGAGTGTGTGATGCTGCCCCCGATGTTGCATGAGCAGCAGTTTGAAAAGATGCAGTTGGCTAGCTTCATGTGCCTCTGAGGGAGCACATGGTAGCCTTCGCCCTCGCTGGTTGTTGGTTGTTGGTTGTCGCATGACCTAACTGGTGGATGGGAATTGGCCATGAGAGACTATCAGTTCTGGACTACATCATGTCTGAGATTCAGTCTCATCAGGGTTGAGTTCTGGCTTGAATAAGTTCAACAATATCCACAGCAGTATTTAAAACAAAAGTGGTAAATGTGGGTGGGTAAAGGAAAACACTCTGAAACACATTAAATATGTTTGTGTTTAGTGATTTTTGGTGCTAATTTGTTGGTGGGTGCTGTGTTTTTTTCATTGTTCCCATGAGAACTTAGCAGTTGTTTGCCGCACTGATGTCACAAGGTGACACTGTTTTTGCTAGCACAGTCACAAAGGCATCTAATAGGAGAAAAAAAAATTCAGCACTCTCACACATAAGGGATAACCGTCAGGTTTTACTGTTAGCTCCTAAAAAACAAAAGAGCTTCTTTACTCATTCACTCACTCACCATTTTTCAGCACAGTCATATCAGCGAGAAATCCAGTGTAGAACTAGTGGACATGTTGCTGACATCAGTGCGGCAAACAGGACGCAGTGTAGCCATACGACGCAGCTGTGCTGAGTTATGGCAGAGACTCGTCTCGGCTAAAGATGAAGCTTCAGAAGCTGATCAGAATGTACAGATGAGCAGAATGTACAGATGTGGAGGTCAGAGAGCTGGACAGGTTAAATGACTAAATCGCCACTGCATCAATTTCTTTAGGTAGAGATGAAGCCTAAAGGTAAGTAGGGCTAATCCTTACTGTCGCCACTGTCGGCAGACTAGGCGAATGGCATTGTGGGTAATGCAAGTGAAAACAGACGAACCAAACTAAAAAAAGTCAACTCAGAATTTCATTGCAATCAAAATAAATCTTTCGAAGATCATATGTTAAATTTAAAGCTTAACACGCAAGACATTCAGAGTGTATTTTTCCTTTAAGCGTATGGAAGGGCTGTTGAGGAAAAACGTCCTGACCCGTGCTCTCTCGCTCGATTGCATTGCTCAGCTCTCGTAGCCATGGAGCTGCTTTACACAGAGACAAAGTCTTCTTTGCGGTTTACGACCATGGCCGATCAGTAAAGTGTATTTGTTTTCATTTAATGACATGGCGGTGTGCTCGACCCTCCCCATCATCTGCTCCTTACACAAATGTGATGTGCAAATAATTTTAGCCTTGTGCCCTTTAATGAAAAGGGCCTCTTGATCTAAAAGAAGCCAGAAGCCTTTTTTTTTGGCCACATGATGATAATTGCGTTGTCCTTAGATTGCACTATGTGGTGTTCTTTTGGGCTGTTATTTTTCCTACAATTTCCACAATACTATTTTGTGAAAGTATATAGTCGAATTTGTATAAGATTTCTCATTATGAGATTACAATAAAAACAAAACTAAGAATATTAATGCTGTTTGTAGACATCTTTACTAATTTTAACCTTGACCTTTTTTTTGCTCTATTGGCAGATCATTTTACTTATAATAATAATAAATGCCTGGATATAAGCCATACTGGTTATGGGGCAAGACGATCTCATAATCAGAAATATTAGATATAGTCACTGAAATTCAATATATTTTTGTTTGCTACGTTTCTGGTGACTCTACGTTTATACAGTATATGCATCAAAGATTTGAATTTTTGTCCTAAGTATTATATATGTTAAGGCTCCTTAACACTATGCCACTGTGATTTTTTTTTTTTTTTCTGTCTTGCAAATTATTTTCACTACATTAGCTGGAGTGTTTTTCCTCTTTTTTAATTACAGTTCTTGAATTTTAATCGAATAATCACTTGCTTAGTATTCGTTATATTCGCAGCCTATTGAATGCTGCTTAAATATGAATTATACATCTTTCTGAAAGTATGTCCTTGATCATATGCGCTAGCTTTTATGTACTACTGTAGGAATCTTTAGATAAAGCCTCAAAGCCCTGTGAGTCCTCTTAGCATTAAAGCTTAGGCAGCAGTGTTTATTTATTTATTTATTTATTTTTATTTCTCTCTGAGGCTGAAGGCTAACATGTGCTTCGAGACACGTGAAGCTAGTCAGCAGCATCTTTTTGAACCACTGCGTCACAGAGCGGAGTAACGCACTCACAGAAAAGCTTCGACACGCGTGAACTCACAGATTGGCTAGTGTCTCTCTTACAGAGGAGAGAGTAATGACGTCTCTCTCACCCAGAGGGCACGGCCGATTTTTACACGTGGTTGTGGCATTGGCAGGATTCGAACTTGCAATCTCTTGATGATGGGCCAATGATTTTCCTGTTACACAAAAACTTTACACACATTTTCCACTGGGTTTTGCACCAGAGCTATGAGCCTAGCTTGGTGAACTAGTAGCAGGACTTATGGCAAATTGATCACACTTGCTTTAGTGTACATTGCTTGTCTGCGCTCAATAATGTTTCACTGTGATGTACTTCCTGTTCTTCTGCAATACTAATACTGTGATCCCATCTATGTAAATTAGTAACATCTGCATACACAAATCCACACCCACGCAATCTGGGGTAAAGTGACTAGTAAGGGGTAAACAATATGCCAGAAATCCAAGTTTTAAATCTATAAACCTGATTACAATATAATCTGCCCCACTTCTAGGAGAAGGTATAAGATCTGTGTCATTGCTGATGGACTACATTTGACGTAAGTGGAAAATTTGTGTCAATTTGCTTTTTCCCCATGACTATTATTTTAAGTGTGAAAAATGCCACCTGTCCCCCTTTTATTTTTCCCCTCTTTCTATGCTCTTTCTATGCTCCAAAAACACTGATCATTTCCACGTGCCAAAACTCACAGGACATCTAAGAAATGTTCTTACTGTCCTGGAAAAATAATTTCCCTGAATGTACTATATAACCCTTCAGCTTGTCTTCTGTGTTGTATTTGCGATGGCTAGATGGACGACTGTGTCCAAAAAATATGTGTAAGAAAGGAACAAAAAAAAAAGGGTCTCTCCATGAGCTGGACCATCTGGTATGTTCTCTGGTGGGTGAATGTGTCCGGTTTAAATAAAAAAAAAAAAAAAAGAACCGGTGGAACCCAATGAATCACATTCAGATGGAGAGAGAGACTCAGATGCTTCATTCTTCATGGTCTTTAGTTACACAGTATGTTTTAAGTTGAAAGACTGAGGTCACAGTTTGTTCTGGATATGTCTGGAATCTACTGACATTATCCAGTGCAGAGTATTTTGTGTGTCCAAAAAAAAAAGAGAGAGAGAAAAAAAATAGTGTCTTTAAAGCATATCCAAACAGCAGCCATATGACAGGACTGCAGTCAAATATGGTTAAGGTCTTTTTGTTTTTCATAACTGAATGATGTACAGTATATACAGTCCGTGTGTGTGTGTGTGTGTGTGTGTGTGTGTGTTTTCAGATACACATGGTGGTTTGTGGGTGGCTGAAGCAAAGTTGAGAAAGCCAACACACTCAAGAGTGATGCTGCGTGAAAAAACTGACTCGAGCCACCAAGTGACAACATGTCAAGCGTCGGCAAAATCTAAAAGGTGAAGCAATCTGAAAAAATATTTTTACATTTTATATTAGCAGTAAATTTTGAAATAAGGAATAAGACACTCCACGCCATGCTGTTATCGGAAAATAATCAATGACCGGTTGGTGTGATGCGGCCTGACATGAAACGGAGTAAATTTTTCCACAGCAAAGTTGATTAGTTTGGAAATTGCTTTGGTGTATTCCTCTTACATCACCGTAATTTGTCAATGATTACTTTTGTTTTGTTTTTTTGTTTTTTTTTTAAAGAATGAGACCTCATACTTTTTTTTTTTTTTTACATTTTGCAGTTACATATAACATTGTGGAACATCCAAAAGACAAGTTAGTTCCTGTTATCACTTATGTTATATCAGCTATAAACAGTAGTTCCCTCACCGGCTTCTCTTTATCTTTCACAAGACAAAAAAAAAGCAAACATAGACGCACAAAGTGTAATCTCCTCTATCCTGAAGAATTTCCTGTGACTGTTACAAAGCACTGCTTCCATAAATGTTAACATCTCATGGAAAACTTCCCTATATCAACGATTACATGCTTTTTTTTTTATTTACCATACAAGTCCCTGTGAATTAGCTGAATTAGCTGTTGTATTATAAAAAGTGCATGAATATAAACCTGAGCATTTACCTGCACTGTGGTATAAAGTATATTTAGGATATATGTGTGTATTTAATATTTATTTTCTCATTTTTGTCCACATTTAGATCAGAATGTTTAAATGAATGGGGGAAAAAAAACCCATTGGTGTCTCTGAACTTTTCACTTGTATTGTGTACACATGCTGCGTTGGATTTTTTTCTCTTTGCATATTAACAATGCTATCTTTGTAAATTGGGATCATATTCATACCCAGATGTACACCCACGCCAATGTGTGGTCAGATGATTTGATGTGTTCAAAGGTCATTTGTTTCTTTTGATACACCTACAGACAGTGACAGAGAAGTGACATGGTCCTGTGCTACTGACACTCAACAGCAGGACTGTCCGTCTGTGCTGTCTATACATACAAGTAATTACCCATACTGTAATTATTATGACATTCCCATAGTTACTGAGTGCTGTCTGTCCTGCTCTGTATATAAATCCTGAGCAGTTCCCATGGGTTGTCCAGATGACCGAATCCTAACTCTGATGTGCATGTGTGCTTTGAAAGCATGGGCATGGATTTTTTTTTTTTTTTTTTTTTTTTTAGCCGTGGTCACAGGACTGCTGGCGTACACAGGTTTAGTTCCTGTTCCCCATGTTGCAGCCTCCCATCTGTTTCCTAACAGCACACACAAGTCTAATCTACTTTCAAATCTCTTTCACCACTGCAATACCATTTCAATGGGTGGTTTTCTTGTTTTCTTTCTTTCTGTCTGTCAGTCAGCACAAGAGCAATAACATGCCAACATCATCACTTTCTATTTCTGAGCTGTTGGACATTTTGTGAATTCAGCATGGCAGCTAGATGACCCGTGCCTTCAATTACGCTGTTTGCTGATCTTAATCTTACAATTCTGAAAATTCACTGAAGGTCATTAACAAAAGATATAGTCACTGCATTATATAAGGTCCATTTATGTTGCGTTTTATATATATATATATATATATATATGAATGAGATTTTTGGCTTTAAAACAGTTTTTTGGCTTTAAAACAATAAATATTACAAAACTCTCGTATTTCTCCATTGCTTGTTTTTTCAAATTCATTTTGGGGGTAAAGTTAATGAGAGATCTTGAATTACTCCAAGGTGTTTCAGCAATTTCTGGGTATCTAGTAGCATGAGAATATGATTAAAGTTTGCTGTTCGTGTCTGATGTAGTGCTAATGTGGATTAAAATGGACGATGACATTAGGGTTAAAAAACATTAGCAGGATTTTCCAGATGCTGTGATTTAAGAACATTTGGATCACCCAAAATTTAATACTGCATATCCTGATCCCATTTTTATCACATCTTTTATGAAAATGTTATATAGTACAACCAGAGAAAGAGCATGTACAACTACTCGTGCTTCTAGATTTACTCTGTTCACACTGAAATGTAATGCAGTGCCGTTTTTTTTCTTCATATTTGTAGTCATGAATATTTCATTTCTAGCCTTTGTATGGCGAGCCAAGTAGAATCTATTAAACTGAGTCGATACTTTAGTGTTTAAAACTAATTGTAAACATGAAAGCATGGATTCATTTCCGATTTTAATATGTTCCAAGAAAAACTGAAATAAAATAAAAAGCGGTTTCCTTTTTCCTGTTTCCTATTTGCAGTTCGAAATGAAAAACAAATAAACGTAACCTACCTGGACGAATATGCATGTATATTAGATTTTTTTTTTTTTTTTTAAACTTTGTTTACCTCAAAGTGATCAAAACTCATAGCTCTATTCATTTACTCACTGGATATTTGCAAGTAAGTATTTCGTCTGACCAAATTTAACGCAATGGGGGGTCCATCAACAACTTCCCCACAACCATGGAACATGAAGTCTCCATTCATATATAAACATGAATGCCTTTTTATATTTAGTTTATTGTTTCAGTCATACAAGAAAACCATGAGGAATTTAAAATATACAAGTGTGAAGGAAATAAATCACATCATTTAGTTCAGAGGGGAAAGAGTTGGTTAAAAATTCAGAGTGAGAGAGTTTGTTTAGTACAGAAACAGCCATATATTTAGGGTCCTATTGCTACCTGATAGAGCGAAATGGAAACAGCTGATTTTATGTGAGCTACAACCGTTTACATCACACAGGAAACAAACTCTGGTTACTGAAAAACGCCGTGAGACAGTGACAGCCACCACTCGGAAAAATATATCCAGTGGGAGAGATCAGAAAAGGACAACGACCGGGAAAGCAGTCAGTGGGATGTTAAGATGAAATGGCAGTGAGTTAAAAGAGGAGCAATGTCCTCCATGTCCTCCTTGTCTTCCATGTCAGGCAACAGGTCTCCACATTTCAGTCACATTTCTTCTCAAACAGGTAATATTACCTTCCCTGCACATGCCTGGACAAACCAAACCACCTATGTCTGGGCACGCCTATGTGCATGTGTTATCAAAACACGAGTGGGTTTTTACTGTGCATTCTTAACAAAACCTTGCTGAATTGTTTAACCTTAATAACGTGAGGGCCAAAGGCTTCTGACGCTTGCTAATCATTAAACTTCTGACAAACACACTACGTATTTATGCTAATCTGTGTGGACTGATATTATCACACATCTACAAGGCCTACTCTGGGGAAAAACAGGTACTGAGCTGGGCCAAAAAAAATAAAAAATAAAAATATTAGACTGTATCATTGCTTCTCAATGTTGTGGTATCCTCATTAGTACATCATTAGTACCTGTAGTATGCATCCTCTGTCTAACAAAGTGGATGTAGTTTACCTTTAAACACATTTAAGGCAGAGAGTTTTGGCACCCTGACAGGTTAACACACTGAACAATTTTCATTCTCTTGGGTCTTCTTAAGGCTTGTGGCCCTAGAATCATCTCCAAACTTCCTTTCCGTGCATCACCTATGGTTCTCAATTTCTCCCTACTTCTGACACACCTCCGGCCCATGAGAGGGGTCGATCTGTTGAATCAGGTGTGTCAGGGTGGTAGTGGGTCCCAGAACTGGAGCTGAGAACCCCTGACAGGAATTTTAAAGGTACACTACACTGGTACTTCACTTCCCTAGGTGAATGATACATGCTACAAGTACAAGTCGTTCACTCTTGTGGTTATACAACCCCAGTGACAAGCATTAGTTCCAAACCGTACTGTTGCTTGCCACTGGTGTGGTAGAATCAAGGGTACATCTTTTATGTATCATTCCCAGCTAAAAATAATGTAAGGTACATAATTGGACCTTGAGGACAACTGATTAAAAAGTGCACCACATGCGCTTTTTCAGGTAAAAGATACATACTAAAGGTACAAGATGTACCCTTGATGGTACCACTCAAGTGACAAGGAAAAGTACAGTTTGGTACCATCATTTCTGAGAGTACACGTATAGCAGTGCTATAAAACTGGTGGAAATTGGCACGGGTTCCAACAACGAAAAGAAAAAAAGCAGGTCCACCTCGCCTCACTCTCTGCAAAACACATACTCGGTGTAACTGGTCCAGATTTTGTCCTCATTGGGGTCGCTGCTGGTGTACGCACACGTCCCTGTGGAGTTGCACGCCACCATGTGGAAGCCCACCTCAGCCAGCCGGTCGAACGCCTGCTCCAGAAAGTTGTACTTGAGGTAATAGCGGGACGTGTACCTCTCCGGGGGCCGGTCGGGGTCCCTGCTCTCGTTCAGCGTGTCGCCGAACACCTCCTTGGCGAGCGAGGTCTTGCCGCACACGGTAATCCGGGCCACGCGGCGGAACTTGGCGTCGTTCTGGATGTCGCGTCCGATCGTGTACGAGCCGCGGTAGCCGATGGTGATGTAGCCGGACTTGCGCGCTTCCAGAGACGGAGAGCGCGGCCCGATGGCGCCGCTGCCGCTGGTACTGGCGCTGGCGAGGGCGCACGACACCGCTGCTTCCTCCGGGTCGCTGTGAAACGCCTCATCCCCGATAGAGTTCTCCTTACTGACCTGAGGAGGCCGGAGACGACGTGCCAGATCGGGCAGCTGGAAAAACTCAGCCTCTTTCTGCAGACTCGCTCGCTCTTTGAAGTACTCGGGCAGCGCCAGGTTCTTGTCGCGCAGGTAATCCAGGATGTAGCGGAACAGAAATCCGTCCCGGTCTATAAAGTAGCGCCCTTTGCTGTCCCGGGTCAGCTGGGACGAGCTGTGCTCTTGAAACATGCTCCAGAGTAAAGAGTTCGGGACGGAGAGTAAAGTTGAGTGGCGCGTAACGTAAATCTGTCCGCCGACATTCAGCTCGATTATTTCAGGGAAAGCAGATGTGGAGCTTTCCACTCTCCTTTCAGCTGCTTGAGCCATTTCTGCTACAACATCTGTCTCCCAAAAGCCCTGCTTTATCTTCTCCTCCCAGAGTTAGCAGTGGGAAAGAAAGAAAAAGACTGAGAGCGGATCTTCGCAGGTTTGTTTATGAAGGAGTTGGTGGGAGGAGGAAACGAGAGGACTGTGCTCAGTTTAACTCTTTACTCTCTTTACGCACGACATGAAATCACCACACTGTAGGGAGCAGCATGTAGTTTTAAACGTAGCTAAAAAAGAATTAGAGTCAATTCACTATCAAGTGCTTGTAATGGCATGTGATACAAGATCAATTTACTCAGCAAGACTTGTCTGTAATGAATTGAAATGGATAAAAAAGCATTTTATACAAAACCTAATCAATAATAAACGCACCATAGTGTTCCTTAATGTTTGCATGCGTGTTTATCTCAGTCATTATGATGTTCATTTTAAATACACAGGAGTCCTACTTTACAATGCAGGTGGATGGAGTAGTGTGTAAATAAGCATTTTCTTCTTTCAGTGTGATAAGAAAACTTCTTTAGAGTAATCAGAAAAGTCTCCTCATACAGTATGAGGTGATTAGACTGGACGAAAGTTGCAACAGGCACATGACCACGTTTCCATAAACATGTGAAGTGTCTACTTTTCTACTTTTATCTGTCTGCCCACAAGATTATGGTACAAAAAATGATGAACATAGGCTATTTTTCATAATGTGTGTTAGTGCATAAAGTGCATAAAGGGAAAATTTGGACACCTGGCCAATCACATATGTGCTTGTTGAACATCCCATTCCAGATTTATTCCCTCTTTGCTGTTATAATAAGCTCCACTCTTCTGGGAAGGCTTTCCACTAGATTTTGGATTTGTGGCTGTGGGGATTTGTGATCATTCAGCCACAAGAGCATTAGTGAGGTCAGGCAATGACGTTGAGGTGAGGGGGTCTGGGGTGCAGTCGGTGTTCCAGTTCATCCTAAAGGTGTTCAGTGGGGTTGAGGTCAGGGCTCTGTGCAGGACACTCCAGTTCTTCCACTCCAACCTTAAACACACCATGTCTTCATGGAGCTCACTTTGTGCACAGGGGCATCGTCATGCTGGCACAGGTTTGGGCCTCTTAGTTCCAGTGAAAGGAAATTATAAACCTACAGCATACAAAGCCTTTCTATATAATTGTGTTTCCAACTCAGTGGCAACATTTTGGGGAAGATCCAGATATGGGTGTGATGATCAGGTGTCCACATACTTTTGGTCATATAGTGTGACTTCCAGATCAGTATAATACACCATGTTTGTCTGGTGTGTAACACCATTCATAGCTGAAAGCAGTTCATTTCCAGATGAAGCTATATTAAGCTGCATGTGCAGATTCTCAGATCTGATTACAATTTAATCATTAACAGGTTTGCCTTCCTCTGAATTCGAGCCACAAAATAAAGCCTAACACTACATTTCCTTCTAACTACTTTTTCTCTTTTTAAAACTAATTTACATATAGAGAAATGGCCTTTTGTTGTCCGCTGTGAACAGTGATCTTTTCCTGCAGCTTTCAGTTCCTGTTCAGAGGAAACTTTAGAAAGAACAGAAAATTAGATGTTCTCTGTTTTGGTCACAATACTAACAGCTGGCTATATATTGATACTCTCTCTCTCTCTCTCTCTCTCTCTATATATATATATATATAGAGAGAGAGAGAGAGAGAGAGAGAGCATTTAGTAGCACAGGGCTGGGAGTCGATATGGCTTTGGCTCAAGTTCGCGCGCAGGCCACACAACACAAACAACAAACGCACCTGAGTGTTTTAGTAGATGAAACATAAAAGCTTTATGTAGTTGTAGAATATGCTACAAAAATCCGACAATAAAACAATGTGTGAATGGAAAAGCATCTTAAGTTTAGCCAGCTAAAGTGTGAGGACTCGAGTCAGGTAGGTCTCCAGCTTTATAGCTCCTTATTTACCTGCTAGTCAGGTAAGCTTATTTAGCTATTATTTAGCTCTCTAAACACAACATCATTAAACTGGCAGTTGTTTATTACGAGTGTTTGAATTAACCGGTGGGTTGAGTTTTAGGCGTTAAATCTGTTAACTGCTTATTCAGATATGGACTAAAAGTTGAGAATCTCGTTAATGATAAGACAAAGCCTGACAAAATATTGTGTGGAATCGATTCAGGGAATCGATTCAGTTGATTTCCCAAGCATTGAGAGCCAACATGTTTAAGATTAATCACTCTCTCTTTACACAATACTCAATGTGTGACTTATAATAATGACTTTTACACCCTTGAGCTATACAGAGCAGTGTATATTACATTTCACAAATTTCCACGAATCACTTTATTTTGGGAAAAACATTGTTTTTTTTTTTCTTCTTCCTCTTACAGAAAGGCGCAAAGCCTTGTGGGTTATGAACCCATATGAAATCCAGCACAAATTACTCACTTGTAAGATGTTGCATTTACAAAACACCAATTTGACCGTCTTACTTAAAAAAAAAAAAAAAAAAAAAAAAAAAAGGTTATGTGTTAAAAAAAAAAAAAAAGAGAAAACTTTGTCAACTGTCCGAGTCAAATGGGAGAGAGTGGAGAGGAAAAGCAGAGGATGGGAAGAGGCCGCCATCTTGTGGGGGGAAAATAATGGCGCCAACCAAATGTAATTTTCACCTCAGATTTTCCAGATTTCTTCCTGGATACAGAAGACAAGATTCACAGTGTACAGTTTCAGAATTAAGAAAAATTTTCTCTAAGTGTAGACCTTTGATCACAAAAACATAGCAAAATTACTGAGACACCTAAAGAATATTTAAAATAAATGCAAACAAAACAACGTTTCTCCAGGACCAAGGTGCTACATAAGACAAACACAGAACAACACAGAACTACAGAGACTACATAATTTTTACATAATTTTTTACATAAAACTTCTCAGGAAACAAGAATCATTGACCATATATGAGTTCTGAAAAGCCTGGAACAAATTAACTTCCAAGGAAATGGACGTATGAGCATGTAAATGTAAATATTTAAATGATTTCATTCAAAAGTACTTTATTTAGAAACTAGATTCTGTAACTTTAAGATAAAAACAATCTTTGGTGTGTATTTTTGTATTTATAGACAGGAAATCTGGGTTTGACAGGCTTTTATTACTTGTTTTTCTAGCACAACACTAGAAACTAATAACTATATCTCCTTTAACATAGTTATAATGTGTAGCTTATGCAAGATGGATTTACAATTTCTGTGTGTACATGATTGCGTAATGAAATAAAATGACATGTTAACTGCATTACGTGTAGCTAGAGGTCATATTTGTTTAGTCTCCCTCCGCAGATCATCTTTAGTTAAGTGTCGATTAACGTAGTGTTGGTTGCCAATTGGCATAATAACTAATAAATTATTACACAGCTAACGAGTAAGCTACAATAGTGCAAAGTTATTCAAGACTTTGGGATACATTTCCATCAAGACAATCAAGCCTTTTAACATATTAAAAATCAACACTACATAGGGGAAAACTCTGTAAGTGTCACATATTGCCACCAGAGGGCAGTACTTTTTAAACAAAACCTGCTGCCTCTAAGGCTCCTTATCGTCCATCCATCTTCAGTAAGCTCTTCACTTCTGGATTTGGAGCCTATCCCGGGAATATCGGGTGTAAAATGAGAATGCATGCTGGATGGGACTGCAGTCCTTTGCGCACACGCACACACACACACACACACACACACACACACACACACACACACACACATTCATTCACTGAGTCACTAGAGTCCAGATAAATGTCAGAGTTTTTGGGAAGTGGGAGGAAACCAGAGAACCTGGAGGAAACCCGCAGGAACACACAGAGCCACGTGCAAAACCCCACACAGACAGTAATCCAAGCTCAGGATCAAACCATGGACCTTGCAGCTGTGAGGCCAAAATATATTTAGCTTGCTACGTTCATTTTTCTAGCGATCAAACTATTTTATTTTGCATGTTTAAAAATCAACACTCTAAAGAAGCTATCATTAAAAATGATTAATCTCACTACATATTATGCATTCTTTTGTTAAATAATTTAAATGTCTTGCGTATTACCATCACTTCCAGATAAAACGAATGGCTCTAAGTCTGCGTATATCACGATTACTTATTGCTAAGATGTTTGGGTGGATACAAAAAAAAAAAAAAAAAAAACCAGCAGTTTTTTTTTATAACTTACAAAAAGACTAATGACAAAAAGTTTAAAGATTCTATATCAGGAGATTCGTTGTCCCTTGGGTTTTTAATATAAAATCCTCATCAGCAACGGTTTTCAATTAACAAAATGTGTAATTTTTCCCCACAGGACATCTACGGCTGTATTTTGGGCCAAAGTCAACACAAGCATTAGAGGCATAGACACAATTACTCACAGTGCTCGGCTCATAATTACGTTAGTCATAAGACTTTTTCCAGCACCGCTCTGTAAATGAAAAATCCATATTGGGCTTGGACAAAGTGGTGTGTGTGTGTGTGTGTGTGTGTGTGTGTGTGTGTTGGTTGTTGGGGGGGGGTATTTCTTTTCTATAACCTACAGAAAAGAGCCAATCATATAATCATGTATTTAACAAGCATGCCCCCTCATATATGATGTTTTCCAACTCTCTTATACAGTCAGCTCCAGAATTATTGGCACCCTGCTGTAAAGATGGGTATAAATGTCTATTTAGAAAAGGCTTTGTGCTTAATTTGCTTAATCTAATGCTTAAAATAGATTTTTGCAGCAATCCCATGTTACCATTATTAGCATGCCTATGAACATTATGAACAAAATGTAACCAAAGCACGCTCCTATTTATAATTTTATGTTTTTAAACTTCATCCGTGACTATATCTTTCACCATGGTAAAAATATGAAGCAATAAAAAAAATAGCGACACGCCCAAAATGGCCATATCCGTTGCCGTGGCAGTAATTAGGAAAACAAACAAAGCTGTATTATGGACTTCTCTCAGATTGCTCACACTGCAATCTCATCCAGCATAATAGAAGATGATTCCATGATGTTATGTTATCAAAGGGAGGTGCAAAGGTGCTAGAAATTGTGATATACATGTTTTTTCTTCTGTTTTCTTTCTTATAATAAATTGAATTCAGTTAAAGGTTAGATGTCTGTCATATTGTCTTTGTGTGATTAAGGTAATTAACCACTCAGGGAATTTGCTCATAGCCGTTTTTGGCACCAAGGGTGGCAATAATTCTGGAGCTGACTGTATATGATGGTTTGTCAGTTGATGATGCAAAATTTCATATGTAATGTTTGTTCCTTAAGCCCAAGGAACAGTGATATTTAAAATAATATTATGCAAATTCTCAGGTTCACATTACACCTCTGTGAAGTAATACTCTTTTAAAGGTGGAAAAAAAAACAAAACAGAATGTTAGCTTGAGGATAGTCTGTGGATCATTGGCTTTTGAAAACCACCTTTTGTATTTCCCAGAAGGCCATTCAGTGCACTGAGGCGTGGGAACACTCCTTCATCTTAGGGCCAGAGTGGCAACGTTACGACTGCAGGCAGATGGAGAAAGCTGCTTCTCTTTACTCATAAACAAACCTTTTCCTTCATTTATTCATTTTGCTCTAAACTTCTTCTCCTCACCTATCTCTCTGTCTGCCCTTCCAACCATCTCTCTCTCTCTATCTCTCTGTCTATCTATCTGTGTATCTGTGTATCTGTCTGTCCATCCATCCATCCATCCGTTTGTCTATCTGTCTATCTAGCCCTATGTTGAGAATATGCTCTATGAATATTAATATGAATATTTCTGTTTGAACAGATAGGTGATTCTACATTCAGGGTGCCATTTTATGTCCCACTGATATTATGTTTACAAATATGTACATCCAGAAAAGTAAAAGACAATTTAAGCACAGCTAAAGTTTCCTTAACAGTCTGTGTGCATGTGACCGTTAAATCACATAAAACATTACTAAAAATCTCTAAAACCTCTAAAGTCTACTGTAACTTAACTTTACCTGCAAATAGAATTTTTTTTTTGCATTCACATGTGAACCTATTTAACATCTAGTGCTTGAGCTATCCTTTTCCACGGGTCATGGATTATAGGTTATGAAAAATGTACATTTTAGGTCATTTACTCAACCCTGTTACCCCCCTGTGACATATTTGGAATATGCCACGAGTCACATGTTCATCAGGAAGTTGCATCATGTGAATTTACTGACCATCATGGGAAGAAGAACAGTAAGTTGTCTCATTGTTTTTGTTTTTCTCAATGACATTTTGATATTGACTGATGAGGGAGGTCGACTTTGAAAGTGCAACCCTATTACCCAAATTAGATCTTGAAATTAAATTATTAGTTTTAAAAAATCTGATGATCATGGATGCTAGTTCATCGTATCTAATGTTAGCTTAAAAAAAAAAAAAAACCTTGTTACTCATTTAAGGGCAAAATGAAGCCCGTATAGAAATAAAAAAAAATAAATAAAAAATTAGACTGTTGTCCGCGATCGATCAAAACACAGTTTTTGAAAGGTGAAATGGATGTGTTCTTATCTTTGATGCTGAAAATGATAACTATTTTAAGAGTTACAAGGGTATACCAAATGATCCCTCAATCGTAGAATGACTCAGATAAATGCTGTTTGTTGAATTTAGCTTACTTAAGTACTTAAATAATTCACGGTACTTTACTGATATTCATACATTCATATAAAGCAGCCTGAATATAGATGTGTGGAATGCATCGACATGCACTGAATGTTGCAAGAATTTTTCCACTGAACACTTCGCGTCTTTATTAGCATACCCGAGTGGAAGTGTATCGTTTCAGAGAGCCTTGCATGACAGTTACACTGTTGATCTTATGCAGTTGCGTCCATTAGGAAAGGTCATGTGCTGTTAGGAATGGAAGCTAATTGGGCGTCTGCTGCAGTGAATATCATGTAAGTCTAAACTGCTCACTGCGTGACATCCTGCAGGGACATGTGGACCTACCTGCCTCACCATGAGTGGGAATGGATTGGGATTTACACTTATCACTTAATGCTCTCTGTTAAAGTTCCTTTTGTGCCATTCGTCCTGTTTTTTTTTTTAAAGTCTGTTGATCTGCAGTCACATGAACAATTTTCTGCATAATGTCTTAATTTCTTTCTTTCTTTCTTTCTTTCTTTCTGTTGCTAGTGCATATCTACGTCAGTCTAGGGTTATGATAAAAAGTCAGCTGTAAATCCCTCCAATAATTTTTTTTTTATTATACAATTTACCACAGATAATATGCAAATATAATGTAAATATACCTAGCTATTTAGGAGTTAGCCATGCTAGTTGCTATGAAGCTAGCTAGCATAGTTAAGCCTAGATTCTGTATTTCAGTGAGCTGGCTCACTGACTCAACACACAAAGAAATAAGTATCCTTGTCCCAAATTTAGCCTGGAGGTGAGCATTGCAAGTCTTACATAATAACTTAAAGCTACTTTAAAACTCTGTTGCTATGTTGCCAATTGTACTCCACTACAATTTTAGTAAATTTTGTTCATTTTCTACAAGACATCTACTTAGACATCCACCTATCTATATAAGATATATAAGGTCTTTTGATTGCTAACATTACCTTGTTAGCTAGCTAGGTAGTTACTCCATGCACTACGAATGTGTGTTCTTATTTACACGATGTTAGCAAAAAGTAAGTGACTGCTCATTTTCTAGAAGAAATCTGCTTTGACAGATTTACCTAGCTGCATAAGGTATATAAACTCTTTTGAATACCAACATTAGCAGGGTAGATAGCTTGATAGCTTGGTGCGTAGCTAGGGTTTAGTGTTATCAAGAAATCTTCTTAATAACTAGCATTTTTCTTCATTTTCTACAAGAAAAGTATTGAGACCACTACCTAACTATATAAGGTATATAAATTCTTTTGAGTGCTAATATTAGCTTGTCGGTTAGCTAGGTAGGTAGTTGGTGTTAGCTTGGAAATTTCTTTATAACATCTTTCATTTAAAGTGGCGGCGCTAAACTCGCCCACATGTTTTCTTGTCTCCAGAAGGTATAGACAACATAGACCCTTGTAATTGCTAGTGTTATTTTGTTAACTAGCGAGGTAGTAAGCTAGTTCATGTTAGTGAAACATTTCTGGATATCTAGCTAGCTGGATGATTCTAGCCGGTGTGTTGTAGAATGTACCAATGTGTCAGCTATTATAGTTTTTTTTTTTTTTTTCTGCCCATGAGTTGTTAACCAGTTAATTTCCTTCTGCCTTATTTACTGGTTATGAGACGTAACTGTATCTGTCTGCTAGTGTCACACCATGACATGTAACCAATTATGGCTAAGTGATCTAATTCACTACATGACACCTTCAGGGTGAGTTAATTGGTTTCATTTCTCATCAGCTGAAACACCTTGTAGCAGGATGACAGCCTCGTTTGTAATCATCATAAAATCAGTAAATCACGTACAGATACCCTGAAGTACCTCATGTAGTAGTGGTGTAGAGAAAATCTTATGATGGATCAGGATGGGAATTAAAAAGGGCTTTAGGGATTGCTCTGTGAAGCTGTTTTTCATTGAGAAGATCTTCGCATTAGGTTTACCAAGAGCTGACTGATTGTGTAATTGTCCAGTGCATGTTTGTTCATGCGAGTACAGATCGACGGCCTTTTATTACATCACTGCATCTGCTCTGCAAAATGGAGATTTATCTGCTTCCAGGATGAACGAGGCATCACGAGACAGATTAATGACCCCTGATCACAATGCTGTGTATTAATGCTATGTGACTGTGGCGTGTAAATACAGTGTGCAGTTGGTTGGTAGGAATATCATTTCCAGTTTCCACCATTCATCCAGACCTTGTCTCAGGAGTATACAGGAGGTGTCTGGTGGCATGCTTGTCTCTTTTCTAGCTGTCTATCAAATCCTGTCACAGGGCTGAATTTTAATGCAACTCTTTGCCCTTGTGTCTCAGCACTCCCATTTCTCTCTCTGGCAGATAGTTAAGCGTTTGTTTTTCTTTGGGTTTTTTCTGGTCTGCCCCTGCCATTTACCTGCAAAAACTATGAACATGGATGCGATAGACCATGCTGCAACATCAATCATCAGTTGTGACCTGAAAATGGGTCTGGCTTTATTTTCAACACACTGTCAGCTTATTGGTGAAGCATGGTGGTGCAGTAAGTAACATTGCTCCATAGCTTCATCTCATAGCTCCAGGGTCCCTGGTACGATCCTGAGCTTGGGATATTGTCTGTGGGGAGTTTTGCATGATCTCTCCATGGCCTTGTCGATTTCCTTTGCGTTCTCTGGATTCTTTCCACCTCCCAAAAACATGATGTTAGGTTTGAGTGGCTATGGCAAATGTGATGGACTGGAGATCCATCCAAATTTCAGTTGGATTTCATTGAGGGAACACTTGCTCAAGTCCCAAGAACCAACAATGAGGAAACCACAAATGGTAACACTAGGGATACATCAATACTGAAATTTGTACCCCATCTCAGTTCCATCAAAGCAAGTTGTCTAACATGCATTCATTTATTCACCTTCAGTAAGAGCTTTATCCTGGTCAGGGTCATGATGTATCCAGAGTCTACCCCAGGAACACTGGGTGTGGGGAAGGAATACACTATGGATGCTATTAGGTATAATTGGCTATGGTATGTGTAATGGACTGGATATCCATCCATAGTGTATTCCTGCCCCACACCCAGTGTTCCTGAGATCAGAGAACCCAAAGGAAATCAACATGTCCATGGAGAGATCATGCAAAACTCCACACAGACAATTCCCCAAGCTCAGGATCACAGTTTCTTATATTCCATGCTATGCTAGGAGACTCGTCTATATTACTGTTGATCAACAGGGCTCAGCTGGGCATTTTTTGTCAGCCAAGCTGGAATTTTAATAACCACACTATATAAAATCATACTTCATTTCTGTTTCTATGAACCAGAGGGCAGCATTGATCTTTATAGCTATACAGCTGTCACATTAATACACCTCCATGCCAAGGAAGCCAGATGCACAATATACACAATCAAGTGAGCCAAGCTGTGTAAATGCTCATGACTTACAACCACTTCAGCATCAAATGGCACCCAGCAATGTCACGGTGGGAGATATATGCCACTTTTTAGTTCCAAGTGTCTAAATTGAGATTGAGGTCTGACCTCGGAGAAACAAGATGCTTTTCCCTCGATGTCTGCCATTTTGAAATACCCATTAATTTCTGCAAAGATGTGAGAATATGACAAAAAAAGAAGAGGCATCTCATCGCTATTTGTAAAGATGCAAATATTTAATCAGTCTTGACATTTTGTTTCTTATCTCTATTTCATTTTCTTGATCTTTTCCATCTGTGTGCTAAAAGGATGTGGAGGTAGATGACTCCTCATTAAAACTGTAAGAAAATGTGTGAGGGGCATGCTGGTCGGAGGTTTGGAATTTGATAAACTGTTGATCCTTCATGTGTCTCAGAGGAAACATGTCAGCCTTTGCTCTCCCAGGTTGGTAGCTACAGAAAAAGTTTGCCCCCTCATCAGGAGATCACGAGTTTGAATCCCAGTGATGCCACAGCCATTCACGGCCAGGAACCAAGACAGCAAAATTGGCCGTCCTCTCTGGGTGACGCACGCACAGAGACACTAGCCAATCATGGGTGTCTGTGAGCTCATGTATGTGGAAGAAGGCAGATAGAACTATCCTTTGAGTGTATGAAGCAGGTTGAGCAGCAGTTCAAAAAGATGCGGTTGGCTGGCTTTACATGTCTCAGGGGAAGCACATTCGCCTTCCCCCTCTGCGTATGGTAGCTGTCATATGCTAGGGGAGAGCGGGTTGGTGGGTGGGAATTAATAAATTATCAAATTGGGGAGAAAATGGTTAGAAAAGGAATAAAATCAATCTCTATAGTCTTCTCAAACTTTAGCCAGATTTTCCAAAAAACAAAACAAACAAGCAAACAGCTCAGGTTGCATTCATTAGTCTGTCTTTTTTCTTTACCAGCTGTTTGTATGAATGCAAGTTTTAATCTCTCGTGCTATCGCTGACATGATTTGGTCACACAACATTAACTTGTCTCACTTTCTTATGTGCAAATTTGGTCTCTTGGTGATATCACTGCCAAAAACAGCTTGCTTTAAAAACCCCAAGGTACACATACAGGCATACAGTCCTTTAAAAATGAATGCTAAGGAAAGCTTAAAAGGAATATGAAATAAAAATGAAAAATAATTTGGTGTTGCTTGGTGTAGTTTTAATTCTAAATAACTTTCTCTGTGCTAGGAATATTATCGCACATGGATATAGATGCATAATTCATAGATCTTGTACAATTGTATCCTTCAGTTACAATCCATTATTCGTACTCTAGGTCATAGTTATGGATTCCTTGTGTGTGTGTGTGTGTGTGTGTGTGTGTGTGTGTTTTGTCTTCATCTGCAGATTACTCTCATATACATATTGTCATAAATATGTCAAGATCAATACAGTAGGACCACGCTCATTTAACTTTTCATTGACGACAGAAATGACCTTTGATCTGTTTGAGGCGTCATCCCGTACTTCCCCGCCGCATGACCCTCCTCTCCACCTTCTTGGGCGACATGATTGGTGGCTCTGCTCACCTTCTCTAAGGGTTATGGCTGCACCTCCACTTTTTAATCAGCTCTAATGGATCTGCTGGCAGGGACTCAACTCGGTAAAACGCAGCGACACACACACACACACTCACACACACTCACACACACAAAGCGACTCCACCCAATATAGATGTGACCCTCAAAAAGCCTGATGTGCTTCTGTTACTGATAAAACCTGTACATTTTGTACAATTGCGTTGGTGTGATGAACATGGTTCATTTTAAAGTGAGATTTAAGCTATTTAAAGCTATTCATAAATGTGACCACTACAACAAAACTGGATATTTCTTAAATCGCTGTTGCATACTTTATGATACTGTCATGTTTTGTTGCATAGTATCACTTAAAAACAAGTCATTGCCAATGGCAACACGCAATGGAAATAGGCACAGAACATTTAAAAGGAAGAAAGGTTAGGGAAATCGTACATTATGGTGTGTTAAATATTTAATGAGGGGGTTTCGGGAACGTCTGGCACGGTAAGATTCATTTCTGCTTTCTCTTTGTGAAATAAGCATTTCCAGAGCAATTGACTAACCGAGCTATCTAACTAGGCTTTGTTTCCTGAGCTATAATATTCTAAGCAATGATGATTGAGGGGAAAGATATTCATTAAAGAACAATACATCATACTTTTTGTCTGTTTATAGTTACACTGAATTTGAAAGTTATTAAGACAGAAAGGAGCAGCTTGTCCTGTTATTTGTTAAGATATTGAGAAACCCTTCATTCTCAAGACTAACGGTTTGCAGGCTTACAGCTTTACCACTGTTTACAAAGCTCTGGTACTCCCTCCATAAATGTTAATAAATGTCTCCTCACAGAAACCTTCACCATATCAATGATTACACATGTACCTTTTGAAGTGTCCACCGTACAGGTTCCTGTGAATAAGAATGCATTAATATGAACCTGTGATATAAAAATCTTACCAATCAGAGTCGAGAATGGTATAAAGTTCAAGTATATCCCAAGAGTAAAATGTCATATAAACACAAATCTATCTGATGTCTATCTGTGTCATTTATTTACTGAAATGCTGTTTCTTTGCACCAAGGTTAGAGGTCGCATAATACACGGTCTGAACACAAGACGTCAGCTATATTTTGCTTGAGTGCTGATCACGCCACTGCAGTACTCTTACGTCTTTGATTGGCATCCAGCGGTGAATAAGTGGACAGTGATTTTTCCCCCTGCAGCGTTTTGTGCTCTTAATACATTGGGGAGCAGGAATGGAGTGCTAGAGTGGTGTGTGTGTGTGTGTGTATGTGTGTGTGTAAAAGGAAGAATAACTGAGGGAGTGAAATGGTGAGAAAGAAGGGAAAGAGTAAGACAGTGGTTGTCGAAACCTTTTGTCTGATAGTAAACAGCTCAGATTTATGCCCATTCATTAAGACGTGAGAGAAAGCAGACACTACGTCAAAGCACAAGAACCAAAAATAATGCAATGCATAAGCATAAGATAAATAAAAAAAAGAGCTAATAATAGTAATAGTATTAATAATAGTTTATTTAGACTCAAGTAACAGACATCCAAAGAAGAAAAATCAAAACATTGTGCTTATTTTGGATTCTCCAAAATGATCTAATTTTAAACCTTTTTAAAAAAAAATTTAAACCATTTGTAACAGTGGTTTGTGAACTTCTGTCTTTTTCTCTTAGAGTAAAATATAAATGCTATTTAAAAAAGGGTAGACATGGTAATGCTAAAAAATCTAGGTATAATTTCAATATTGCAAAATTAACCATAATATTTAATATGGCAATGTGTTGAATTATAGTCTAACCGTATACTGTATTATACTATGTAAAATAACTACTTTATAACACATCTATCTAACATGTCATCAGACAGTGATTATTACAAGAAAAAAGCAGCCATCTTGATTTTTAATCACAGATAACTAGAGGCAAGTCATGTGACACACATTCTCGACAGAGCCCAAACTGATGAGGTGAAGTTTTTACTCGTGCCCCATTCAGGCTGTCAAATGAAAAACGTGTATCCTGGGGTACACACTGCCTGTGTAAGGTCCATCTAGATATCAGTGGAAGCCAGATTGGCCGCTACTTCAGTCTATGTGTTAAATTTCTTTTATTTATAATGTCTGTTCATATAAATTTCACAGTACAATTCGTAAACTTCAGTGTGTTTCATTCCTGCACTGTGCTGTTGAGATGCCCTGTTACATGTCCAGCACAGCGCACTTTTGCTTAAGGGGATCAGATAAAGGCTCGTTCCTCTCATCTGGAACCAACACAACGCTTTATTGAGATAAATGGGTAGAGGAGAGCACAAATGTCTGTGTGTGTGTATGTTGGAGGGGGGGAATGAGAGAGAGAGAGAGAGAGATTTTTGCTGTGCACATATCACTCTTTACATTACCCCCCAAGCAACCCCCACCCGCCTCCCACCCAGTCCATTTTTCAATTAGACGTCTTGCAATTACATTACAGGGGACATCACTTAAGGAACACAGAAATAGTACAGAGCTGCCCAGTTGACTAAAAATGAGAGAGAGAGAGAGAGACGGAGGTAGGCAGAAAGCAGGGTGGTGAGGTAATGCGGTTTTACACGAGAGAATGAGACAGAGACAATCATATACAAACCTGTAGTCTGTGTGGTCTTTCCTCCTACATTGCACATTAATACTGTCTATACAGCACCGCACCAGAAAGATTAAATCTAAAATCCTTGAAGCTTCTTTGCATTGTGCCGTAAAGCTTCTCTAACTCTTGTAGAACATTTTATTTTCTACGGTGTATGGTTGGAAGTGATACCACAACGTTTTGCCACCATCTTCACTGTTTCATTCATTAAAGTGTGGCATGTACGTTTATCCATTTATAGTTACGTTTAATGATTGTGGAGACAAAAACAAACCAAAACGCAGCAGTGTCTTCCATTCGGAACCTAAAGTTACTTTCATCAATGTTAAATAAATATCTCTTTACTGAAAACTTCACCATATTAAAAAAAAAATTGCACATGTTCTTTCAGTCCATTTATGTGGAGAGTCTGTGAATAAGCGGTTACTAAATAATGTGTTATAACGAGCGCATTGATCCACAGCCAGAATTGTCAGACCTAAGGGGAAGGCATCTACTTTACACTGCTCTTCAGACAGAGCCCCGTGCGTGATCTTGTGTGTGTGTGTGTGTGTGTGTGTGTTTGTGTTTTGTCTCCTGTGAATTTGAGTGTATGCAGGCTTGTATGGGCTTTGTGAAAGCTCAGACCTCTTCTGTATCACCGCTTTTGTTACATAACTAAAGCTGAGGCTCATCCCTTGGGGGTCTCACATGCTGCTCCAGTCAAAGATGAGGAGACACAAGAACGAGACACTGTTTTAACGTCGGCTTGCTTTATTTCTATGGTAACTGGTTTATGAGACATGCAACAGCGAGACATTAGCTGTAAGACAGTTAGAGAGTAATTGAGACATAGATAGCCGGTTTACTGAAAACTCCCCAGAGGCAAATGGAGTTGAATGTTTCTCTTCATCCCCAGAGTGCCATGGACTCCCAGTCACGCCCAGCGATATCGATCACTTAAACAGCTCAGGACTAAAACCTCAGTCGTTCAATTCTCTTAAAGAGTGCTTTAAATTATTACTAAACACTGGCCTAGAACATAAAATCGATGAGCCTTCGCATAACCACAGAGTCAGAATTCTGATTTTAGGAATGAGGTTGAAACCAAAATGAGGAATCCACTGTTTTTGAACTTTAACATCCAGTCGCACTGATATATGCTGACACACAGTGCAAAAGGCGGAGACAATGGTGCATTCAAGTGCCAATCTGCAGCCGTATTGTGACCAGCCAGGCAAAAATGGCCCCTGTACCTGACTGACTGCTCTTTTGATTTAGCTGTCGTTGGTCAGAACCCTGGCATGACAGCTCCGGTTTGATTTTGATGCGATCTCTGGGCGAGACCCTCCTGTTGCCCGAAGTCAGAAAAAAAAAAACAAACAAACAAAGAAGAAAAAAACGTCTCTGGGTCCTATAATGGCAGCAGTGACATGGCTTTGCTGTCAGGTGAGAAAAAGAAAAATAAAGAGGGAGAGTAGGAAGTGTGGGTAGATAGAGTCTTAAGATGCAGAAAGGGCAGAAAGGTTGATGTGATGATGAAGATGAAGAAGCTTGGACCCCAAAGAGAATTATACATTACTGTACACATGCTTCTGGAAAATGTAGCTGAGACTTAAATCTGGTTGTCAGCGGTGCGATTCCCGGTAGTCTTCTAAGATTATTATTTGTCACGCTGTATGAGTTAAATTCTATTCCAGACTCTGTGATAACGTGTGTCACATTATATGATTATACTGAGATTCTCGAAAGATAGATCTGCGATTAAAGAAAATTACTGCATTCTGCTTACGTCATTAATCAGCATGATCCAGGCAGAAAACAGGGTCACGTAAACAGAAACATTCTTCAAAGTGAGCTTGAGGCAAAAAAAACCAAATACAGTCGTTTTTTTTCTCTCCGTTTACGTTTCGCCATTTCTGTAGCTGTCCTGCGAGTCTGGCTTCGTCCTACAAAAGGGAGTCAAAAAGTAAAATAGCACAATAGGTGAGTAATTAAAAATGAAACAAAAAGCAGTGACAGAAACAAAATATGAAAAAAAAAGAATAAAATAAATCAATATTAACACTGTCTAAAACAGAATAAAAATTCAACTAATTTTTAAAGGAAATGAATCAAATGAATTTGAATCAAACATAATTTAAGTTCATTTAGGCTTATCAATATCATAATGCTTTAGAGATAAAGGTTAATGAATGAATGAAATGTTTTTGTAAATCGTTTTTATTTCGTTAACGTCTTTGACGCACGCTGTCCACAAACATAGACTTCTAATATAAATGACATTTAGGAAAAGTGATATGATTTTGAGTGCAGTACTGAATAATAAAGATTGATTAAAAAATCAGGATGAATTTATTTTTTAAAAATAATTTCTGCATGTGCTAAAGAGCCAATGTTACCTGTACTTAAGAATGTGGAGAATGTATTGCTTTAACATGTATCAACTTAAAAATGGCATCTGTAATATCCATTTCACGTCGTATTTGATAAAACTGACTAGCCGTAAGGTACACAATATATACAGTATGCTAAATCTGACCTTTTCAGTATGATGATAAAGCCCTGGGTGAGAGATGTTTATTTTATAGCTGTCATTTAGTGTAAAAGAGACCACTGACGTGGGTTTCGGTTATAACGGAAACATTTATATTCGGGGCTCAGTATGAGGGTGGTGTAATCGGCTGCAGTTCACATGGGTAAACAAACGACAATGACCTTGTATAAATCCACCTTTTTTTTTTATCACATAAAATCATGGATTCATTTCTTTACATGCTACCACCATTTACATTCAAGAGCAAATCAATTTCCAAGCACCCCCTTCTAATCACAGCACAGATTTCATTTGAAGAACAGAAGAGCAAATACGTACCATCATATTCATCTATTCGAGCAATTAGAGCTTTAATTTTCCTCATCCAGATGTGGATTTGAAACACTGTGCATCATATTACCATCACTTCCTGGATTTAAAATTGCCGTAAATTTGTAATTTTATTTACACTTGCGGTTTGGGGTGAATTTTTAATGAATCCCTTTCATTTCAAAAGACCAGTCAATTAGACTTTCAAAAATAACCTTAAAAACATCGACGCTAGTTGATAGTCATCCATAGCACTGCCATGTGATTTAAAAAAAAGCAATACACTCCGAGAGTGCTTGGATATACGTTGTTTGCGAACCATGGACCTACTGTATGAGATCCATCTATCAATCTATCACTCTTCACACTCTTTTCATTATTTAAATACTTGGCTGCTAATAATTTTATGCTTTATGCTAATATATTTCAGGGATTTTGACTCTATTTGATCATTTCCATGGTTGTTTTCCAAGACTCTAAAACCAGTTTATATCAGTACAGGATTTTCTCAGGGCTCATAGAAAACCTGTTAGTTACTCTGGAAAGCATCAATCTCTTCAGGACCGTCCTGTCCTGCTATTACCAGAGACAGAGCTGATCCGATAGCCATGATTGGTGTTGGGCTGGTTCCAGCACAAAAGTAAAAAAAAAAAGCTGGAAAGGATGTTGGAGGAAAAAAAAAAGAGAAGGAATTTGATCTGATCCTGGAGTCCAACAAATGGAAAAGATTGGAACTGGATTTTCTTTTTAACTGTAAGTGTTCACATGTATTTTTTTTTTAAAAAAAAAATCATTTTAAAATGTTAAATATAAGGTGGCATTCAGCTGATACTCAATGTTTCCGTATTGATATTGGAAAATATTTTGGTTCGTGGACTAAAAGAAGCTTATCCACAGATACATATACTCTCATATACGACTTTCCTTATCGCTTTGATTACATTAAACCTCACGTCTTCTGGTAGGACTACGCTTCCCATCATACTCAATTAGCCAGCTAGGTTTAATGAGGGCCAATCTGATTATACGGCCTCCTCTGATAAGACTGATGGCTCCTTTACAGATGCTGAGACAGTGAAAGGAGCTGGTGCCACAGATGGCCTTCTGACGGGGCTGCTGCTTTCTAACAGCACACAGGGGAGCACACAGTCCTACAGTTAAAGTGAACAATATTAATAAAATGCGATTTGCTTTATGGGGCCACTTTGAAAGGAATGCGCCTTGGGCAAAGACTGTTACATTTGCTTTCATCAGTTTTCCAGGTTGACAAAAATGGCACAGAACACAGAGTTACCAGATTATTAGGCACTTGATAGGCATATCTAATAAACTGGCAACTCGCAAGTGTGTAATTTTATTCAGCGAACGTTAACCCTGTAAAATTCCAGGATCAACTGAAGCATGCCTCACTCTTACACTCGTCTTACTGACGTCACTAAACGTCGATGCGTTAATGGAGAATAACTGGATAAAAAGTGGGAGACGTAAGAATGCTGTTACAGAAAAATAATGAAGAGATGGAGTTACTATCACCATGCCGAAGTTAATTATTTTCCAATAACAAGACGTGCTGAAGTGTTTTATTTCTCTTATTCTCTTATACCACAGCAATTTGTCAACAATGATTCTTTTTTTTTATTTATTAAAGAGTGAAAAGTTGTACTTTTTATCCTTTTATAGTTATACTGATTTTGTGTAGACATCCACAAAACGGTATGTTCCTGTTATCACTTACATTATAGCATCTATAAACATTTCCTCACCAGCTTCTTGAAGTTAATAAGAAAAAAAACGTGTTACTAAGAAAAAGCAAAACAAAACAAAACAAAAAAAAAACCTAGAGCTCTGTCCTTAAGACTAGTTGCACGTAAATTATACATAGTTTTTTAAAAGAATTTTTAATATAAGTAGAAAACTACTAGTTCTAGAAATTGAGCAGTCAGCAGCTCTTCCGTATAACAAGTGAATAAAAGGCTGCATAAAATTTTGCTATATGTATTCGTAATGATTTGCAAATGTAAGTGAAGTTTCTCTACTGACAGTGTTTATGTTTAATATACAGGATCTGTTCAGAATCAGTAAGAGGACAGAAGCAGGAGCCAGTCTCTTTGGCACTCAGAGACTCTGAGCTCGTTAACCCCATTGTTGTAGAAGAGGTGATTGATTAGACTATAAAACAGGACACATGTCCTCTCTCCATCTCCAAGCTGATTGAATCAGAAGTCCCCATGTTTCAGAGCATACCATTAATAGTCGTTCGTAAGAGACCTGGCACCAAATGTAAATCACCTAGCTGTTACACGTATGGTACAATATACAAGCAGCTAAAACCGTCTCGGTTTAAACTCTGAAGACTATTTACACATCTGGTTGATTTGTTTAGAGCCTGAAACCCCATTCGATTCTGTGCATGCAATGATAACTGATCCATTTCCAAATGCTATTTCGGATGGTCACGAATAGCCCCCTTAGACTGGAGAATCCATCTTATTTATTTATTTTCATTCTGTGGATATTAATCAGGCCAAGTGCACTTTGCTGTTATTAGTGAATGGAATCTCTGGCAGCTACGGCAACTTAATTGGATTAAACTTTTGGACCAAGGACATGACGGAGGACAAGCAAGGGACGCAAGAGGGTGGAGTGGCGTCATCCACGTCACCATCATCATTATCATCATCGTCATCATCCTCATCATCATCCCCAACACCAACCTTGACCACTCTCAAGAAACTGTCGCAGTGGAGGGGGAAAAAAAAGCCTCTCCCAATCAAACCCCCTTTCTTCTCCTCCACCCACTCCTTCATACACTCCACCTCTGCCAATATAACCAGAGCACTTAGCGGAATGTAAGTAACGTAGGAGCTATTTTTAGATCCCTTTATTTGACTTTGAGTAAATGTCACATTTTTTCGGACACGCGCTCGCTTTCGGAGCGAAAGTCTGGAACTTACACGTAGCAACAAGACATAATCATTCAACTTTGTAATAACAGAATTTATTTATGATTTCTTCTACATTTAGAATCTTTTTTAGGCCAGAATAAATAAATAAATAAATATAGATTTATTGGCCTAAAACCTTTTTTCTCACCAAACTGAGTAACTTACCAACACAGCAAAATACAATTATGACTTTGTACATCTTTAAAATATATTAATTAATATATACAGTATATATGTACACATCACACACACAAAAGTCTATTTGCAAAAAGACAACAAATGAACACCTCAGACTAGACACCGCAGTTAAGAGTTTGCAGATAAAATATAACAGCACATATCCTTTACGAGTCTTCTGTAGCAGCAACTTCCTTTCCTAACAAAGTGGCTGCTGAACCGTTTGCATAATATCAAGCTAATTAGAAATGGCACCTGCACTGATATATAGTGCACTACATAGAGAGCAGGGAACCATTTGAAATTTCTATTTGAACAACGCAGCTAGTTAAGGCGATTATAACATCAATTTCCCCATTCTGTTCTCAGATTTACACAAAATATGAATATACTGGATGTGTAATTATCTCATAGTTATGCCATATACTGTATATCATCAATGGGATTGAAACAATTTGCTAGATTAATGGAACAGCTAATAACTGTATTTTTTATGCATTTTAATTACAAGATGGTAAGATGAACTATGCTATGCTGTATAACATGGGACTCTGATTTTGGGTACATAGTCATTAAACCTTTATGCTAATGCACAGTGTATTTTATTTAGGTTTTGTAAATGAGTCCTGACCTAGGATAAGGTTCAGAGAAATAAATATTGCCTCAATGGTAATGGTGTAGTCACAGTATGTAGGGTTCTCCCTCAGAGCAGAGGAGTAAATTGAGTTCAGGGTTTATACATACCATACTGAAGAGCACTGAACCTTCAGCAAACCTGCTTTCCACTGGAATGATGTAATATATGATGCAATATGTCATACGTTTCTTCCACATTTGCTCCTGTTTTGCCATTTTGGCTTATCCTGCTGCAGCAATGGAAAATCCAATATATCTGGTTAACTGTCCATTTTCATCCGTTGTCAAGGATGTACATCTCACGAGGCACTGTCCTTCTCATCATGGCCTAATTGAAAAGGTAGTGGTCTTTACTCATTTTCATGAATAGGAGACTCTGGGCTGGAGTCCTCCTCCTCCTCTTCAGTGAGGGTTTCTTTCCTGCTGAAGGTGCTGGCCAAAGTGACGCTCAGACGTGGCCGAACTGGCGCCATCTCATTCAGCCCGATAACATTCCTGTTCACCAGCGTGGTCCTGTCCATGATCTCAGCACTGTGCTTGGCCACTACTGCGTCCAGGAAGTCATACTTGGCTGACAGTGTGCCACTCTCAAACAAGTACTTGAACAGGTAGGAGAAGGCTACATTGCCCAGGAAGGAGGCCAGCATGGAGACCGTCTTGAAGGGAAACCTCTGCATTATCAGATGTTCCACTTCCCCCGTTTTGTGGTGCACCTTTTTCATGATGTACCAGCCCGGGTAGTAGATAAAAGGGGGCAGTTTGAGGTAAGGCTCACCGCCGCCGATGCGCAAGATCATGCCGAAGACGTAGCCTGCCACTGAACCATAGGTGTTGGTGCCTCGCACAAACAGGACGCTGAGGAGCTGTGGGAAGATGATCACGTAGACCAGGTCTGAGCTTAGGTACCAGAGCCCGTACACTGTACCTGTCAGGAGAGCCATGGCCGTTGCCAGAGCGCCAAAAACAAAGATGGTGATCCGCATGACCCAGACTATCTCACTGTCTGATGCCTAGAGCAAAAAGATCAGAAATGGTGGCTGAAGAAAAAATAATCACATTTTACTGTATGGCTAGATTGTTTTATTGTTTTAGTGGGCGTGAGATTGGTGTGGATCAGTGTTAATGCAAACGGTGACATTATTAGAACTCAGACTGTTGAATTAACATGGAATTAACATTGTGTTAGAATTAACATTGTGTTCTACAACACTAATGTAATGGGTGCTCACCGACTGGCGGAAGGCCAGTTGATAGATGTTCCTGGCGAACATGGAACTGGCTGAAAGGATGGATGAGTCAGCCGATGACATCACCGCAGCAGACACTGCCCCCAGCCCAAAGAAGGAGACATAGGGCGGGCACAGGTACTGCAACACGATTGGAAGAATCATTTCTGACTCGTCGTTCTTCATCGGAGGGTTTGGCCCATAGGTCGTCTGATTCCAATCTACAATCAAAAGTACAGAGATTGTTACCATGATGATACATTCAGCCCATAAACCCCACAATATGATTGCTTACACTATGTACTGTATTTAGGTAGAAACACCGATGTGCCTGCTGGATATTAATGTACACTTTTAGGATTAAGGATTCTCAGTTCCTGAATATGTTCTGCATGAAAGCATTTCTGCTATAGGGTTCTCCCAGAGACATTAGGATGCTTAATGGAAAAACCTGTTTTGGCAGACTTGACAAGCAAAAAAGGCAGTGCCTTGTTGAACTTCAGCAACTGGGTACAGTTATATCAAAAAGTAATTTCAAAAACTCCAGCAAAATACAAAAACACAATATGTTTTTCAGTTAGACTGATGGTGGTCTGGCCATTGTTTAACTGACTTCAGTATCATTTATGTCATATTAAATTCAGCTATTTTGAAATTTTTTGCTGGAGGTTTTTTTTTTTGGTTTTATTTATTTTTCAAATGTAACATTTCAAGACTAATGTATATGCCAATTACAATACACATTCAACAGTATCCTACATTTGTACTGCCATACTGTAGCAATATTTCCTAAAAGCCAAAGCTTCAGTTCCACATTGGGTCTTTGATGGTGAAAATCAGTAGAATAAATCTGATTCGTCAGGCCTGCCTCAGATGTAATATTTACAGAGTTCACATCGTTAAACGGATAAGCCCTCAATAATAGATGAAGGAGACCAGCTGTTGTTATTTACACGTTTCTTTAGAGATCTGATGGGAACATGGCCGCCACCCTGGGTTAGTACAGGCAGGGGAAAGACCTCCCTGTTGAGAGAGTTCATTTCAGAAAAAAAAAATAGACTGTAGCAATCAGACATTTTCCCATGTGAGGTTCAGCAGCTGGCACATAATCATCAGTACATTCATGCTCCAGTGCTGTTTCAGATATTAAGCAGGAATGAGAATTTATGTACTAAAGAGGTCTTACGCTAGAAATATTGCTTTCACCTGTATGACTGATTTGTGAGTCAAGGGAGATTGCAAGCCTGGATAATACAATGGCATCATAATGTAAATGAGAGCACTGGAACATTTATTAAAGGGGCTGGTTGCTTGAAGAGTGTTTTTCAGTTTCCCCTGAGAGCTCCCTGTCCTAAACTACTGTGCAATTGAAAACTGGACTGTCAAAGATGGCTGCCATATTTCCACGCTTAGAGAGCTAGCATTTGGGCAGTAATCAAACAGCATTCTCATTGGATTTGATCATGTCCAACTCAACTCAGCATCTAGTATGAGACACACAATAATGCGCTATCTATGTGGGCTAGCCTGGCTAATATGTTGCTAGTTACTAAACATGGAAAAGCAGAAACTAGCAAAACCTAGCTCCGATATCCCATAACGTATTAGGTCGGTTGTGTCTACCAGAGCAAAAAAGAGACAATTAATAAAGAAGATTTTCACATTAAGGGGGATCCTGAATGGTATGAGGTCTAGGGATTTTAGATCACTCTCGACGTTGTTGAGAGATTGTTATTGAGAGATTTGATTACTGACAATGTCACAGCCATCCAGCTATGTGTAGCTAGCTTGTTAGCTGCCCCGTGATGTTGATACAAGAGTGGCAGTTACAGAGGTACTTGTATGGCGGACTCTCCCCGTGAACAAAGTTTTCCATGAGGAGACGTTTGTTTGGCATTTTTGGTAACAGTAACAGTGCTTTGTATCAGGGTGCATCGTTGATTATTTTCCAATAACAGCATGCACCAAAATGGCTATTTAACACACTTGGTCCTAATTCACAGAATCTGGATTATTTGTATTAGATTAGCAACATTAACCATATTGCAATGCTCCAAAAATAAGGCAAAGTGTGCATGACCTTTACTGATAGTCTCTCATCCTCTTTGGCCGTACTACTTTAATTGCTATAAACACATGCATCTAGCCATTTTTACTATAGTTAAAATATTTTTGCAGGCCCTAATGCTTCAGCTGACCTGTGGAGGCTCCAATAGCTCCAATCAGGATGGAGGGTATGGCCATAATGATGCAGCCGAAGGCAGCCAGGAAGGAAAGGACTTGGGCATAGGTAGCTGAAGAGGCAGAAAGAACCCGCTGAAAATAGACCTGCCAGGGAATTCCCCCCAACATCTAGGAACAAGAACGACAACGTAAATGCAGAATCCAAACAGCAAGACATAAGACAAATAAGAGCAATAGTTAACAGACTTTATAGCAACATAAAAATAAATCTGATCTTTTAGATGCAGGTTGACACAAAACATCACATGCTACAGTGAGTCAAGTCACAGCTTTCACAATAAAAATATTATTTTTGCTTTCAGCCATAGTTTGATGATCATGAGTGACCCTTCATACATAGCTGAGGTTGGCTGGCCATTGCGTGCAGAACAGAGATGACAGAATTACTTGCGTTACAATTTCATTACGAGCCCCTGACATTTAGAAATACATATTGTTTCCTTTTTGCACCTTTCATTTGGAATAGGTCACGGAGTTCAATTACATTCTAGCATTTAATACTATTCAATAATTTTGTTTATGTGTGGCAGCGTGAGAAATCTCTTCTCATGGTGAAGTTCTGATATTTTGTACTATATATAGTAGGACTGAAAATTAGTTTCCTAACTTGAAATGTTTCTCTTTTGTACATATCTTGATCACAAGTTCTAATATTTTAAAATCTGTTAACTCCCAAAAAAAGTGAAATGGGAGAAAATTGCGTTTAAAGATTTCATTCCGACCAGACATTTCGACAGCTGGTATCTGATTACAATTTATATTGATTAGGCATGTCTGTTCTGCTACAGCATGGAGATATCATACAACATGATCAAAACATGGTACAGGAAATCACACTTATCTAGCAAGCTAAGCTAGTTTCAAACATCTTTGGGCAGAGTGACTGTTTTCAGCACTGTGTTTGTTAAACTTATCTTGTTACACAACATGAGGTTTGCAGTAGGAAAGCCTAGGCATAGTTAGAAAGTAAACAGAAACATGTTGTTTTGGTGAAATATATTTAATAGTTAAATAATATATAATAAATTCTCTCTCTCTCTCTCTCTATCTCATATATATATATATATATATATATATATATATATATATATATATACACTAGGGGAAAAAAAAACTACTTTGGCCAAAAAAAACACATTTTTGGGCTGTTTTCTGAATTCAGCCACAGTGACATCCTATGGGCTTTCCCAGACTGCTACACATATATTAAGGCTTTAATGTTAAATGGATTTTTCTGTTGTTTCTTTGTATTAGGAAATGTCTCTATGGTACAATAATGACTAGTTTCCAAGTAAACTACACTCACCAGAAGGCAGAAGTTGTCTGCCCACATCCATTTATCTGTGCTTTTGATCGACCCCAGCCAGGGATCTTGGTAGAGCTCCTTCACTGCAGTCAGGCCGATGTCAGACACAGCAGGGTTCGAGAGTGCAAATGGGACACTGATCCACTGCAGAGAGAACAAAAACACTTTCATTTGCTTTGTACACATTTTCAGCTTAGTCACCAATGACATAAAAAACATGTATTTATTTCTTCACATTTCTTTACATTGGGACAATGTAGAATATTGTAAAAAATCAGTATGTATATTACAATATATATATTATATACACACACATTCAGGTTCCTTTTACATTGAAGATTTTTGATGCTAGTTTCATTAATCATAAAATAATTCAGATGTCTGGTGTAATTGTGGACTACAGTCTGATGTGGCAAGTCAGATAGTACATATGATGCTGAATTGTACTTATGTACAGTCAGCTCCAGAAATACTGGCACCCTTGGTAAAGATGAATTAATAAAGCTTATAAAAAAGGTCAGTGGTTAATTAGCTTAATCTTGGACTGAAACTATAAGAGAACTCAAACCTTTAACTGAAGTAAATTTACTTTAAGGCAAGTGGAACTCGATGCCAAAGTCTTGTCCTTCTTGTCCTCCCTTATATATATATATATATATATATATATATATATATATATATATATATATATTAGGTTCACCTGAGTGTTTAGGAACTCACTGTTTCACTGGGGTATGAATATGATGTGACACAGAGGCCAAATTCTCAGTCATTCATCAACATGGAGAAGATTAGTGAATATACAAATAAAATGAGCCAAAAGAGAACCCTGCATAAATCAGGCAATGGCTATGATTAAATTGTTTAAAACATCCAGTGCTGACTTTATGTAGAGCATGTGGACCAGATTCCCAAATCATAGCCTAATTTATTTTCATTTCAACTTTGTAGTCTGATGTTAGATCAGCATAACGGGCAAATCCTGCCAATTTCCACAACTGCACCGTGCATATGATTAAATAACTTGAGTGTACCAGTCCCACAAAGATGCAGAAGAGCTGAACCACGTCTGTGTAGGCCACTGAGTAAACACCACCAACCAGTGTGTAGAAAATGGCGATGAGGGCAGAAATGATGACTGACATGTTAATATCAATGTCCACAATGACACTCAGTGTTGCTCCTGTTGGAAAAAAAATAATGGTGTGTGATTAAGCTGTAGACAGGCTCTTCACCTTAGTAATAATTTTAGTGAAATTTGCCAGGCCTGGGTTTTCCATAAATGTTCTAGGACTGTTCCTGTCTCTTTTGGTTTCATTAACCTTTATTTCATGTATTCCAGTTTACAGTTCACTCTTATTGACTATGCACCATTTATTTCCTTCAAACTAGAATTTGGAGACAAAAAATCAGGCAAAAATTATGTAGGCTAACTTTATCTGTGATTTGCAATATAAGAAAGCGATTCATACAACAGGAAAGGGCACTAGTGTAAATTTTGTTCAATGAATTGAGTAATTGTCCTCAGCTCCAGACAAATTTCATTGTTCTGGACATTGTCTATGTTCTAAGGTCCTCTTGGGCCCCCTGTTTACTCAGGGTCCTTTGAATCATCCTCACTCACCTGTACCCCTGACAACAGAGAGATATGAAGCTGAAACGCTCTCAGTATAAACAGGTCAAATTGTAAGATTTTGCCGATAAGTAAGAAAAGAATATTTTGAAGCATAAATAGTTTTAAAAGAAAACAACAAAAGGCTTAATTACGGGTATTAAATATGGTACACACGCTTAAATAAAAAAATTAAATCTAAGAGGAATGATAGAAGACCCATAGTAGTACCCTGGTACACAGGTTCCTGGAGCCTGGAGTTCACCCTGTCCTGTACATTTTAGTATTTTCCTGCACTAACAGACCTGATTTAACTTAGGAAGGGTTGGTAATTAGCTGGTTAATTGGATCAGGTGTGTTAGCGCAGGAAAACCATTAAAATATGATGAAGTGGTCGCTGAGTGGTTATGATTTTTGGGCTAATATTTGGGCTGCTAGTAGGTTGTGCAGTCAAATCCCAGCATCGCCAAACTGTGACTGTTGGGTCCTTGAGCAAGCCTCTTAACCATCAACTGCTGAGTTAATTGCACTTGGCTTTAGATGAAAGTATCTGTAAAATGTGCAGGACAGGGGGTACTCCAGGACGAGAGCTTGGAGCCTGTGTCCTGCTGGTGGATGCCTTACTTAGCCAGGCAGCTGACCACTAATGACCAGATCTAATTAATGCATTATGATGCAATTAAATAGGTACAAAGTTATTCCTCCAAAATCAACGAACTCTTCTTTTTACTTTGCCAATGCAACCAAAGTGGCGTGAAAATATATACGATAAATGGAATTAAAATACATCTTAAGTGATAATATTAAAGAGAAAGAAAAGGAGGCTGAGGTTGTTTCTTTTAAACGTCACCCCTAACTCAGCCCTGACTGTGTGTCACTGCTCAAACCAGTCGTTTCTCTGAAACTTTCCTCTCTGTGCAACTGATATTGGTTTCTTCTAATTCAGGCTCCCGCATTGATTGATCTCCCTGTGTTCCTTACCGAGGGCTGATAAGATGGCGGCCGACCAGAAGATCTCCCCCATGAGCGCGGGGATGAAGAGCAGGCCGCCCATGCGCTTTCCGTACAGCTGCTGGAAAGGGTCCAACATGGTGACGTAGCCGCGGGAGCGCATGGGCTTGGCGAAGAACAGGCCACCTTAATGTCAGGAGAATACAGAATATAGACCATGATGATGATGATGATGATGATGCTGATTAGCCATGAATGAGAGAATCCAGGAAGAGTACTCATGGAGAGTGCGCATGGAAATAATAATAATCATAATAATAATCATAATAATAGTAATGTTATTATGAATTATCCTACCCAGTACGAGACTCATGGCGTATCCAAAAGGAGCCTGCGCCCAGGCCAAGCCGAAACCAGGCAGATACACATACTCAGCCGTGCCGTTAATGTATCCACCTCCCACCCATGTAGCTGCAGTTATCATACAGCAAGTATTCAACAACACACACACACACACACACACACACACGCGCGCGCGCGGTTTAAACAATTCTATTTAACCTGACACTACAACTACACAGATAAATTGCAGAAACACAGAGATGTTACATAACTGAAAGTATGAAAGTGTATCTATAGCTTACACTCTCAGAAATAAAGGTTCTAAAGTGTACTTTTCCTTGTCGCTGGCGTGGAACCATCTTTATTCTTGATACCATATAGTATTCATAACTGGACCACTGGTGTAGCTTTAAATCTTTAATATCTAATTAAAGGTACACCACATGAATCTTCCTATGTGAAAGGGATAAAGAAGATGTATAAAAAGATGTACCTTGGTGGTGCAACCCTGCAGCAGGGAAAAGTAGCCTGCCTTTATTTCTGAGTGTGTACGTCCACACGAATGAACAGCAGCTAATAACACAATGTTTTGCTTTTTTTTTTATTTAGCAAAATTAAACTTGCATCTCCAAAGATCCCCAAAGTATCTTCTGTTTGTTTTTACATTTATTAACACTTTCTCTAAAAAAATGACCTCGTCTCTGTTCCATTCATCAGTTTTACCGACGCGCAAAAACGCATAGGTTTCCACAGCGAGGGAAAAAGTCATTAAATATCTGTGATTTACCACAAAAAAGTTCTGAATAATATAGACTTCTTTTCCTTACAGGGCTTAAGCACATGCTTTGTGTTCACACTGAGTCGTACCGGTCATGGTAAACGCTCCCACAAACAGTCCGATGTCTCTCCCCCCGACCATGATGGTCTCACTGCGGTCCGCTCCCTCCTCCACGCCGGAGTTCTTGTTCTTCCAGGCGGCCCATATTCCCACGCCGAGGATCAGTAAGTAGAAGATGACGATCGCCACCAGCCCTTCTACATGGATGGCCATCTTCACTGCGCTTCTGAACACCTCAATGGCATGGAGGAGACCTGATGCGCAGAGAGAGGAGGAGAGAGGAGGAGAGAGGAGAAGAGACAGGAGAGGAGAGGAAAGGAAAGGAAAGGAAAGGGGAGAGGGGAGCGAGCAACACACAGCTGATCAACAGTTCACAACTGAGCAAAGGGATTTCAACCCAAAAGCAGCTGAGTCAAAAAAAATTCCACCTTTATTGTTTTTAATTCCTGTGCATTTTAAACATGCTTTTAGACATTTTACATTAAGAACACAATGCTCTTGTGCATCGTTAATTAAACTAATTGTTTAGTGAAATGCAACTCCAAATTTCAAGCTTCCTAAATTGCTTTTTGTTTCAATCCTTTATTCTCGTTTACATTTTACATTACATGTAAGGTTTACTATCCAACATGCGACATGCGTAAGATTATATTATCTGCGCTATAAAAGTGAATGTCATCCATCATCCACTCTACTTTGGAGTTTAAATGGTTAAAATATTTTTGGCAACGTGTATGCGTCCTGAAACTGAGTGGAAAGTGTCTCTTACCTTTATGCAGGAGCACCAGACAAACACCAGGCACCGACTGGGAAGTGAAATAAATGAAGTGTGCGGTGCGCGCCGTGACGCAGAGAGCGCAGAGTCCGCCTTCAGCAAGCAGGCAGTCCCGCACTTTTCACTCTTTACACTCACGCTTATATGAGGGTAAGATTCCGTCACATCTTCGTTGAGGAACGTCAGAGTTGTGAATGGAAGCCTTTCGTTCAATAAAAATGTCAAAATGAGTCGCACGGCGCTGGAACTCATCCAGCGGTCAAACCCAAAACAGGAGTTTATGCCACACAAGAGGTCTGATTTCACCACATTTTGAATTCTGATATAAAATTCATCGTTAGACGAGTTATTTACTTTCATTAATAATTTTGTAAATAGGTCTCAGCCCAAGCAGGGGCATGTCAGGGGTCTCAGACATGGGGTGGCAAAGGCAGGGCAAGCCCACACTACCCGGGTGGCCACAATGATTATAGATTGGACATGTTTACATTTGAAAAAAAAAATGAATTATTTATTAGTGTACAGTGATTAGCTGCATAATAACACAGATTTTTTTTTACTTTTTTGCGGTCTAGTTTGTAATACATAAGAGATTTGGTACTGCGAATGGACTGGTGTCCCGTTCAGGATGTATTCCTGTTTCTAGCTGTTAGCAGTATAAGTAATCACTAGGATCCCTACAGGAATATACATATTTTTCTTAATATATATGTTTTCTGGGTTCTCCAGTTTCATCCCACCTACTAAAAACATGCTGGTAGGTGGATTGGATACTCTAAATTGCCCCCAAACGTGTGTGGGCATGGTGCCCTGTTATGAAATGGCATTCCATCGAGGGTGTCCTCATGTCCAGTGTTCCTGGGATAAGCTCCAGAAGGGCAGGAGTATCTCGGTGGTTAAGATGTTGGACTACTGTTCAGAATGTCATGAGTTCAAGCTGCCACTGCTGACCCTTTAGCAAGGCCCTTAACTGCTCAGTTGTATAAAAAAAAAATATGAGATAAATGTAAGTTGCTCTGGATAAGGGCATCTGTAATACGCCATAAACTGTAAAAATGTAAATGGATCCACTGCAACCTTGGCTGGAATTAAGTGCTCACTCCAAACGGAGCAATGAAGGCATTTGAAGAGTTCAAGGCTTCTTGGCTTCTTCTAACTGAAACCCCTTCTGCTGAAGAAACACTCTGGTATAGGGTCCTACACTGAACCTTTAATGGAACAAGAAGAACCCTAAGGGGTTCCAGATTTTTCACACCTGATCCTGAGCTTCATCACTAAACACACTGAGTTCACACTGAAAAAAAGAGAACCATATGTTCAATTACACATGAGAATTTATAACTAACCATACGGCTGGGTTCTCCAAATAGTTTGGGTTATTTACTATTTATTTATTTGATTCCATGTTCATTTTGCTCAACACTCACTCATAGAAAAGAGCCTGTAACTAGAACATTTAAGCTTCTCTAGTTGGTTGCTCTGGGGGAACCCATAAAGGTTCTATCTAGCACCCAACAACAGATACAACCGTAACCCTGTTTCCTTACTAGAACCCTTTCCAAGTAGAACCCTTCTGGGGAGCTAAGATCCCTTAACTATCCAGAGATCCGTGTATCACCCCACTCCTTAAATCATGGTTCTCTAAAAGAAAATAAAGACTCCACTAATAGCAATGGGTTCTTTTAGAAACCATGCAAGAACTTTTGAAACAATTCTTTTGGAGGCATGTTTAATGGTTTGACAATCTGTGGAACAAATAAAGATCTTACAGGGACATTTTGACTTTACATTGGAAATAAAGCAAGTGATATTAAACTAATATGTTATATATAGTTAAAGCTTGTTTGTTTCCTACAACAGTTCTACTCTGAACCCTCCCTGATATGGGAAAGGGTTCCACATAGACATTTTAAGGCTTTCATTTCAGGTTCTAGATTTTTTTTTCGTCTAAAAGCACACAATCGCTAACGCTTTGACAGTTTCATTAAAAACATTTTTCTTAAAGTCATCGTAATTATGCAAAAAGTCACCAAGCTGGGCTGTATGAATGTTTCCACACCCAGCTCATTTCTCTAACTGCATCATCGTGGCACTTGACCGCATTCTGACAGCCATAAACAAGTAAATATTCTCTGTGGAGGTAAACACTGTGTTTATATTTAGAGAATTAACGGACTACGGCCACACAGGAAAGGGTGCGTTTAATTGCTCTCTGAAATATATGAGGTGAGGAACTTCCGGAGTGAGCCAATTTACCGGTGACAAGACTCCAACTTGGTCTAGCCGACCTTAACTCACATGAGTCGACTAATTTGACTCAACAAAAAAAATATATATATCTGACAGCCTGCCAAGACGCTTCCAATTACGAGCGTTGGGCCCTGAACACATTTCCCATGCAGATGGTAAGGCTCTCTGTAGAGGAAGGAGTTTGGGAAAGATCCCGATTTCCTGTTCAACATAATACTCTATAAAAAAAAAAAAACTGTAGCAATTTTAATGAGCGAGTGTGATTTTTTTTTTTTTAATCAGATTTTCTAGGAATGAAGTCATAACAAAAATGATAAGACTGCTAACCAATATGTATTTACTGTATGAAATGTGTTAAGGCTTTATATGGAAATTAGAGAGTGGGCGTGCCTTTAAGACTGATGTTTTGTTGAGTCCATATATGGAAATATTCCGAAAGCAATACATTTATGCAGATACAGCTATATCAGAATCAGAATTAGCTTTATTCGCCAAGTGTGTGCGCAGACACAAGGAATTTGTTGTGGTTTTTTTAAGGTGCTCTTGGTACCTACATACATACATACATACATACACACATATCTGGCATGAGAACAGAAAAACATTTAAATAGTAAGACTTAACAATAAAAAATAATAATGTGTATGAATCTGGAACAGAAGATTTATGTACAGATTTGTGCATTATTTACTCTATATACAGCTGTATAAATAAAGAGATATGCATATGTATTAACATAATACTTGAGAAAGAGGCAGTAATTAGAGATGGAGGATGAATTACAGAAATGAATTACACAACACAGGTAATGATTCCTGTGTTAGCCGTTTAAGCTGGAGATGGCATGGTGGAAAAAACTGTTTTTATGCCTAGATGTTCTAGTGCACAGAGATCTGTAACGTCTGCCTGAAGGGAGGAGTGCAAACAGGTTGTGGCCGGGGTGAGAGGGGTCTGTGATGATGTTAGCTGCCCGTTTCTTCACTCTGGAGTTGTACAAGTCCTGAAGCTTGGGCAGGTGCACACCAATGATCCTTTCTGCTGTCCTAACACTCCGTTGCAGTCTTCTTGTATCTGATTTGCTGGCTGACCCAAACCAGACAGTTATAGAAGAGCACAGAACCGACTCAATAACAGCTGAGTAAAACTGTGTCATCTGCGCCTGTGGCAGGTTGAACTTTTTCAGTTGACGAAGGAAGAACAACCTCTGCTGGGCCTTTTTCACAGTGGAGTTAGATTTTGGATCATCTGGATACAGATTTTGTTAGCCAGCTAAATAACACAAAGTAACCCGACAGGATTTATGAAAGGATTTTTAAGGAATGATCATATAATGTTTACTGCTAGCGCTAACCAGCTGATTAAAATGAACTAACCTGAGAAGATTTTTAAGTCATATTTAAAACGTTTACATCTTTACTGTTAATGCTAACCAGCTAACTACAATTAGCGACTATGGCAGGATTTCATGGAGAATTTTTAAGTTCAAAATTTTACAATCTTTCCTGCTTTTGTTAGCAAAATAGCTAACTGGCACCAAGCTGACAGGATTTCAGAGAGGATTCATATGTCATATTTTATAAATGTTATAATCTACAGTGTTAATGCTAACTAGCTATCTAAGATTAGCTAACATGATAGGATTTCAAGGAGAATGTTTAAGTTACATTCATAATATCTTTCCTCCTGTTGTTAGCCAGATAGCTAAGTGGTGCTAAGCTGCTATAGCCAGGTAGCTAAGTGGTGCTAAGAGGTGCTAAGCAGAATATTCTGAGAGGATTTTAAAATCATATTCATACTCTTCACTGCTAATGTTAACTAAGCTAACTAAGATCAGCTAACATGACAGGATTTTTAAATTATATTGATCAATGTCATAATCGTTCCAGCTTTCGTTAGCAAAATTGCTAAATGGCACTGAGCTGACAGGATTTCTGAGAGGATTTCTAAGTCATATCTAATAAATGTTATCATCTTCACTGTTAATACTAACAAGCTAGCTAAGATAAGCTAACCTAACCTGGGAAATCTTTTTAAAGATATATTCAAAATATTATAATCTTTTCTGGGTTTTTTTGTTAGCAAAATAGCTAACAGGTGCTAAGCTGACAGGTTTTCTGAGAGGATTTGTAAATCAGGCCCATAAAGGTTACAATCTACACTGCTAATGTTAGTCCGCTGGCTAATCTACACTGAGCTGACAGGATTTCTGAGAGAATTTTAAAGTTAATATTCATACATGTTTATAGTTTTCAGTGTTAATATTAACCTAGACAGCTAATATGAGTAAAATTAGCAAGATATTTCATAAATGCAATTTTGTCAGTTAGAGAAGTGTCTCTGAGGGAGTTGTGTCTCTGAGGCGGTATATGATGTGTACTGCTGTAAGCCTGGGTTTGTGGTCTGTGGAAAGAGTCTTCACATATAGGCTACAGATCCAGCAAATGTTGCTGCCTACCAGGAAATGTAGTTGTGGAGAAAGAAGGATGTATGTTTGGAAAACAGCATGTGGCTGGGTGGGAAACCCTGCCTGTTGGGCATTGGCGGGAGTCGTGGTGCGAGCAGTGCGTGTTCGCTCAGTGCGGGAGACCACGAAGCTTTAATGAGCACCAGATGCATCTGTCAAGTGCCCTTTGAAGTGTGCACTGAGCACAGTCAAGCATGCAACTCTCACTGCAAATGGCAAATTAACACCAAAAGTGTTTACACAGACTTAGCATTAATTCAGGGGTGTGGCTACATGGGCAGCACTTGGGATATATCACCCTTAAGATATACCTTGCCACCCCAATTTCCACTCCATCTCCATCAGGTTTATTAGTCCTGGACAATCCTATATACTAGAAGACTTTATGAATTAAATCTACAGCATGTCTGAGAGGTCAGGAACCAATGAGAGTAAAACTACATATACTTAATTTTGTATTTATTATTTACAACATACGCTTTACATGTTCACTCTTATGCTTTGCACATTTTCTCAGCAGCTGTATCATGTTGTTTATTTCCCTCAAAATATTCCCATTGGTTCCTGACTTTTCAGACACTTTGAACAACTACAAACCCAGTTCAGTAATATGATCATCCTCGCCTTTTGCACAAAGGACCCAAGGAAATTCTGCTAACTCAACTTTATTTTATATATAATCTTGTGATGCCACCTGCTGGTGTGCTTCAGCCCGTCTCTGTGCCACCACTGGATCTACAGAACTGGACAAACTCCTACTGTGTTCATTCTGTTTGAACAAAATAACACATAAAACACCATCTCTTCATAAAACACCAGTGATTTCGCTGTGAGGTCCACTGTAATCATTCCAGTGTATTACTTCAAGTGAAAGGCAACTGTTGCTGGGCTTTCAATAGGATACTGCCACCTAGTGGCTGTAAGGAGAACTGCATACACACTCTAAAGAAACTAGTGTACAGTTATTCAAAGTAGAGTCTCTAAAGGCACCAGGTATTGGGCAAGAAAGTAGCAGCCTCAGACACCTCATGCTTTTTTCTTTAGAGTTTAATTTAAAATCTCTGTAACTTTATTCTGGTTTCTGGCTTTACAGCCCATGATTTAAAATGTGCCTTAATTCTTTTCTATGTAAGTTTTACAGATGTTTTTCTTATACCACAGCACTGTCGATTTCTTTATTCATAAGAGAGAGGCCGAGGAAAAGACGCTGGCAAAGTGCTGTGGTATGAGACAAATAAAACACTCTGACAGTTGCTGTTATTGAAAAATAATCAGCTTCCGGGTGGGAACCTTACATATCTGCCATTTTAGTTGAAAATGAGTTCAGCACCTTCTTCATACTTCATTCTTTAATGCTTAACCCTGGAGGGAATTTTATTTACGTGCTGAGAGAGAGTCGGAAGGTGAAGGTGAAGCTGAGCACTTGTTCTCTAGTATATCGTACAGGGATGACGCGAGTGGATGAATGCAGGGTTTTCCAGGCTTGTAGACTGGAGGCCTGGTGTCCTCAGGGGAATGTACAGATTTGAGATAGACAGGCTCATTAGCGCTGGACAGCTGTGAGGGAAACATTTTCCTTCTCCCACACTTTCTCTGGTGGCTGCTCTCTTTTCTGCTCCTGAGTGAACTTAGTTGTGCAATTATAGCCTTCCAAAGAAGCAGGAATGCTTCCAAGGGCTTTAGTAGACAGAGAACCCGAGGTAATGAAAAGAGTAAAAAATATATATATATATCCTTGGTATGTTTTTTCATTGACTCCTGGACATGAATCCACTTTTAATAATGTAAATCTAAAACAACTGCAGGTCCTAGTGAACTTTTAACATGGATTACACTACCTTACTCTTATCTGATATCTCAAAATTGCCCTTCATCCAAACTGAACGTTCAAACACTTCAGTCTTCTGCCTGGAACAAACATTATATACATTTTGATCACATGAGCTCAGAATTTGTCATATAATGCAATGTTGAATATTGAAACTGACTTCTTAGAAGGTTCTTAGAACTTTCTATAACGGCAGCTCTGACAGTAGTGCCAGAAGAAGCACAGAAAAATACATAAAATGATTGCTGTGGTGATGCTTTATGTGTTTAACATTTATGGAAGGAGTCTCAAGTGTCAGCACTTGTAACAGTCAGTAAGAGGACACTGCGCCTTATGGTTTCTCTGTAACAAGCCACGTTTATTGTGTAACTTCATAAGAGTCTGGTGAGGGAACGACTGTTAACTAACTTGTTTCACGGGCGATCCACGTAACTAGACGACGTTGCTGTGGTACAGGAGGAATATAACACTTGATCATTGGGTTGTTGATTTATTTTCCTACACCCCTAGTGTTTTATTCCTCACTTAACAATAAATTTAAATGCACCTTGTTTGTCTGAAGCAATGGTTTGGTTATGGCTACATTAGCTATTTTGACAGTTTTTAAAAAACATTTATTTTTAACTAATTCACAAAGCTTCTATTTAAAAAATCTTTAAGCGTTAATGTAGAAATCTTACACATAGCACAGAATTATTGCCTACCAGAGCTGACCCAAACATGGGCAACAGTCTACCAGCTGGAAAACTGCACTGTGTCTGAAAACTAAATCCAGTTCTCAGGCGCAGTGAAGAGAAATAGCTGTCATTTGGCCTGAGAGAAGCCTCTTCTTCTGTGGTAAATCCGTAAGAGGCAGGTGGGCTGCTGATTAGACTGTGTTCATGCTGCCATGGAGGTCTTAATAGAACAGATCTGATTAGCTATGACTGAAGCTACAGGTCAGCCTTCCCACTGCATCTGTTATATTCTATTACACTCACTGATCGCCCCGCTGACCTGGGTCACACAGCCTTCATTCGTTTATAGATTACTGCAATAAGCTCAAGACTACACCCTTTTACTGTATGCCTTATTTCCATTACAAGTGTTCATCCTTGCGACCCAGGCATATAAGTGGAATTTTACGTTGTCTGTGGATTTCAGTAACGGAATAAAACACTTCCCTTTCTGTTGGCACCACAAAGTTGATTATAACACCATTATCTGAAGTGTTTTACTCCCCTTAATTTGCCAACATTAATATTTTTTATTTATTAATGAATATACACTTTATTCAATTATAGCTAAATTTAATATTGTGGAATGTCCGTGAACCAAGTTAGTTCCTGTTGTCACTTGTGTTATAGCAGCTATAAATGGCCATTCCCTCACCAGCCTGTCTTTTTTCTCACTTTTGAGGTTAATAAGATAAAAACACAGTTTATGTTACCGAGAAACCACAAGCAGACCTCCTCTGGCAGAAAACTTACTTACACTGGAGACTCCTTCCATAAATGTCTCCTTACAGGAAACTTACATTTTTTCTTTGTTAAATAAAACAAGTTATTTAGTCAGATTATTATTCGTCTTAGATTATGTGGAGCATCCACCACGCAAGTCCCTGTGTATGAGCTGTTACTATAGAAGCAATAACACAATAGGAAGAGCGCATTAACCTTAACCTTTACCTTAATATTAATAATTGTTTATGTTACAGCCGGAACCACTGTCCAAGCTGCTGTTATACAAAAATAATGCACACCTTCTGACCAATCAGATTCAAGAATTCAATCACGCTGTGGTATAAAGCAAATTAATCAACACTTTCTGACGAATCAGATTTGAGAATTCAATTCGCTGTGGTATAAAAGACAATTAACACACACTGCAGCTGAAAACAGACAATCTACAGTTTCTAACTGTGCACCTACAAGCTCAGCGTCAGTGTTAGTGCTGAAAATGATGCACCATTCAAACAATATCTGCTCTGTAACTGAAGACATGTAAAGTGACTTATTTGGTAGGTTTATAAATAGAAATAAACTGGCAACTCCTGTACTATTAAATGCTCCGAGTACCACACCACTGTCTCTTTCCTACAGAGACGAATCGTCTTTACTTATAGACCGTTTACTCTTTAAATCACAGTATAAGATTTGAAACAGAAAATGAGTAGAAAACTACATTTTTTAAAGCATGAAGGACAGCAGAGTTTATATGCATCACTCTGGAAATAATCTTTTAGTGTCTGTTTGTGATTAAAAAAACTTTTTTAATCACAAACAGACACTACCAGAAATGTCTGGTAAGCCAATATTACACAATATCTACACAGCAGAAAAACCTCTTGGAAAGTTCTTTACAATGCTACATCAGTTACTTTACAAAAAAAAAAAAAAAAAAAAACACATTAATGATCATGCAAGTAATCAGAACGAAATACCTCCTAAACCTTTTATAGTAACTTGTAAATATGTCCCTGCTCTGAAACAATGACATTAATCTGATGTGACATAATTAATATGTGATATAATGTGTGTGGACTGTTTTGCTTGGTTTCCTGAAAAAATGTAAAACTTTTGCCAGCTTTTAGCTGAGGTATAATGTGTTTATGTGCACATTTATTACATTTCAAATGTACTAGTACAACTAGTGAAATTGACCTAATCTGCCGGCTATTTTCAAGATAAACGTTCTAAGAAGGTGCAAAAAAAAAAAAGAAAATCTGCGGTGCAACAGAATCAAAGCATCTCACACTCCCAAACCCTGAGCTTCCTGAACAGACGGCTCAGCATGCCCTGTGAAGGAGTTTTGGTTTGTGATGTGGAATCGGCGACATGGTGGTTTTTCTCCAGATTCTACGAGCGTTTCATGTTCTCATGGTTCGGATCTGATCTGTTTGGGAAAGGAAGCAGTGAAGTCAACAGTCGCTCCAAATACAAACTGGCGACTCATGAAGCTCACAAACGGGGACTAGGATGTAAACACAATTCTGAAGTCTAACACAATTTAAAGATATTTGATCACTTTGGGTTGTATCATAACTTACCAGTTATAAAGGCTAGTTTTTTTTAATGCATAGATTGTGTGCATAAATCTGGATACAGCTGAGAAGTGGCTGAGTTCATGATCAAACTATGATTACACTTCACTACATCACCACAAGTTTGTTTAACTACAAATACTTACGGTGCAAATTGTTCTATAGATGAAAACAAAACAAAGCCCAACAACAAAAAAACATGAATCCTTAAATTATATAATAATGTCATTCCTGACATTAGAGTTAATTCAGAGGAAATGGATCATCGTTGATTCACAATCATCAAAGTTTTATCCTAATAAAATGACAAATCTGTACCTTGCAGCCAGTCGACTCCCTCCTGTAGACCCTCCCCCTGGACAGCGTTACTGGCACTGAAACACACACACACATCTATATCAATGTTGTGGTTTAGGAAGATGATGCGATACTAAAACCTCTTCTCTACTCTGTGGGCTGTAGTGAGCTAACACCAGAACCACAGGAAGTTTTAAAATCTAACTTTATGGCCATATTGTCCTACCAGATGTGCCACGGTTTATCTTTGATGTTCTCCAGGCAGAGGAGCTGAGAGACCTTCACTGAGGACAGAGCGTCTCTTAGATCCATTTTATTAGCAAAGAACAGGATGGGGATCCTCCTGTGTTTGATATCTACATAGACAGAAAAAGCACAGTATTACTTTAGAGAGGTTACTATTACTACAACCATTACTACTACTGCCATTAACAATACAACTACTACTATCCCTGCTACCACTACTACAACAGAAACTACTAATTTTGCTACTACCATTACTACAACTACTACTATCTCTACTATCATTACTACTACTACAAAAACTACTACTACTTCTATTACTACTACAAAAAACTGCTTCTATCCCTACTACCATTACTAATACTACTACAACAACAATAACTACTACTACATACTATTACTACTACAAGAATAACTACTATGATTACTACATTAACTACCACTACTGCTACTCTTATTACTATTACTACAAGTACAACAACTACTACTACAACTTTTACTACTACCACTACTATTACTACAGTTATACCTTTGACTACTACAGCAACTACACCAGACACTCACCGGGATGGTTAAGGAGAGTATCAAGCTCTTCTTTGGCGACCACCATTCTCAGCTTATCGCTGCTGTCAATGACAAATATGATGGCCTGTCCTTCCCTGCTCAAACAGAGAAAAGAAAGAAAATTAAGTTCTGGGAACCCTCAACACCTTTTCTGCAGTAATCTGAAAGGTTTAGGAATTAGCACAATGATAAGTGGCAATAGAGGGATTTAGAGAAATCACAGAGATGTGCATGACTGGATCACAGGGTTAGAAGTAACAGAATAATGTAGACAGTACAGTAGATTGTTACACTGACAGCACCAGCAGTTCCACTTACTTGTAATAGTGCTCCCATAGGTTTCTATACCTGCCCTGGCCTGACATGTCAAACACTGTGAACGACAGACTATAAAGACAACACGCTGGTCAATGCATAAACACGAGAAAAAAAATTAATCAGAACATAGCAACAGTGTCCATGCTCACCTTGACGTCTTGAATTTCTCTATGCTGAATCCGATAGTGGGGACGATGTCTTGTGCTTGAGCCTGTAGGGAGACCATTTAATGTGGGCATCTTTCTCAAAAGAATTTGCTTAAAGTTCCCTTTTACCAAAAAAAAATAGAAGTAGTCAAACAGCCAAGACATGTTACAGTGTAGTGAGAGGTGAATGTGTAACATAATGTATTGCAGTCGTGTGAAAACACTCATCCTCTGCGTGAGAGCGACAGTTACGTTGGACGGCTTCAGCTGATTGATGATGGTGGTCTTTCCGCTGTTGTCCAGACCCAAGCAAAGCACGTTCACCTCCTTCTTCTTCAGGCCCAGCCATCCCGCCAGCTTGTCGAAGAGCCCCATTGGCCTTTATTTATTATTTTTTTATTTTAGGTGGCAGTGACTCTGTTCAAAGCAAAAGGTTGAAAGCTCAGAGGGGCTCAGCTGCAGCGCACCAGTGTGCTGGTGGTTCATCATCTATAAACACTCAGGCAAAGGCTTGCAAGGACATAAAAAGCTATAAAATAAACACTCCATCCTCACAGGTTGTTTTCACAATTTAAAACACATTTTATACATTTCTGTGGAAATCCCTTTCCAGGTTGTAATTTTAGTGCCATCTGCTGCACAAGAGACAAACTGCAATGAAATTGGAATAATACAGGGAGTCCCAAATTTCTCCATACTTAGGGGAAATTAACACATTAATCATGTAGAAGATGTTTTATAAATAAAGTTACATTTTGCTAAAAAGGGTTCATTTCCCCTGTATGTA
>CM041000.1:13367106-13424639 GCA_022985145.1 Pangasius djambal | reverse complement strand
GCTGTATATACTGTATACTACACACTGCATTGCTGTATATACTGTATACTACACAAAGGAAATAAGAAAAAGATGAAGAAATAAATACTGCAAGTTAAAAGTGCTAGACAAATGGTCTGAGTCTTTATCATAGTAAATTAATGTTTGTGTAATTAACTCGCCCAGCGACAGCAGTAAAGGTGCTGCACTGTAAATCTGGTTAACTAATCAACCATAAAATTCCACCTCAATAAAGTGGAATTTTAATTAGAAATTAAAGACTGAACACCATTAAAACCTCAATTATTAACATGACCCATTGGCTGACTGTGATTATTGAGCTTCCCATGAAAGGAGAAGGGGCCAGAGCCACTGGCTTCACTCGCTCCCACATCAGTAACAGCTTTGTATCGGTCTCAGTATTGGTCTGCTCTCTGTAGTCCACTCAGTGTGAAGGTGTTCTGTGCATCTGACGTGTCTGTGACTTTCCATGCTTCAGTGTCAGATGGCCTGGTCATCCAGTACTCTACTCTGAATCCAACTGTCTCTCCAGTTGGAGACCCTGAAAGCTTTAGGATGACTTAACCTTCACTGGTCTACACCACGGTTAGGGGCGGTTTGGAGACCGGCTGGAACATAGGATCTGTCAGAAGGCCTTTCTGATAAAGTCAGATTGAGGTCAGAAATGGAGGCAATTATGAACTTGATTCTTTTCTCATTTTTATTAGCCTTTGAAAATCTTGTAAAGAGAGAAATATTCCACCTCATGTGCTCAGAGATGTCATGAAAAGTGAACCAAGGCTGTGTTGCTTGGAGAGAGGAAATTTTCTCATTTGTTTGCTCTGACCTCGTAAATGCTCCAGAGGTCGGGAAGTCTTCTATAACCACTGAGTAGATGTCTTCATACTTTAGAGATGTAAATGACAAACATAACAGGGCATCGACATCAGGAACAAAGAGGATGGAACTGAGTGACATTAATGATGTCACAATTGTGAGGTCCTTCAGCCCACTGGTATAGGAACTCATTATATTTAATTCAGTCGTAATGTCATCTAACCAGCAGTTCATGTTGCTAGCTGTGAAGGGTGGTATGTAATGGGTGTTCAGGATGTCCTCCAGTGCCTTGTCCTCCTGTGCTCCACTCCGAATAGCTGGAAAAACTCTGAACAGTGCCTTCTGAAATGATCTCTTATAAGAACTGTTTAGGTCTTGAAACTTTAGCAACCTGTCTTTTAGGTCAGGGAAATCATCTGTCATTTGGCTTTTGACCAAATCATTGCATCTTCTTTCAACCTCTCCCAGGTCCTCTAGCAAATTTTCTGTTTTACACACCAGACTCATGCTGATTTCTCTCACCAACTTGGCAAATTTATCATCCAAAAGTTTGAGAGGATACAGCCATAATTTCAGTGATTCGCCATTGTTTCCTTTCCTTTTGCTTCCTTGTATGTGGTGGGGTTTTGTTCAAGTTCATAGTCACCGTAGAATGTGACGCTGATATTCTCAGCCAGTTCCTTTCCTCCTCAGTCTTTACAGATCCTTTCCCCTCTACAGAAATGGTAGAGATCTTCTTGATCACTGCATGAAGGTTTCATTCAGTGTCCTGTTTGCTCTGGTTTTCTGCAGTCGTATGATCAAACATCAAGATTGTCACACAAGGCTTCTGAAACCTAAACAACAGAGTTATAAAATTATAGATATCTCAGCTATAATCTACCTCTTAAAGATTAAGGGTGTCTATTGGTGTGTTACAATCATAGTTTGATATCACACTGCCTTAACATGACACTGAGTGGATATGAGTAGATATCGATGGTGAAATGACCAGTGAAATGAACATAAGAATCCTAAAATGAGCAGAATCTTAATGCTGCAGCATAAAAAGACTTCTAGAAAATTGCATGCTTCCAGCTTTGTGGCAACAGTTTGGGGAAGAACCACATATGGCTGTGATGAACCAATGCACAGACTGAAAGTATATTACTACTCCATACATCGATATTTTCAATAATGTCATAAATAAAATTAGACATTGCTAATAATGTAAATAATTTAAATAATTCAAATATAGTACCTGTAATAAAAGAGTCACTGTGGCAGTCATACAGCATGCCTGGATATAGGGGTGTTCCCAGGGCTGCCATGCATCCGGAATTTACTGTAAGAGAAAAGGTCAGGATGAAGGAATTGTTACCTTGTTCTACCAATCCTATACCCACATGATCATATAATTCCACCTGAAATCAGGTTTAGAAGATATGGGAATGCACTGGACAAGCATGCCAGATAATTGCCCATATTTATCAAGCCTCTCAAAGTAGGAAATCAGTCTTAACTACTCAACAAATTTTGACAGCGAAGCAGTTTTGGCATAATTATTGTTCATATGACCAAAAGCAATTTTTAAAGATTCCTAATAAATAAGTACTCATAATACAGTATTTTCTATATACAGCTTCTGTAAGTTGAAGCAATATGAAACAGAAAGCAATGTAGATGCACTGAAGAATGAACAAAAAGTGGCCAGGTGGAGCAGAGAGGGAAAAAAAAGCCCTCCAAGACAAATGGAGAACATTTTCTTTTGTGGCTTGAAGTATCATGCACTATAATTGAGAAGCGGCAAAAAGCTACCGTGGACTGATGTTTCCTGTCATTCAGAGAGCTAAGAGTAGCTGAAATGAGTTTCCAACATGTGAAGAGACAGGAAGTTAGTTGCATGCTGTGAGATAGCATCATGTGATTTGACCTCTGCGCCATGGCCATTTTCAGAAGAACTTACCACCAGGTATGTAATAAGTTTATGTGCTATCCTTTGTTAGCCATGACAAAAAGCCAGGACATAACCTTCTCAACTGGTTAGATATTAATTGTACGTAGGAGACTGATTAAAAGGGAGACTGTGAGACATTGGATGATGACATGGGCAATACTTGTGTGAGTGACACATGATTAGCACATGAACACGGCATGCGTGAAACATGAACTGTGGGGTGTTTTTGTCACATATGGACTGGAGTCCTTAATGAACATTGTCTAGATTTGAGTCTTGTCCAACATCCAATCGTAAAGTGCATATTCAAATGTTTATGTTATAAAAACTGAGTGTTGAATTTAGAATGTCAGAAGATTTGGCATATGTACTGATTTCTTCCCCAGCCACGAATAAAGACTTTGCTGAGAAAACTTGAGACTTGAGTCTTTTATTATCAATATAACAATGACTGATTGTTGCAAAATGCAGTCTGATCTACAAACACAAAGCTACAGTAACATTAGGCTGTATTAACCCCGATTTCACTATATACACTATATGGAAACATCTCCTGTATATCTCTTCAGTTTCTACTGAAAAAGTCATAATTGGTCAATAAAAATATCTTTGTGTCAGACTCTATTGAACATGATTATATGTTATTTTTGTGGTTTTAATGTTTTATGCCTCAGAAACTAATCGTTCACATATGCGGCCATCGTGCAACAATGGCTATACCTTGAATTAATTGTATATTTCAATAAACTGTTTGAGACAAATTGACATTTGTTGCAGTAATTATCAACAAATATGAAAAAATAATAAATACAATTTTTTTTATTGCCTAAAGAGATACACATATTGATGAAGAATTTTTGGCTGTATAAAAGCATGGGTCAAAGATGGCACATTTGGCTCCTTTTACAGGGGGCTAGTAGTGGAAGCGTTTAAAAAGGTGACCTGGGAATTGCTGCTGAATTTGTGCTCCGCCTCTGTAATAATGTCAAAACCGATGGCCACAAAGTTGTTTTGTTTTTTTTTGGACGATACCACTGTATGATACACTTTGTGATCAGGGAATGCAGACTAGAGGCACTTACAGAGTCAACCACCTAAAGGGAGCTACAGGCAAGCTGAAGACCCTCAGTGGGATGAAAGAAGAGGGAAGAGGAGCATACTCTGTTGTGACAACCAGAGAGAATGTAACCATGACAAGATGGCGTGATAGGGTCGTCATTCATCTGGCATTGACCTGTGCTGGTAAATATCTTCAGGATGTTGCAGAGAGATTAAAAAAAAAGGATTAAAAATGAGCATGTGAACCAAATACTCCATCCACTTGCAGTTAGTCACATGGGTGGAGTGGATCTGGTGGACCAGCGCATCGCACTGTATCCACACACAAGAACAAAATGGATTATTTGAATTTTCTGCCACTTCCTGGAGGTAGTATGTTTGAACGCATGGGCACCTCATCAGATGAAGAACACACCTTCTTGTGACCTGTTGAAATTTAAAGCATCGATTGGCCAGGCAGTGATCAACACTGGGCCTGTGCGAAAGCACTGTTGAGGGAAGCCCAAGAGAAGGAACCAGATCAAGACGCCACGTGAAATCTATAGTATCGGGAAGGTTTGGCCTAGAAGTGCTGTCACCAAGAAACACAGTAACACACAGCAATTCACAGTATTTATGAGTATACAGGCTAAACGTTTTCATAATCTTTTAGTGTTAAAAAATGGGCAAGATCAATAAAGATTGCTAAAGATCAAATAAAAATAAAATTACTAAAAATATATTATTACCAAAACTATATTATTATTATTATTATTAATCAAACCATAAATATATTTTTGAAAAGAATAGATGGTTTGGATTTCACAGAGGAAGTCTCTGACACCAAAATATTAATGCTTACTGCTTTAATTTGATTTATTAATGTCCAAATAGCTAGATAATTTAAATGGTTACCGAGCTTTTGCGCAATGTAGGTCATCATATCCTCACCTGTGACTTTACTGGCCATAAATTAAACAGTGTTGGCTGTTTTCTTCTCTTCATTAACTCTTTGTGTTGTCTGCATGTGAAAGCCCTGCCTTTTTCTGATGATGATGTGATGTTTACAGAAGCACTGCCACAAAAAAAAAAAAAAAAAAAAAAAAAAAAAAAAAAAAAAAAAAAATATATATATATATATATATATCAGCATCTTGTTATAACAAGAAAATATCTAACATCACGTTATAATGTTAAAACGTCATGTTATAACGAGAAAAACCTCTTATTACAGGAAAAAAAACATTTGAGATAATCAGTCACTGCAACACTTAATGCTTGATTTAAACCACACTGAGATTGTAATGTCAGTGAACAGTGTAGTATTGTCATAGACGCACATTACAAAGAAATCTCAAATCCCAGTGTTTACTGACAACGAGGCTGAAATTGGCTTCTTATTTGCCAGATTTTTATTTGGAATTTCTGTTTCATATTAGAAGGTCAAATCGTTATGATCTTGTGCATATACATGGCACCACGAAGTGCCCTTATATAACATATCTCATCATTTTGACTTGTCTCACTATTTACCTTGTTATTTCAAGATATCATGTCACTGAGTTAACTCATTATTTTGACTTAACACTTAAATATATTATTACTTTAGCATAATTTATATTTTTCAGCCATGATCTCATTATTTTGACTGAATAAGTTAAAATATGTTAAAATAACTAGATGTTAAGTCAAAAGAACATATCATCTTGAAATGATGAGTTTTTAAGAAAAATGAAAGAAAGAAGAATGATATATATATCATTTTAATATAATAATATAACAGTTGTTGTTACCATTATCTTGTTGACACACACAGTAATTTAGCAGAAGAAGGCCTACTTCAGTTGGGTTGGAAATGTTGTTGAAATCTGTAAACCCCGGTTAATGATATGATCTTGAACACAGCTGAAGAAAGGTATGTTTAAAACCACTCAATGCGAGCTGCTAGACTGTACGCTGGACTCTTAACTGCCCACTCTTACTCTAAAAACTCACTAAATAGCAGCCTGTAGCACAAGTCGAGTGTCTTTATTAATGCTGTCCTGCCCCACCAAAATCTATAACCAAGAGCCGCTGCTGTCCTTACTGTTAATTAGCCAAATCCATTTGTATACTTTCCCTACTTCTCTATTATTTAGAACAATAAACACAATCCTACCACCTACCACTAGAACCCATCGATCAGTAGCATGCCGTGATTATTAAACACATACAGGCCGTGCACTGGTGGGGCTAGACTCTGAGACCTGACCTCCTGATACACAGTTAAGGAACAAATAACTTGCAAATAATGTTATTTTATACTGAGGTTGTGTCTATAATTGTGTTGCTAATGGCAGCTTAGTCATTTAATTAGAATAGTCTATTACACCTAATTTGCATAATGGTCACACTCATTCACAAATTAACATATTTAAATGAAGTAAAGAAAGGAGTCAAGTGCATAGAGCCATGAAGGTACAATACAAGCACAGATGTAAAAAATTACAAAAAAAAGGCAAAGGCAAAGTGGAGAACTGCTGAAGGTTGATGGTTTGCAGCTGAGATTTATATTTTATTGCATGCCGTAAACACTGTGTACCTGTAATAAACTTGTCCTTGTTTGCACTTTTAAATTTGTTTTTTAATTTACAGCTTATATTAATTTTAGTGGAGCAAATGCCAAGTCGAATTCCATGTGCTGAATAAAATGATTTCTTGTGTTTGTCACTGGTTATGGTGTGTACGCAGTACGTGGGATCTGGGGACCTCTATGGTTCTGGTGAAAGATAGCCAGAGCGTGAGTGGTAATCTTTTTGTTACAAGAAATCCATTATCAAAGATATATACTTATTAACCTGTTTGACTGGTCATTTGAATTAAATAGGTTTATAAGTAAAAGCAACTTATAAATATCAATGTGTTATGGAATTAAAATGCTCTAAGGCTCCAGTCAATAGCCAGAACATTACTGTACACATTTGAATAATGAGGTTAATATTTAAACATTTGGATGAAGGGATCTCTCTGTGCAAACATACTGAGAATCCTTGATATACGGTATGTTACAGTGCATGTCGCAGGCTTATCTAGTGGTATTGAGTGTAAAAAGCGTTTGCACCACTTCAGTTTTTCTTAGTATCCCACAACATCTGTTTGATCGTTTCAATTTAAGGATTTGCGCATGGGACCGGCGGAGACACGTTATATCATGGTGACCTGCTCAAAAATGACAAAACACACAAAGCATCCATCGTCGTTTATTTCTCACAAACATCCAACCTAATCAATCCACTTGAACCTCTTTATTAATCCATCATAAATTATAAAAAATAAGATACTATTGTATTACTAGTCCCTATTCGCTCTAGCGTGTGCAGAAACAATTCACCAGTTTCTCTCGACGAGTCCTCAGTGTCCTGAACATATGTTCCACTACGAGGACAGCCTCTGCATGTGGCATGTTAGAGTGTGTGTGTGTGTGTGTGTGTTTATAAAGTAAGCAATACAGTGCATTAATAGGAAAATACACTAACCTGCGAGGCATGTGTGTGTAAAGTAGGCAATAGAGGGTATCACTGATTTATTGTTAGGTAAGCATGATAACCTGTAAGGTGTGTGTGTGTGTGTGTGTGTGTGTGTGTGTGTGTGTGTGTGAGAGAGCGACCGAGGACTTTCTCTGCTACACACCATCCTACAATCAATAACTGTATTCTATTTATACTATAACCGACCCCTATCTAACTCACCATGACAATCTCGTCTGTCTCAGTAAATAAATAAATAAATAACTAAATAAGTAAATAAATAAATAAATAAAAGTGCTCTATAAATCTTGTGCATCACAGCAGAGTATGTAGGTCTGTAAGGTGAAGACCGGTGTGTACGTTTGAGTGTGTGAGGTCTGATGCAGGAGCACGAGACCATGGCTTTCAATCTTCCAGAAGGTCCAGAGCGTTCTTGCACGGCATAGCTGACTGCCTGAGGAGGTCAATGGTTTTGTGCGGCGTTTTTTTTTTTTTTTTTTTCCCTTTTCAAAATACAATTCTCTACTCCTACTCCTTAATCTTGCGTCTTTTCTTGCTCTTCGTAAAAGACTGCACATATTGCTGCAGAAAAAAACGATAAATAAAAAAACCCCGACATACACATGTACATATAAATACCAGCATAAATATCAGATGATAAATGATGGGTCATAGCCATACAACTCCACTCAACATTCAACGTCTCTCGATTCCTGGAAGTAGCATGATAAATAAATGATCAATATCTATTAAGACACGTACTTTGTTACATTAAAATAGCAAATATACTATTAAAAGTTCTCCGACTGTGAATCCAGCCAGTCACAGAACTTGAGGATGACTGACAGATGACATCACCATAGTGACAGTGCCATGTTTCCAACCCTGATTGGTTGTCCATCTCCCAGAGACTCTTTGTTTCACACTGGTCCCTTTTCCCCTTTGATTGCTTTTTCATTTGGAAGCCTTCGACGGCTGGTTGAAAAGTTTTGAGAAAGCCTGAAGTTCTCTCATCGCGGTTAGTAAAACAGACCAGGCCTGACTATTTGTGTATGTGTGTGCGCGTGTATGTGTGTGCACGTGTATATGTGTGTTAGAGTAAGCGTGTGTGTGTGTGTGTGTGTGTGTGGGTGCTGGCTGGTCCGTCTCATACGTGGAAGCCACTCTGTTGAATGTGCAGGAGCTGCAGTCGCAGTGTCTGTATGCTGCTCACTATCCTCCTCTGGTGGCCGATCAGGGACACGCCGATCCTCCTGACATCGCTGCCGAGAGGACAGACGACATGCACGTGAGGGACAAATGTCTGCTATAAACCGCAGCGTTCTATAACAGCACATCTATACTGTATTAATATTAATGTGCTCGTTCTACTACGTTATAATTGCTATAGAAACAACTATGGCACATAATCCACAGAATCAAGAACTAACAATAATCAGATTTAAAAAATGTGCTGTTGTTTAAGAAATGTAAGGAGATGTTTATTTAACATTTATGGAAGGAGTCTCCAGTGTCAGCACTTTTCAACAGTCAGTAGATTTACAGGACAGAGGGGATTCTCATGTCTTGGTAACATGGCATCTGCACTTTTTGTCTTATTACCTTGAAGAGGTTCACAACATTAAATGTAACTATAAATGGATAAAAAGTACATAAAACACGTTGGGACATGCTCTTATGGGATCATAATCATCTTCTGTGCTGTGCTGCATTCCACCACCTCACTGTCGATTATTTTCCTCTAACAGCACACCCCCAAGAGTTTTATTACTTACTTAAACACCTAAGTCTTAAGCACGTAGTATACAGTGGATATAAAAAGTTGCAAGTTTTTCTAATGTAAAGAAATGAAACCATGTTCTATCACGTCAGATGACTTACGCAACCAGTTTACTGTAAGTTATTTCTTGATCTTTTTTTTTTTCTTCACCCATTTCTATTTGTTTTTCACTTACATTTTTTTGGCTGCTCTATCACATTAAAGGTGGAAAAAGATCTGATATGATTTCTCTTGATTTCATATTTTTTTTATAAAACAAAACCCTGCAACTTTACCAGGGGTGTGTGGACTTTTTTTTTATATCCACTGTAGGTCCAGCCTCAAATTTATTATTTTTGCTTACGGTAAATTCCATTTCTTTTTCAGTTGTCACAAATCACCGGGACTGTCTTACTCACTCGATGCTCATGCTGGAGATGGAGTCCAGAGTCGTGTACCCTGCTGCTATGAAGTTGCTCTTGTACTGACTCATTTTGATGGAGTCCAGCCAGTCGCCGATGGAAATGAAGAGAGGATAGTCAGGCAAGTCTTCTGGGGATTCGGGTAAACTGTGCAAACACCAAGGACAAACACGGCACCATTTAAATGGAGGTGCATGGAGGGCTCGGGCGAGATAACTCACCGTTGTAAGTCAATAGGTCTTGGTCAGAAAAAGATCGAACTCTGCACATGACACAGCAAATTCATCCTACTGAGTTTTGGAACTTGACAAATTGGTACCTCGTGTTAACATCTCCTAACTAAAGCAGCATGAGATCACCTCGGCAAGGACAGAACTCCCACAAGGATCCTCATGCACATTACCGCGCAGCTCACTCAGCTCATGAAGGACTTGATAATTAGCTCATGAGTAGACACTATAAAGTCTGTCATTACCATTACTGGGGTCGTCTACTGACATCTATAATTTATAATAATTACCACCATTCTGAGCTGTTAGTTCTGTACGAATGCTCTAATCTCAATCATTCCTACCTCTGTGAACATTACATAGCAGACAGTACATTATTATTTTATCAAATGACCAATCTAATCCTGCATAAATTCAGCCCTCGCTGCTGGTAAATTCTACACAGCTTCTAAATAACGTTCTTGTAAAAGGGGTGAATATGTTACAGGAAGATAGTACAGACATCCATGTCTGTAATTATTTTACTGACTTGCTGCTACTAGTGTTTGACATTTACACATCGAAACATTCATTATCTGACGGCCGCAGTAGTAGAGTGGTGGCTGGAACTCCACCTGTGCACATCCTCCACCAGGGTGAGGAGGCTGCTGGGGTTGCGGATGAGCTTGTCCAGGAAGCTGAGAATATCGTGGAAGTGAGGCCGCCTGCTGCGCTCCTTCTGCCAGCAGTGAACCATCAGCTGGTGCAGAGCTACGGGGCAGCCCATGGGTGCTGGCAGCCTGTAACCCTCCTCTATGGACAGGATCACCTGCAGGGAGGACACACGGTGGAGCTGGTCTTTCAGTATTGCTTATGAAGTGCTTGAAATGATCAATACAGTCATATAGCGTTATTTAGTTCTAAATGATACATGTATCAATAACCATCACGTAACGAGTAAGAGCCTCACGTAGAGTCTTCGCTTGTCTCCATATGTCCTGCGCACGGCAGCTAGGTGAACTCTACTGACAAGCATGCCTGTTCATTACAAACAAGGTGTCTCCAAATCAATTCATTTCATGACTCCGAGCATTGGCAATCTTCTTCTTGGAGTCATGGATACTGTCATGAAATTTTAATACATACACGACGGCTAATACCACACGGCAGAGAGTATGTAAGCTAGTAATGTGGTTTCTTCATTGTGTAACCCTTGGAGACATCATCTGAGCATTAGGTATGCTGAGGTCTTTAAACGGGTTTACATTATAGATAACCATAGATAACCAATCATTTCAGGGAGGACCAATATGGCGGCCAAGTATCATTAGCGAAGTAGGAGACACATTCTGCTGCTAGATGGTCCAACATGGATACCTCAAAGATTTGCTCTTCCCAACACTTACACAGTACTGTTTGACTTAACTCTGCTACACCCGTACACTGTAATGATTTATAAAGAGGATGGGTTCCACTTTGAGTCTGGTCTCTCTCAAAGTTTCTTCCTCATGATATCTTCCTTGCTATTAGAGATCTAAATCTACATCTAAAAACCCTCTACAAATAAAATGAAATTGAGCTCACATCCTGATTGGACATCTCCCAGTATGGCCGCTCTCCATAAGACATCACTTCCCACATGACGATGCCGTAGCTCCAGACGTCGCTGGCTGAGGAGAACTTCCTGTACTGGATGGCCTCTGGAGCCGTCCAACGGATAGGAATCTTCCCTCCCTGCAAAAAAAAAAAAAGTATCAATATCTCTTACCATCAATCTTCAACTTTATCTTCGTACACTTCAAGGCAGTTCATCTTCAGTCTAGTTATAAGACTGCCAGGGTTTCAAGTCATACAGAGAAGATCCCATTTCCACATAATTCACTACTCTCCTGAAAATCCAATACGTGTGGATTGCGTTAGCTGACCACCGACTATCTCATACAGTATTAAGAGTAGATTTCGATGATTCTTGGTGCAGACACTCCATTATCTTCTCACACTATCATCCTACAGAAATTGCTCTCAAAGTCCACTTATACTCTACACGCTCAACTCAGTTATACAGCCAGGTCCTCGGCTAAACCGCATTTGTTGAGTCCAGCTGCACAGCCGCGTCTCTGGCTCACGATCCAGACAAATTAAAGAAATGGGAGTAGAAGACACTTTTGGAGCCAGCACCAGCATGGAGCCAGGGATCTTCTAAGCAATATTACAGAAGATGAGTGTAGTGTTGGGTTTCTCAAGCACAATCTTTGCCAATTATATTTAACATAAACTCATTTTATTTAATGAGTGTTAACTGAGAGCTTATTTAGCACCAGAAGTGATTCTGGAGACTTCAAAACATTGAGCTAACAAACCATGTAGGATAGTTTTTATATTCTCTCAGAGTGCTAGATAGATACTGGGTAAAAGAAAGCAGTACTTTTTTACTGCTTTATGTAAGGAATAACACATGACAGACTGCCGTTTTATGAAATCGATGCATGCCAGGGATGTGATGCAGAAATGCTTTATAATTATATGTGTTAATAGACTTTATTCAGCTTCTCAGAATCTATAGCAGGTGTGTGTGTCTCACAGTGGTGGTGTAGGAAGCCTCTGGGTCGTCCTCCAGGACCCTGGATAGGCCGAAGTCCGACACCTTACACACCAGGTTGTCATCCACCAGAATGTTCCGGGCTGCCAGGTCCCGGTGGACGTAGCCGATGTCGGACAGGTACATCATACCGGAGGCGATGCCGCGCAGCATACCGACCAGCTGGATGACGGTGAAGTGTCCGTCGTGCTTCTGCATAGTGAAAGAGAGAGAGAGAGAGAGAGACACACACACACAAAAAAAGCAACTGCTAAAAATTATACAGCCAGTCCGATTTCTCTCTCATATCTGGTGCTTATAGATCAGTGAACATCCTCTGCTCCTGATCATCTCTGACTCTAAATTCTTAATGACTAAAATAATAAAAGAAACAGGCTTCATGTTTTTTTAATGGCTAGGACACTACTAAAAAAAGGTGCAGAAGCACATCTACTCCTTCACCTCAATATAATGCAAGGATCTATAAATATTCATGATATGCAAATTAAAAACAACCAACACTGCCCTGGTTAAGTTGTGTTGTGATGTCTTGTTCTGAATGCTATTCTGTAATGTGTGTCTCTACAAGTATTTCTTAGAGTTTACGGCCTGACAAAATAATTAAAGATAAACCGTGCTCTGTAATTTGTATCACAAGCTGCATTTGAATTAGCATGAAACAAATGAAGAAAATATGCCACAATCAATACATTTCCTTTAGAGCTTTACACTATTACTGACGTTTCTAGATCCGGGGGACCAAAACCTTTTTGCGCAAATAGGCAGCACGAATTTTGCACAACCTCAAGCCTTGCAAAAATGATTTTTTAAAAATTCCAGATTTATTATTTAGGACTATAGTAACACCTGAACATTTTATCACACATCGCTAACATACTGCATATCACACAAGTGAATCTAAAGCAAAGGAATATTCCTTCAGTCTAGTGGAAACACTTCTTGACACAGCTTTTAAAAAGTCAGGAGGTGTGTTTGAAAGAGCGCATCTCTTTGCAATTGTCATGTCCAGCTTCAAACAATATGTAAGGAATAAAACACGACGGGGCACGTCCTTCCATGTGTGATATGGCCTGACGTGAACGCAGTGACTGCTACCACCCTGAAGTGGACTATTCTCCTGTAACAGCACAGCCTGAAGTGTTTTATTCCTTACTTAAATGTAGAAAATGTGTCAAATCCAGATTCACACGGATATATGTACACTGTATACATAACTACATCACTGTATACAACTGCAACACAATATACTGAATACTTCCTGCACCTTAGCATAGCTATAGATGTACAGTATATGATACATTACATTATAGGATTACTATTTAAATCATATCTAGTATATGTATATTTTACTTTATCTCTATTTTATTCTTATTTTATTTCTTATGTGTATTTTGTATCTGACCATCATTTTCACTGCATGTGAAGAAATATCTGCGTACACTTTTTGCAGTGTATCAAAATTCGAAGGCATTTTGGCTTCTCCTAGTTATTTACGCTTCAATAAATATTCGGACACATTTTAACGTCCGTCCCTCAACGTTCTTGAGGCACCAGCGGAGTTAGATGCACGGAGCGATGCGTCCAGTTTTGACCGCTGAACTCCTACTATTGCAGCGAAAAAGACTAAAATGGCATGCGCACGCTTGACTGTGACTCCTAGAGACATTCTGAAATAGTAGCATGCAAAGTCCGTCTTCATAGTTAGAGCGATACTCATAATATTATTCTGTTCAATAAATGAATAAAACAGAAGAGGAAAATTGTGAGTGTCTCTCTCATGACCTCATTTGTAAATCAAGTGACCCTGAAATCATTTGGTAAGCCCTGTTCCAGCTCAGTTAGATGTAAGTTCAAGATAAAAGTGCTGGTTCACCCGAGATGTGTGGATATAATGGGCTTTGAGATGTACTTCAAATCTCGAATAAATGTTTACTGAGAGCCAGAACAGTTTCGTTACCCTCAGGAAAGAGTCCAATGAGCCGTTCTCCATGTACTCCACTACGATCATCACAGGACAACCTACACACACACACACACACACAGGCATTCATTAATCATTAAAAGAGACACAGTGGAGAAATGTGCATGCAGGTGGCAAACAGAGATTGATGAAAACAGAGGAATAAACCACATTGGGAGTGCACTGTTATAGGAAACTAACTTCAGGGTGCTAACAGTAACTCCACTTCACATCACCCTGCCATTGATTATTTTCCTATAACAACACAACCCCATGTGTTTTTCCCCTTTTTATACCAGAGCAAAACAGGCAGAGATTTTTATCCAAAAAGATCAAATAAACCTACAATGAAGTGTCAAATTGAACAGAAATACTGTTAATGGTGATGATAAGTAGTCAGTTCCTGACCTCACGATTAGTAATTTTACTACACCTTTCCCTCCTTCTCCTTAAACCTGAGGTGGTGGAAATGCTTATTTTTTGTATCATTTGAGTCAGTTATGAACAATTAAATCATTTACTGTGATTTTTTTTTTTTTTAATGGAAAATTGTGAGCAGGGAAAAAAAAACAATATAGCACAATATTACACTTTTTTTTAAAAACATCTTCCCACTGCTGCTACATTTTATATACATTTCATACATTTCCTATTTATGTGACTTGTTTAATTTTGTGTGATTCTGTATATGTATGGTATTACGGTATTTATCGTCTGTACTTCTTGTTGTCTTTTAGTCCTCGTCAATGTCTACTACGTGTTGCACGGTAGTTTCCTGAATTGCCATGCAATGTGCTAAAAATCACAATAAAGCTGACTTTGACTTTGAAAAAAAAAAACTCCTACATCAAACAGCTTAACAGTCAAAACAACACTTTCAGCCGTGTTTTTAAACATTGCTAAATATAAATGTTCTTAGATGGACTTCACCAGCATTTATACGTAAACTTGTCTGTGGCTGCAGGATTTGCACTTTACAATCACATGGGCCTTTCTCCCTTCAGATTCCCCTGGTTCAGAATGGACCACGGGTACAAGACGTATCGCAGTGCATTGTGGGACTGAAAGCAAAAACAGAGCACTATATAATGAATAGTGAAAGTTTAAAGCTATAGTGTGTATCAAAGCCAGAGACTCCTCTAAAGGCATCCTCCTCTACCCTTACACAGGCTCTTCTCTGAAAATTTACTGGATGCATGTTATTTATAACTCCAACCAGGAATACACGCACCAATCATGTGCATCAAACACACACACACACACACACACACACACACACACACACACACACACACTTTTAAAGCAACTGAAAAGCTGTTATGTAACAACAACTTCCCCCTCAGCTATCTCAGTGTGCGACCAGCGTGATCAGAGCATATCGCACAGTTCTGCCACAATCGCGCTCAGCCACTCTCCTTGAACCTCTCGTTTGATTTCTCGCACTATCCTGAGACTGCCTGAGCGATTACACTGATTAGCCAATCCCCACCCGGTGTGAGGCATTAACGAGAAGAGAAAGAGAGACAGGTAACAAAGAAAAACAGAGAGAGAAAGTAGTGGGATGAAGGGAGATGACAGTTTGGAGACCCTCAGTTGATGCCTGAGCTGGGTTTTGTTTGTTGTGTGTTAATTTATGAAAAGCATCTGATGTGGATTTGATATAATGGCAACCGAAAAGCTTAAATTTTTACAGCTGTTTCGTCGGCTGCTATATTCATACCTATTCAGCTTTAATGTGATTTAAAATAGCCTCTTGGATTTTACACAATAAACGTCGTCATTGTAGTGAAACGATGACAATTTATGAATAACGAATAATTTCTACTTGCATTGTCGTGCATTGGGTTTTAGTCCATTGGCTGAAGGCTGAACGTTTCTGTTCAGCAAACGTGATAAAGGTGTCTCAGTACGTATGTAGACTTCCAGTTACTTATGACCTAATCTAAGTCCTTGGTGTGGTTTTAATACCACTTCATAAGTAAGGAATAAAACACGTAATGGCATGCTGTTATAGGAAAATAATCAACAGTGGGGTGGTCACTGAACAGCAGGCCCTGAAGCGTTTTATTCTTTTTATTCCACATCAATTTGCTGATGATTACATTTTTTTTTAATTGAATAATGAACGACATGTTCGTTTTTATCCATTTATGGTTACATGTAATGTTGCGGCGCATTCGCAAAACAAGTTAGTTCCCGTTATAGCTTGCCGTGGCAGCTTGTTATGTTACTGAGAAAACTACAAAATGTCCTCTGTGTGGGAAAACAACGTTACAGCTTTAAAGCGCTGACACTGGAGACTCCTTCCGTAACTTTGTCATAAATATGTCTGTACAAAAAACATCTCGATATCACTGATTACACATTCTTCTATGTTAAATAACGTTTTTTAAAAAATCTACTTATTACCAGACTTAGATTCTGTAGATCATCTGCCGAACAAGTCCATGTGTAAGTTGTTACTATAGAAACAATAACGTATAAGAGGTTTATAATTTTATCAGTGTGCATTGATATAAACCTGTGATCTGAATTACAGCTGGAACTGCTGAGGTGCTGTTACAGAAAATTAATCAACACCTTCTGACCAATCAGATTTGAGAATTCATACACTGTGGTTAAAAAAAACACATTAAAACATTGAAACATTAAAACATCAGTCGCCCGCTATTTCACCACCATTAGATCTCAGAGCTCTGATTGGCGGAGGAAGGTGTAGGCGTGGTGTCTTACTCTTTGTGACCACGCCCTCCAGTCTGATTATGTTGGGGTTGTCGAACTGTCCCATGATGCTGGCCTCCCGCAGGAAGTCCCGCCTCTGACGCTCTGTGTAGCCACCCTTTAGGGTCTTTATGGCCACAGAGATCTCCTTTTTCCCTGGAGTGCGGAGGCGACCACTACACACTTCCCCAAACTCACCTGGTGCACACACACACACACACACACACACACACACACACACACACACACACACACACCAGCTCAGTGTACGTGTGGTTTACCTGTATGTCACCACTCTAGTCACTAGATGGCAGTAGCATAATTACAGAACTGAGGTCCATATTGTACTACTGTACAAAAGTTTGTACCCCCATAATAGGGCAGATAGAAATTAACACGGATCTGACACCAACATATTTTTTAAGACAATGAAAAATAATGTAATTAATATTTCTATAAGTGTATACAGCAAAATTCACAATTATGTAACAAAATCCACAAATCAGACTCATTCTGGATCAATTGAAATCAGATGCTAAATACAAACAATTTTTCAAAACATTTAAAAAAGAAGAACATTTATAGTTTTATTATAATTAATAATTAATGAACTCATCATTTTTAAATGATTTACTATGTTTTAAGCACATAAAGTGTTCACTCTGGAGCAATTCAAGAATGCAATAAACACACAGGGGAAAATTAAACGAAGACTCGCACCAGCCCCGATGACTCTCTCTATGCGAATACGAGACGGGTCGATCTCCTTAGCAAAGTCGTGAACAGCCTGAGACGGATCCTCGTAAGTGTCCGGATCAACGTATGTCTTTATTCCCGGGAACGGCACTGTGAAGGAGACGTGAGGCGGAAAGAAGAAAAAGAATTAGCAAAAGTCTACAGAATCCAGAGCAGGCTTCAGTTTCTCATCAGAACCTCGTGAAGGGCTGGAGAATGAACTGAAAAGTCTGATCCTGTAACCACACAGACACTTCCTACCCTTTCCCGCTGTACTGAGTCATATGCTTTACAATGATTAGTTGAATAATAAGCCAGGAATTGAAGTGTTTAAAGTAGAAAGAAGGAAATGATTTGGTTTTAGCAACTGTAACAAGCCAAGTTTTCTTATTAAAGTGTGTTTTATATATTTTTCGCGACAGGATATAAAGTGTACGGTGTTGTAGCCTGCTGGCTGTAATCGCCATGTCACACGTGGAGTAATTGCTTTTCTGTGTATTACTAAGTCTTTCTAATTGTAATTGCTTCAACTCATTACTGCCCCAGATTTATAACTACTTATGTGTTCAAATGCATTCAAGTATTAATGAGACTATAATTTTATACCGCCACAGACATAAATAAGCAGAACACTTAAAAAAAAGACTTCTTCTTAATGGTTCTATATTGAATCCTACAACAGCATTACACTATATGCTTACATATTGCACAAACTACAAATGATCGTGAAAGAAATTCGCAAAGGAGCCAACATCTTAGTTTCAACAATAAATTTCAGACTTGTTTTTGCAAATGACGCTTCAGACAGACGTCTAGAATGCTAACTGCTTCACACAGACGTCTGGAATATGTTGAAAGTTCCCATGAACTCATTTGCATACTGTGAGTTATAGCTTCTGTTGTGAATTTACCATCAGCTGCAATTTCTAAGGTTTTCCTTCTGAGTGATTCGAGCTGGGCGGGACTTTATTCGGTACACATGACGTCATCCATCTGCTTATGTCAGCTCCCCTTTTACACAGAAACTAAAGTGACTTCTTTCCTGTTCTCTCGGCTGGTTTGTGTGACTGAGCGTGAGCAAAACTCCATCTAGCTCGAACTGTTACCATTTTATATACACGGTTTTAGTGTAGGAGTTTATGCGTGGTAATGATGAGTAATTCTACCTGACGTTTCCTTTTATAAAGGTGAAAAGAACGGGATTTATCAGAGCGACTGCACTATGGTATAAATAACAATCTATACCTAGGACTGTAAAGAGGAAGACAAGCTGTAGTTTTATAAAAATAACACATTTTTATAGTATTCATGACGTAGGTAATAAACAGCGAGTAATGGCCAGCCAGCTCTCCCCTATCACACAACAAGCTAACAAGGCCAACAGCTGCTTCCTCCATGACACGTCAAGCTGGCCAACCAGATCTTCTCAAATTTCTGCTCAGACTGCATCACGGTGCAACGTAACACACCCGGAGGAAAGAGCCATCCGCCCTCTTCTGCATACATGAGCTCACAGATGCCCATGACTGGCTAGAGAGAAAGAAGGCCAATTTTTCTCTCTTGGACTCCTGACCACAGATGGCCGTGACTTCATCAGGATTCGATCTCGCAATCTCTGGACAATAGGGCGAACGCTTTCCTGGTGCGTTAACCTCTTTACGTTGGTACTAGGAAATAATAACTAATAGCCAGACTAACTGCTTCCTGACTTCCTCATAGCACGGATTTAGCAGAGCGACTGCACTATGGTATAAATAATAATCTACACCTAGGACTGTAAAGAGGAAGACAAGCTGTAGTTTATCAAAATAACACATTTTTATAGTATTCATGACTAACACATTAAAAACCAAGACTACACTTTCTGATGTCTTTTATGCTTGCATAATAAAATCTCATAACATTATAAAGGAAGTTATAAAATAAGTTGATCTGGTCTGACTGAGCTTCACTGGAGAAACATTCACTCCCCTAAACGGGTAATAAGCCGCTTCGCCTCAGTGTGATAGTTAAATGAGAGGACAGTAAAGCTCATTTTAATTTCTTTTATTAAACCAGATGCTACAAGTGTGCTGATCAGTGTAGCTTTGTAGAAAGCATGGAAGCACACAAACCTGTGATCTTACCTGATTTTTGATGCTTTCTGTGAGAGAAATACGCAACGTTCATGATGCGTGTCATGAAAAGTGCTGGGGAATCGCCACTCTGTCATTCCTACACACTTTTCTACCACTAGCACTTCACAAGTTGTTTACAATGCAATCAATGTGCGCTCTGACACACACATACACTTCTCATCAGGCACGAACCAGGACTTTTATAGTCACGGATACACATTTCCTGAATCTACCATTAGTAAAGACTTATTTAGTTATAGATCTTTAGTATCACAAGGTGTTTTTTTAAAATCCATATTCTCAGGGGCTTTAAAAACAGGATGCCATGAACTTTCCTTTAATCCACTGACTATAGTGAAGTGAAGTGACTTGTGGCCAAGTATGGTGACCCATACTCGGAATTTGTGCTCTGCATTTAACCCATCCAAGTGCACACACACAGTAGTGAACACACACACCCGTGAACACACACCCGGAGCAGTGGGCAGCCATTTTAGCTGCGGCGCCCGGGGAGCAGTTGGGGGAGCAGCTCAAGGGTCTCACCTCAGTCGTGGTATTGAGGGTGGAGGAGAGTGCTGGTCATTCACTCCCCCCACCTACAATCCCTGCTGGAACTGAGACTCGAACCCACGACCTTCAGGTTCACTTTCGGTTTACAAGTCCGACTCTCGGACCATTATATAGGACTATAGTGTTGTATAGTGTTGATCACATCATCAGCAACCTTGAGTTTAAAAGCTATTTGACGCTTCATCCGTGCCTCTGAGACAGAGACTAGGTGATGCATAATTGGATGTGTGGATAAGGGAGGGAAATATGTTGCCAGATGCAGTTGTATGGCGTAAAGGTTCCTCTGACTGAATAAACAGTTAATAAACGCATCTTTAAACTTACTTTACTGTAACTATGTGATTGTGAATGGAAGTATATGGATTAACTATATGAAATATATGAATTTACAGAAACTGTCAGTTTTTACATCAGAAGTTAAACAGTTCCCACCTGAGGCTTATGTAATTCACCTGCTTTTCTCTTCAGGTCATTTAGTTTGTGTCCTGGTCAAAAGCACTGCAGGAAAAAGATCTCTAGCTGTAGTGTCAGACCTTTACTGACCTCCCTTTTCTGGATCAAGAAAAGCGGTCATTTGGCCAGAAAGAAAATGCAGTTCAATAGACTCAAAGCTTTATAACATTCAGATCTGTTTTTTGTTTTGTTTGGCCAGTCCGGTGAAATTCACTCTTACAGCCCTACTGAGATTTAGGATCATTTGCATTCTGAATTTTTGCCATCTGTGCCCACCCATATAACTGTAATAGTGTGTGTGTGTGTGTGTGTGTGTGTGTGTGTGTGTGTGTACCGTGTCCGTTCTGATACTGTGTCCTTCTCTTGTCCTGTGGTTTCATCTTGGACTTGATGTACCACTGGCACCTGTGCGAACAGAAGACAAAACAATAATAAAACAGATCTCATAACACTGTAGTTTAGTATTAACATAAAATATGGGTGTCCCTGTATGAACAACACATAAAATGGCTCCTGGCTCCTGGTTATGGTTTTTATCTTATCTTTAAGCCTGGTTATCTTTAATGCTTGGTGTGAAGTGCTTCTGAGAACAACCTGAAATGAACTTCAGGATGTCCGGGCCGTTTGTAATTTTTTTATGGATCTTCAGCATCGGCAAGCTGTCCGCCAAACAACGGGGCGAGGTAGTAAACAGCGAGTAATGATGCTTTCTGTTCGAATGAACTGCTTTTGGCTGGAGACAGCGAGGTGTTTAAAAACTGCTGTACTTGATACACATGTAGCAGCAATTCAGGGGGTGCTGTTATAGGATATAATCAGTGACGAGCTGGTATGATGCACCTTTCACTTTTTTTTTTTTTTTTGGTCTTGGTCAGTTTCCACCCACCCACCAGCCAGCTCTCCCCTATCACACAACAGCTTCCAACCGTGGAGCTAACAAGTGCGTCTTCCATGACATGTGAAGCTGGACAACTGCATCTGCTCAGACTGCATCACGGTGCAACGTAACACACTCGGAGGAAAGAGCCATCCGCCCTCTTCCGCATACATGAGCTCACAGATGCCCATGACTGGCTAGAGAGAGAGTAGGCCAATTTTTCTGTCAGGAGTCCAAGAGAGCAAAATTGGCCTACTCTCTCTCTCTCGAATCCTGACTTCATCAGAATTCGAGACTTCATCAGGATTCGATCTCGCAGTCTCTGGACGATAGTGTGAACGCTATTCTGGTGCATTAACCTCTTCATGTAGATACAAGGAAATAATAACTAATAGCTAGACTAATAGTTTCCTTACTTCCTTGTACCACGGTCCAACACACAATCTCACACAATCTCTCCTTCAACTTGCTCAAACTGCTTCACTTCTCCCCCCATCTGAAATGCTGTCCAGAAGGAAGCTTTGCACTTGACGGTAAGTAACCTGGTATTGCTTGGAAGCTGAATCTTTTTTTTTTAAAACATCATGGCGCCAGTGTGACTGTCCATGATTCTTATCAGAGCAGTGTGGCACGGCCATGACCCAGCGTCCAACCAGCAGCACGCAGCCACGGATTATAATATATATTACAGCATACATGTCTTCAGCATTGATGTATAAGTAACTGATAGTCAGCGTGTCGGACACGGATCTAAAGCGCTGTAATCATTTATTCCATGTGCACGCGAGCCTGGCTGATTTATTTGTGAGCTGTTGACTGGGGTCTGTTATCTGCCTTCGACTGCCTCTCCGCTGCCACACTCTGTCTCAACATCACAAACAGAGAGCCATTAGCCTCGAGGGCTGCACGAGGACGTGAGGGCACCGGGGCAGTGTCTCACACGCGCGCACACACACACACACACACAAGCGCAGGCATCACGATACAGCACAGCTCCTGCAGAGCCCTCGAGCTGCATGTGTGTCACTCTCACAAACCGCGAGTGGTCTGACAGCGAGCTCGGTCCTGTTTGAGCACATTCCGAATAATTAGGCAGCGTCAGTGAGCAGCCAGTCGGAAAAAGCCCACATGGCTCAGTGACCCTATTAGGAGCTGAATAGGATCCTGAGGAAGCAAACGTAAAGGTGATGAGATAGACAGAGAGACACACGGGCAAGAAGAGATGGCAGGGAGGCGTCTTGGTGTCAGTACCTGCCCGTGATGAGCAGAAAAAGTGTGAGGATGACGAGCAGAGAGAAGCCCCCGACTGCTGCGGTAACGATCACCAACACCTGGCCCTGATCAGACGCTTCCTCTGAATCTGAGAAGGAGAAAAAGAGAAGGAGAGAAAGTGAATGGGAAAAGTGAACGAGTAACAAACCAGACAGAGCTGAAATCCTCGTACCGTCGTCCCCTGTGGTGAACTCAAACTTGGAGCTGTAGCTGCTGTAGCCGGCTGCTGTGCGAGCTCGGATGTGGAACACGTAGACCGTGGATGGCTTGAGGCCCGTTACGATCGTGCTGGGAACTTTAGTGCGAGTGGACGAGTAGCTCAGCTGCTCCTGCTCCTAATATACACACACACAGAGCACAGAAAGTACACGTTTAACAAATCCAAATAATAAATTATAATAATTGTTAGTAGACATTTAACAAATAATAATTTTATAAAATGTATTAATGAAATTAAAATGAATAAATAATTCAAAAAATAATTAATTAGACATTTCAGTCAAAAGGAGGCCGTACAGTATTATGTTCAGAAGAAGAGCTGACTTTAGTACTAAATTTTCATAATTTTTAGTGGTTTATCAATCATATATCAGGAAACGGTAAGTAGACATTAATATTAATTTTCAGTACCTTTATCAAAAAACATTTTCTACAAGTGATTAGTTTTTAATATTAATATCTTTACATTTCAGGGTGGGATGCAGGAAAATGGCAATGGGGAAAACATGGAAAGTGGCAGTAGGGGCAATAAGGAAAAGATAAAAAGCATTATTTTTATATCAATAAAAGTTTCTTTTCAGTGTTGGATTTCATGTGATGGTGTTTTATCTTTTTGAATGATAGACTTCAGGTAGCAGAGGCTTACAAGCAGCTTCACTTAAAATCTAGACAAATCAGACATCCAGTTAACATCCACAGCAACACCTCGATTAAAAATATACGATATGTGGCGTAAGAGTTGCACCCTGTCAGACATAAGATGAAAGACAGAGCATGAAAGAGCAAGCTGACGTAAACTGATTTAGGAGGACAGCTGACACTCCTGAGGTGTGCTGTGTACCTTCTCGTAGTACTTGATCTCGTAGTCCAGGATGGCAGCGTGGGGCTGTTCGGCCTCCTGCCAGGAGAGGGCGATGGTGCTCTGAGTGGCCCAGTCCTTCTTCACCGCTGCCACCAAAGATGGACCTGCGAGGAAGAGGACAACAGGGAATTCAGGCTCTGTTTGATGAGAGTTTAACCACGTACGTTTACACTCGGAGTTCAGCGTTAGCCAGATGAAAATATTAATGTATTGTGTGTAATATGTAAATCAGCCTCTTACTATTTGACCAACTTCCTGTTCATATTTTCCTCAATTCCAGTTGTGTAAAGAAGAAGACACTTTTTTTTCATTTATGAGACTCGATCTGGCTATAACACAACATATTGCGAAGGATTTAGGAATAAATGACTACCGATTGAAATCTGTTTTGTTTTTTTTGTTGTCACCTGAGGTTGTTTGTTTGTTTATAGAGGTTGGTGAGGACGGACCACTGAATTCTTATTCAGGCCCTGGTAAATAAAAACATAGAACTGAAGGAGGGTGTACTTTCTTTTCCCCTTGACTGTAAGTCTCTTTAGTGGGGATTGAGGAGATGGATGGATTTATATCTGTCTTATATAACATCAGGAGAAGATGCGTCACACACCTCCTGAGGTGGTTCGGATGATCCGACTGCAATCTGGATACACATCCACCTCCGTTTTAATGCGGATAATCACTGTCCGGGAATAATCTGATACTCAAGACGTATAATATGAAGAGGTGTAAAGGAGGTTGTAATACAGAGTGTAATGTAGAAAGACTGTAAATGGAGCTCAACAGCTACAGGATGATAGATAACACATTTCTAAAGCTTTTTACTTCCTGCATTAGAGTAATGACGTCTGACTTCTTCAGAGCCGATTCTCTATAAGGGATGAATCTTTCGAACCGGTCCACATGTCCATCTGAATGGAACTGTGTGTGTTGTCCAGTGTTAGTGTTATTCATCCAAGAATTCTAGTATAGTCCTAAGAGTCTAACAATTTAACCATCTAAACTGATCACCAATATTCTAAGACATTATGAAACACCATTTTGAAATCGTTTACATTTTCTGGCTGAATGAAGACTACGGGTCTAGTGGGTTCGCTAATTTCTTTTGGGCTATGTGCACGTCAGTTTCTTTGGTGGCTCTGTGCATTGAGCCTTGTTAGTCCAGCACATCCCACAGATGCTTGATCGGATTGAGATCTGGGGAATTTGGAGGCCAAGTCAACACCTTGATCACTTTGTCAAACCACTTCCTCAAGCCATTCCTTTGCAGTGTGGCAGGGCGCTTTATCCGGCTTAAAGAGGCCACTGCCATCAGGGAATACCGTTGCCATGAAGGGGTGTACTTGGCCTGCAACAATGTTTAGGTAGGTGATTCGTGTCACATATATACACCCATCAGCTATAACATTAAAAAAGCTGAAAGTTGAAGTGAATAACATTGATTATCTCGTTACAATGGCACCTGTCAAGGGTCTGATCCAACAGTAGAGCTACTGTAGCACAAATTGCTGAAAAAGTTCAGGCTGGCTATGGTAGTAAGGTGTCAGAACACACAGTGCATCGCGGCTTGCTGTGTATGGGGCTGCGTAGCTGCAGACCAGTCAGAGTGCCCATGCTGACCCCTGTCCACTGCCAAAAGTGCCTACAAAGGGCACATGAGCATCAGAACTGGACCATGGGGCAATGGAAGAAGGTGGCCTGGTCTGATGAATCACATTTTCTTTTACATCATATGGATGGCCGGGTGTGTGTGCGTCACTTACCAGGGGAAGAGATGGCACCAGGATGCACTACAGGAAGAAGGCAAGCCGGCAGAGGCAGTGTGATATTTTGGGCAATGTTCTGCTGGGAAACCTTGGGTCCTTCATGTGGATGTTGCTTTGACATGCACCAGCTACCTAAACATTGATGCGGGCCAAGTACACCCCTTCATGGCAACGGCATTCCCTAATGGCAGTGGCCTCTTTCAGCAGGATAATGCGCCCTGCCACACTGCAAAAATTGTTCAGGCACGGTTTGAGGAACATGACAGTTCAAGGTGTTGACTTGGCCTCCAAATGGCCTCTCAATCCGATTGAGTGTCTGTGGGATGTACTGGACAAACAAGTCCAATCCATGGAGGCCCCACCTCACAACTTACAGGTCTTAAAGGATCTGCTGCTAACATCTGGGTGCCAGATACCATGGTGCACCTTCAGAGGTTTTGTGGAGTCCATGCCTCAACGGGTCAGAGCTGTTTTGGCAGCACAAGGGGGACCTACTCAATATTAGGCAGGTGGTTTTAATGTTATGGCTGATCGGTGTATATTAGAAGTGCTGGGCAAACCAAAACACTTTTGTGCCAAGTAAAAAAATTTCAGGAGTGTATTTTATATACTCTTGTAGTGACACACTTCTTGCAGCAACGGCAAAAAGGCCTGAAGCATGAAATTGTGCTTTGTGGAGTTTCAAAAGCGACATAAACATTAACATCAATTTCATCCATGTTCACTGCAACATCCCCTTAAAATTTCATATTAACGCAGAGCCATGTATTACAACCAAGAAAACACACACACACACACACACACAGTATTGCTGAAATTTAAGGCCAGTGTTGATAATAAGCACACGCTACATCAGCTCCAGCATGGGATTTGAGGAAATGTAGCTTCTCGCCCACGTGCTGTGGCTGAGCGCATCTCTAACTGAATCACGTGGCAGATTAAACTGGTGGCTGAATGGCATTAGCACGGCCTGATCACATTTCTCTCAGGTAAATATTCACTGTGGAGACCAGCGGCGACCGCCTGCCTCGCTAATCACCTCATCATCTAATCACTGCCTCTGTCATACTCATCAATCTCGTACTGTTACAATATCACCGAGTGGACAGAGAGAGAGAGAGAGAGAGAGAGACAGAGAGAGAGAGAGAGAAGGATGAGGTAGACAGAGAAACAAGAAAGAGATAGAAAAAGAGAGAGACAAATAGAGAGAGAGATGAAAGAGAAAGAAAGACAGTGAGAGACACACTCAAATACAGCAAGGTCCATAAATATTTGGACATCGGACAGTTATTGTTTATTATATTAGCAGTCTATAGGCGGTGCAATTAAATAATGAATATGATCTTTAATTTGAGGGTATTTACATCCCATCCAGGTGAATGGTGTAGGAATTACAGCACGTTATATATGTGGTCTTCTCCTTTTAAAGGGACCAAAAGTAGGTTTGTTTTGATTTTTCAGCCTGATGATGGCGCGTGTCACTGGCAATGACAGCTCTTTGGACTTCATATTGAGAGTGAACAGCAACAGATTCCAAATGCTAATGCCACACTTGCAATCTGCTTACTTTTAAGTGAAATAACGAGGGAATAACACACACCTGGAAATGGAACAGCTGAGCAGCCAATTGTCCAATTACTTTCGGTCTGTTAAAAAGGGGGTGGGACCACATATAAAAAGCGCTGTAATTCCTACACTGGATGGAAATACCCTCAAATTAAAGCTGACACTCTGCACTCTCATATTCATAATTTTATTTCAACTCCAATATTCTGTGGGAGACAGCTAGAACAACAAAATGTGAGATAGAGACAGAGAGAGAGAGAGAGAGGCAAAGAGAGTGAGAGACAAGAGACAGAGAGATTAGACAAAAGAGAAATAAAGACAGAGAGAGGCAAGAAAGTGAGAGACACAGAGAGAAGGGCTACAGGTATAGGCAGATAGAGAAAGAGTGAGAAAGCGACAGACAGACAGTCAGAGAAAGAGAGAGAGAGCGAGAGACAAACAGAGAGAAGGTGAGTGGAGGGTGAGATGCTGGAAAGGGGCTATGGGGAAATGTGGAAAGGGTAAAAGGGAAAGAATTAAGAATAGGATGACAAATGAGAGATGGAAGGAGTGAGAGAAAGAAGGAGAGAGAGAGACAGAGGGAAAAGAAAGAGAGACACGTCTGTCCTGCTGCCTCTGCTCCCTGTAGCATCAATGGAATTGATTTGGTGAGTGTGATTGAATAGAGCTGTGAGAAAGTAAGACACCATAAAATACAAAAAAAAAAAAGGTGTTGCTCTTCACAGACACACACACACACACTCACTATTTTATTTAGCTATTTAAGTTTAGCTACTCTAATAACTTGGTTTAGCTGAAGGTAAAATGCTGGAACTATTAGCTAGCAATTTCTGTTTAGCTAACACACGCCAGTCACAGTCCCTCCTGCTAAACAAATGCTACCTAGTTTATTTAATCAAACGTTAATGCTAGTTAGCTAGTCTTGGTGAACCATTTCCCTACATTTTTAACAATATACAGTTAGGTCCGGACGTATTTGGACAATGACAGAGTTTTTGTGATTTTGCTTTTATATACCACTTAAAATACAGCTGAAAGTCTACACTCCGATCACATCTTGATTGTTTTATTTCAAATCCATCTGATCAGCGTCCGATCTCAGCAGGAGGCACCGCCATGCCTGGAGCACTAACAGGACTTTGATCAAGTTGGTTCTGGAATTTTCAGAATTTTCACCACAATCGGGTGAAAAACGTTCCACCTAGCCAGTAGCAGGCATGAAGACAAGCGCTAGACCATTTCTATGGTAACAAATTACCTTAAAAATTAGCTGGTGTGTCATGTTTTATATTGCTGCTAGCATGGTTCAGCAAGTTACATAGATGCCAACACAGATAACAAGCCTTATACAACAGCGCTGTTCGGTTCTCGATTCTGATTGGTCAGAAGGTGATGATTAATATCTCTATCAGCAGCTCTGACAGTATTCTGGCTGTAATTCACTCGTCCTAATACGTTATCATTTCTATAGTATCAGCTAATTCACAGGCACGTGTATGGTGGATGCTACGTATAATCTAAGACAAATGAAAAAAAACAGTGTCTTAATTTAACAAAGAAAGATGTATAATCATTGATATGGTGAAGTTTTCTGTAAGGAGATGTTTATTTACCATTTACGGAAAAAGTCTCCAGTGTTAGCGCTTTTTAACGCACAGTAGGTTTTCCACCATGGGAAAGTCTTCAGAACATGACAATTTTTTTTCTTATTTTTTTCTATTAGCTTGTAGAAAAAGAAACAAAACAAACTAGCCTGTTTTGCTGATGTTCCACAACATTAAATGTAACTTTTTATTTTAGAATTGAATAATAATAATAATAATAATAATAATAATAATAAATTGTAATTTTCAACAAACTGCTGTGGTATGAGATGAATAAAACAATTCGTATATCTGCCGTTTTTGTAAAATATCATTATTGGTACACTGAGCCACATCAAAACACCACTGCATTGATTATTTTCCTATAACAGCACACCCTCAAGTGTTTTTTTCCTTACATAGTCAATGTGTAGCATCTAGTGATGTTGCTTAGCAACTGTTTATTTTTATTATTATTATTATTATTATTATTATTATTATGTAGGCTTACAACTGTGTGTAAAAGTCCATAAATCATTCATAGCTATTTATCAGTTAATATCATCTTTGTTAAGACTTGCGAGAGTTAGCGTGAATGTGTAAGCTCATCCACATCTTTCTACTGTACAAAACAAAACAAAACAAAAAAAGGATATAGCTAATAATTTATTGGAGGCAGCAGGTAAGTGTGGTACATCATGCCTTGACTCCGCCAGGCATATGTGAAGAAGGAAGCTCACATTTACACAGAAATATCTCCCACTCGGAGCTGCTGTGGGCCAGACTGTGCCTTCATAAATAATGAAGCGTCCTCGTGTCTCGTTTGCTCAGGTACAGACTGGCTGAGAACGGGAGCGCATACCCAAGCAGAGAAATCTCATTTCATACGACTCGGAGCTTCCCCGGCCCTGCTGTTTGGTTAGGCAGGAAATCCTACATGTGAGTGTGATTAATTAAGACTTTCTAGTGAAATTTTATGACTTATTGAACCAATCCAAATACTGTCCCTCTGTGATGTGAACACACGCTTTTACCTGACTGCAAAGATATCATCGGATATTTCGGAGGATGTTAGTTACAGCTAGCGACAAAATCTACACACTCCGCCTGAATGGTAGTGTAAAAGGCGGAGCTTTCAGAAATGACAAGCAACATGACTGAGGAACTCCTTGTCCTGATTGGCTGCATGTTGTTGCTCTACATTATTTGTTTTATTCTCCCATTTGGTCTTGCGTACCACCAGCCTTGGGGAATCAAAGATTTTCTAGACATGACTGAAAAAAAAAAAAACTCTGAGTCTTTACTCAAGAAATATCTGGCAACCTCGGACGTGTGTACTACACACAGGTCATTTGCCTAATCTGAACAGCGCAGCTTAAGCAGCTGCGTAACACGACTCTGAATACTAGTAAATTTCCTCACATACATTTTGTACCTATGTCACCAATCCTCAGTACAGCCCAGTATGCATGGTGTGTTATTCAGTGTTTGGGTTGAGGAGAGCAGTTATTAAATACAAAGTCTGAACAGAGGATTTTGGGTGTACTTCAATGACAGCTGCAGGAATCTGACGAGAACGTTATATGACAAATATTACAAAAAGTGCTATAGCTTATAAATCTCTTATGCGACCTTTTTTTAAGCACCAAAAAAATGTGACAGCAAAAAGTTTAGTGTAAGTTGGTATGCAGCAGAGCGCCTGAGCTCATGTCAAAGTGTCAGGAGTGCAACCAGCTGAGCTGAAATTACAGCGCAAGTGCGACAATCACATCGAGTAAACAGGTGTTGGCCCAGCACGGGGCTATCTGCAGGTAATCGGGCAAGGCTGCCATCACACGCTCCCCCCAACACGTACACACACACACACACACACATACACACACACACATACACATGCAGGCACTTGTGCACCTTCATCAAGGCGCAACAAGGAGGAACGAGGAGCTAATGGAAAGTCATTACGTCGGATTTGACCCGCATTTGAATTTTAATTAGCTAGCCCACTCCCCTAAAGCGCCCTCGCATCGACTCCTTCAAAGAAATCAATTCCGAGTCTTTTACAGATGCTACGACGAGGTTCGGCCCATCATCCGCAATCACGCCGCACTGAGCGAAGCAATCAGCAAAGCTAGAGAGGGGATAATTAGATGTTCCTTGCGTTTTTTTGAAGAGTACATTTACATTGCACTTTTAAAACGGAGACGGTGGTAAAATGACTGTTAAGAGAGATGTAATCTTTGTTCGCGTACCAGGAGGTATACACGCGCGCACACACACACGCACAGACCTAGCCCTACCTCTGTTTCACCTCTGCTGTTATACAGAGGACATCCAGAACTCTTTATACCCTGCTTTCAAAGCTCCCTCACAACACGCCATCTCCCTGTTCACTCCCTCCACTCTACCATAACTTTCCCCCCCTTTTTGTTCATCCAAATGTCTCGGGTAAGTGCACACCGCGTTCTGTCTCACCTTGCTCGACTCGTCGACGGAGCGGTGCTTTAAAATGGTATAGGCTATGCATGTCTGAGAGCTGAGATGAGATCTGAGATTGCTCAGGCCAGGTGATGGAAAGGACTCTCGATACGATACCACCGTTCGGCTGAGCGTTTATAATAAGGGTCATATACAAGAAGTTTTAAAAAACAAAAAGTTGCAAATCATTGTTTACATGACCCTTTGCCAACCTCGCTTTATCCCTCAGAACTGGACAGGTTGTTTTTTGACACTGTGTCTTTAAAAACTCATCTGTAAGGAATAACACACCTGGGGTATTAAGTTATAGGAAAATAATCAACAGCAGGGTGGTGTGATGCGGCAAATTAAGCATTTTATTCCTCTTATACCACAGCAATTTGCCAACGATTACAGTTTTTCATTTTTTAATAAACAACAAAAAGTGAATGGGTGGGGCTAACCTGCTATAAAGTTAATGGGCGGGGCTAACCTGCTGTAAAGTGAATGGGCGGGGCTAGCCTGCTGTTGTGTGAATGGGTGGGACTAACCTGCTGTAAAGTGAATGGGCGGGACTAACCTGCTATAAAGTGAATGGGCGGGGCTAGCCTGCTGTTGTGTGAATGGGCGGGGCTAGCCTGCTGTTGTGTGAATGGGCGGGGCTAGCCTGCTGTTGTGTGAATGGGCGGGGCTAGCCTGCTGTTGTGTGAATGGGTGGGACTAATTTAGACACAGTCCAGATGCCTCCTATGTCACTAAAAACAAACCACAAACAACTGTAAATTGGTGACTGCAGGTGATTAATAACACAAACTTTATTTTAAAGCTTTTTAAAAACCCAATCTCTCGATTGTAAATGTTTTGTAATGATCGTTGAGTTAGTCAGGGATTAGAAATATATCTTAAAGGTAAGGCTAAAAATGAGCTCCAAACTGGTCCATTTAGGAGAAAATCCATTTAGACAGTTTACTGTGTGGAATTGATCCTTGTGGTTTGTTTGCCTTTCAGACTGGTTGAGTTTCACAATGCAAATAATTAAATGAACCACAGCTCATGGGCATTCATTTGTAAGAAAAACTGTGATGGGAATTCCAAAAAAACCCAAAAACAAACACACACACACAAAAAAAAAGAAAACCACATAAAGCACATTCTTCAGTCCAGATAACTAGAACATGCTGTATTTCTGCAGCACGTCAGCTCTTTCCTTCGGCATCTTACATAATAAATTTGATGGACAATTTTGGCAAACCGGTTGGTACGGTAGTATGCGCTTTGGGAAGAAGCCAAGAGTCAGTGAAGTGTGAATGTTATGGCGCTTGCCTAGTGTTCTCTGCTTCTGAGGGAACTGTACTCGTCCTTCCAGCAGGTCTGGACTTGGCTTAAACAATCATGTTGTTTGACTATCTCTGAACAACTGTCACATAAACTCGCTCCAAGCAGCTAGCAAGAACCTGCTAGCTAGGAACATATAGTTCAGTTTAGAATATAAACTCGAAGATAAGTTTTCTTTCTTAAGCATGAGCTGAGCTGTTCTGTAAACATGCCTCCAGCAGCGTTCTCTACTCTCTACCTGTACACCCAAAAACACAACACTAACAGTCAGCTGGTGCCCAGTAGCTTTTTTTTTTTTTTTTGCATTGTTAGCCATCGTAGCATTTCAGAATTCACCTTAAATGCCGTTCTTAACATAACAGCCAGCTTGTTTGTATCACTAACTAACCAGAAAAATTAAAAATTAAAAAAAATAAACTAAGAGAAAAAACTGTGACGCCTGCTAGCTTTGATTCATTCCTGGACACAATAGCATTTCTGGTCAACTGTGAGAAACAGAAAGATCTTAAAAATCGACAACGTGTCTCCAAATGGAAGCCGTTTCATTTAAATGAACTGAAAGTGTAAACGGCAGCCTAATAACACAGCGTACACACGCTCTGATTTCACATTAACAGGAATGAGCAATTAATTGATGAACGCAGCCATCACGCTAATGCATAGTCGATAGGGCAAAGCAGGCCGGAACATTACAGGCCGGCGTGCGCATTTAGGACTGCGAGTAAATGCATTATGCGTATTGATCGCCTGTCCTTGTGTGCATGGAATAAAATATGGACCAAAATCCTCACTGTGACGATGAGATGAAATACCACGCGGTTAATTTGCGTCGGCTTGGGCCTGTACGTTGTAGTTTGCAAGAAAAGCAAAACGTAGTCTGTTGATTCCGGGGGTTCATTTTAACGGTACACTGCTTTCATCAGCAAATTAATTCGAGTGTAAAAACAATAGTTTGCGAGTTAGGAGACATTTCAGGTAGGTAATATCGTGCAAGGTGTTTGGCCTCTCGGATTACTGCAGTCCTGGGGGATTTAGCTGTAACCCCAGTGAGACACACCTGTGTTCCTCTGCTTCCTAATGAGCTCGGGTAGGTGTATCAGTGCAGGACAAAAGCCTGGCTATACTGTTACACAGCTCTACTCCTCAAAAATAATTACCTACTACTGTCACACCGTCACTATGTACAGTACTACTGAGCATTCCTGCCACGGACAATGTGGATTTCATTCCGTATGTTGTCAGAGGAAGCAAGTGGAAAAACATAGGTTAGTGTGCGTAAGGAATAACACACTAGGGGGTGTGCTGTTATAGGAAAATAATCAACAACAAGGTGGTGTGAGGTGTCCTGAAGCGTTTTATTTCTCTTAAACAGCAAACAATTTGATAACGATTACATTTTTCTATCAGTTAAAGAACATGTACTTTTTATCTATTTAGATTTACATTAATGTTGAAGTCCAAGAAACAAGTTAGTTTGTGTTATCAGTTGTGTTGTAACAGCTATAAACAGTTGTTTCTTTACTAGCCTCCCGTGTTGTTTTCCCTTTCTCGTGAAGTTAATAAGACCAAAAAAAAAAAAAAAAGCACCTTGCTAGAAAGCGTAAACTCCTCCGTCCTGAGGACTTTCTCATGGTGGAAAACTTACAGACTGTTACAAAGCACTGGAGACTCCCTCCATGTTGCTACAGAAACAATAACGTATAGAATAAGTGTATTAATATAAAACTGTGGTTTGAGCTCGAGCTGGAACTACTGTCAGAGCTGCTGTTACAGAAAATTAATCAACACATTCTGACCAATCAGAATCGAGAATTCAGCACTGCTGCGATATAAATATATTTACTAAAGCTAATATACAGACACTGTAGCTATATAAATGCTGCCTGTAGACCATCTCCAGTAGGTTTTTAACAGGTTCTAGACTGCAATGTTCCTAAAATAACGTCCTAAAACATCCATGTTTGGCCTACAGGATTTTCTCAGTTAGACAAAAAAAGTGCGAGCATGTTAAAGATACGCTGGAATTGTTCAGCTCACTGTTGAATTACTGAGAAAAGAATTGTTTTCATCCAGAGAATGATTAACCACGGCTGGAACATTTAGATCATGTGATAACTGTTGATTCTGTGCAATGCGGAGATTTTGGAAAAAAAAAAAAAAAAACAGAAAGGAAATAATACAAGTGAATAATTAGAAAAACACAACAACATATGTCATTGTGTTTCCTTTGGAGCTCTGCACAATCACTGCTCGCACAATGAGTGTGTGTGTGTGTGTGTGTGTGTGTGTGTGGGTGTAGATGTTTTTTGTATCTTGGTGGGGACTAAATGTCCCCTCAAGGACAGACATATCAAGCACCTTTGATCTTGTAAGGACATCTGGCTGGTCCCCCTGAGGAAAACTTTTTTATTTAAAAAACTAAAATCGTTTCCTTTTGGTTACTGAGCTTAAAGTTGGGGTTTGATTTCGGTGTTGCACACTGTAGCATTAATTTTCTGCATTAAAAACTATGTCAGTAAAAGGTCCTCACAAGGGTAGTAAGACAAACGTGTGTGTGTGTGTGTCTGTGTGTGTGTGTGTGTGTGTGTGTCTGGCCTTGTTTCCACTTCAGTAGCATTTTGCAAAACTCACCGGGACACTATAACACGAGGGGCCGACTGCAAGGCCACGACAATCGATATTAATTCACCCTTTAATAGGTGGAGGGTAATTAACAAGACACGGAGAATTAACGAGTCAAAGCCAGACAGTGTTTACTGTAGCGAGCATCCAGACAGCACACTTCCGTACATTATTAACCAGCGCGAACACAAGAAGAGCAATAACGCTGCAGGACAGCGCATGAAGACAAGGGAATCAAAAATTCATTCCACTCAAGACACAAAACAATAGAGAGAAAGAGGAGAACGAGATGAGAATGAGAGCCAGACAGACAACCAGAGTGGGAAATAAAAAGGAATAAGTTATTTTCGGGCACTAATTGTGTTCCTTGATACGATAAATTTGTCTTGTGGTGTTAAAAAAAAGTGGACTCATCCCTCTCCGGGCCGCCGTACCCCATCTTAATTACTATATCTATATGGGCCATTATGTTCCAACGCACGGCCTCATGGGATCTATTTGTATAATCCATAATTTTTCTCTCTGAGCGCTGCCTGCTGCCAGAATGAGCAATGGAGAAAAAAGAAAAAGAGAGAAATAATGAGGAAGATGGGTAAAAAGAAATGAAAATAGCAGTAATGGATTCGCTCGTTTTTTTCTCCCACCTTGTCGTCTCTGCGGGTTTCAGGTAGAGATGAAAACATTAAGTGCTCTTGTTTAGATACACGCGAATCCCTCAGGAAGTGCAGCGCTGCTGTGTACCGAGCTGAGAATCGTCCTGACTGAATTATAATGTGGCTTAAGTGAGGGAAAGTGGCGGTCACATGAAAAGGAAGTAAACAGACGTTAGTGCGAAGGTAGCGCTGCTCTCCGGGCCTTTAGCTATGCACAGATTGCTGTAATATAATCACAGATATCAGAGGTGAGCTCCTTGCTCAGCCCCAAGGCAAGAGGAAAAAAGAGTCAGGTCTATATTCAGGGTTATATCATAGTCATATGGGGTAAGTGCTGCATTTTTCTACTTTTTCTGCCACAGCTGTAAGGGTGATGTTAGACTACAGGTCGCTGCACACAAGCTGCGTAAGCGACGGGCGAAAAAGGCGTACTGTAGCACGCAATACTGGGTGCAGGGTGACTTAAACGGCAGATCCACTCCTGTTACGGTTTCAAACCACTGTTCTCATGAATAAATTCGATAAAAACAAGCAAATAAATAAACTAAAAATATGATCTAACTCCAGCTATCTAGCTATCAGCGACTATGGCGCAATTAAGACAATGAAACATACTTTAGTCACAACAGATCCAAGGTAACTAATGTAGCTAAAAATCAGCTAGCTAACGTTATAAAGTAATAGAGTGCATGAACATGCATCCTTTTATTGCCACCATTTAATGATTAATACTTAGTTCGTTACTCGTTTCGGTATCGGTATCAGTACCAAAAAAACTTACTTGTACTTGGTCTGGAAAAAAAAAAAAAAAAAGGTATTGATGCATCCATAAATATAGTCAGTGTTATGATGATGCTTTTGACAGTAGGCAGTGATGTAATGTTTTCAGGTTGTTTTTTTTTGTTTGTGCGTCTGCCCGAGATTCTCGTGTGATATCTCAAGATCGGGTGATTTGTTGGATTTATATAGAATTATCATTGTGCCTGAATAGATTTTGGAATCGATTCATACTGAGTCAAGGTCACAGCAAGGTCAAATCTCTACAATAGTTTTTTTAAATTTTTTTTTTAAATTAGCTGCCTTCCTGTTTGTCATACAGAGGTGTTACTGCCCCTAGCGTTCACACTAGTGAGAGAAAAAAGTCTCTCGAGTTGCTTGTAGTTTCTCTTGTGGGCGTGTAGCGAGCTCTTTGGGTGACGCTGTGAGGCCGTGTGTAATCAGGCGTTTTCAGTTTTGTGGGTAGCAGCCAAAATGTACAGTCGTCTTTATTTATTAGAGTATACATTTTATCTGTCTTGATTTGGTCATATATGGCAGAATAAGATGAAAGCATCGTTATAAGTTTTTCTTCTATTTCTTCCGAGTTCAGTTAAGAGGTACATGGGATCGAGTTGTGCGTAGGAACTAAAGTTGTAAGAGGGGGAATGAGAAAATGTTGTACTACACGCGCCATTCGATTGGTCCGAGGGATCATTTGAGCCAAATGTTTGGGTTTGTCGCTTTACTGCATCATACCACATTTGCACTAGACTCAACTTGCTTGTTGCGCTGTCTCTCTGTCGCTCGTCGCTGTTGTGCGGCTCCGTGTTGCGTACATACACAGTAAATGGACGGCTGCGTTAGTGTGAGTGCATTGGCATTTGCGGTTTTGTTATGTTGGGTAACCACGCACACCGAGATGTGTGTGTCTGTGTGTATGCGTAGTGCCAGTCTGGTAGAATACTACACACGACTACATGACTAAAGACGACTGCTGAACCCAGTCACAGATACACCTGTAAGAGGCGCTGTTGCTGATATCATAACATCGCAGTGTTGCCAGTTGTTTTTTCTCCTCGATGTTCTTCTGCAAAAATTCGACAGCGTGACTAAAATAAAGACCCGAAGTTTGCCCGAGTCTTATCAGGAACGGCCCAGCGATTAATACCGCAGAGCGAACACAATAACACTTGACTCATTGAATTTGGTCAGAGTGAAATCACAAAGCCAGAATTCATTAGGAATCCTGACAAGTGCTGATCAGGCCTCATTAACTCTATAATTACAGATTAATGTGTCATTCTGCAAACCATATTAGCCCACTTGCAAACAAATCTTCATTAGAGGTTTGAACGGGTGAATCCCCCGTCTCATTCGCTCGGACTCATACGCCCTAATGAAACTGTAAGGAGCGCTATTCATCTATGACGAGTCCGCCAGGATGTATGGAGTATAAACGCAGAGCTTCCATGTTGGACAAAATAAACGTCCAGGGAGAGAGAGAGAGAGAGAGAGGGAGAGAGAGAAGTAGAAAGGCAGAGAGAGAGAGAAAGCGAAACAAAGAGACAGAGAGGGAGGGAGAGAGAGATGGTGAGAGAACGAGAGTGAGATAGAGGTAGACAGCAAGAGACAAGGAGAGAAAGAGACAGAAAAAAACAGACAGAAGGAGAGAGAGAGAGAGAGAGAGACAGCAAGAGAAAGACAGAGAGTGTGAGAGGTACATGTGGATTGAATTGAGAGAGAACGGAGCAGAAACAGAAAGAGAGAAGCACAAAGAGAGATAGAGAGGGAGAGAAAGAGACAATAAGACAGAGAGAGAGAGTGAGAAGGAGAGAGTAAATGTCAGTGAAAGCTAGAAAGTGGGAGAGAGAGACAGAGAGAGAGAGAGAGAGAGAGAGACAGAGAAAGCAGATGGGATGGGAATTGCTATTTTTTTCCTGTCTTTCCTCCGTTCTGTGTGAAAGGCCAGCTGAGCATTAGCATTCCATAACACACACAATATGTGCGCAATCAGCGGCAACCTGCAAGCTGCCACTCACCGGAGGAGCAGCAAACACACACACACACACACACACACACACACACACACACACACACACACACACACACATACAGTCTTTTTCCTCTAGAAGTCTGAGGGAGATCTCAGGAAGAGTGTGTAAGCAGTGGTCTGTCCATCTCTGGACACACAGGCTGGCAGACAGAGACTTGACTACTGTCCTCCCCTGCCCTAACACTCTCTCTCTCTCTCTCTCTCTCTCTCTCCCCCACCATCTCTCTCTCTCCCTCTCCCTCTCTGAGGTTCAGTGTCTCCCGGGTGGACGGCAAGGTGTCAGTCTGAGTCTCTCTGCTCTTCACCCGACATGTCTCTGCTCAGATGGACTAAAAGCTCTTGACAGGAGTCCACACACACACACACACACACACACACACACACACTTAGAGGAACCACTGCATCTGTAGCGTATATGTGATTACCACAGACAAGGATTTCCACACAGAGAACCTGTTTACTTACACAAAAGCAGGGTTTAAACCGTGAGACAATACAAAGCAAATCGTAACACTCAGCTTATTGTCCGTATCTGTATTTGTTTAAGGCACATTATCTGTTCAATCCAAATACTGTATCTGTATTCAGCTATCTCCCTACTGACTAGGTTCCTCATTTTAGTATCAGTTTTGGCAGATAACACTTTTTAGCGTGGTTATGTTTCCAGGCTTCCAAAACCCAGGACAGGGAGTCACACTGGAGCGTTCACTTCTGGGCTAGTTCTTACATTTATGAATTATCCACCCCTGACGTGATAACTAGAGATGATCCCTAAACTTAACATACTCTAAACGCGGTTAAACTGAGCTTCTACTAGTAGTTGACTAGTCATCTTTTCCATAGTCAAAGCTAAAATGAATTCAGGATATCACTATTTTATTCTGGTTTTAATGTAATCGATGAACAGCCATATACCGAATATACAAATTCTATGTCCGGCTTCAATTCTTTTTTTAGGCTACTTTGTAAATAAATAAATAAGTCAGTGCAATAAATGTGCAAAGTAATAAATCTGTGTATCATTTTGCACTAATTAGGGATGTACCGATCCTTAAAATGCACTCAAGTGAACAAAGTGGCGGCTCAAATGAAATCAGTGGCTCTGAAAGTGAGAGTGCGCAGCATGGAAGCTCGTGTCCATCAACACAGCCCGCAATACAGCTACTGGCGATTGATGTGGCCAGAAATATGTAACGTGTGTTACATGTACGTCACATAAAATGATATAAACTATGCAGGTATGTGCTGTTATTGAATTCCTGTATAGCGAAGTTGCTGTGATAACCACATTCATTTTTAATTTTTCTTCATTTAAACCCTCGTTGATATTTTAAGATTCAGAGAAAGATGTTTTGTTGCTCTGCTTCGAAGGCAGACAGCAGGTTTTTCAGCTTCGTACAGTATACAAAAACAGGCGAAAAAAGGAAACATGCATTCCGAGGTACAACGCAATTTATTTTTGTTGATCTTGAAGCTGTAGACGACACGTTTTCCGACAGACATTCCAACTAAATCATCCACCTCGATAGCCATAGCGATAGATTCAATTTTTCAGCGATTCCTGATGCTATTGTTAATTATGTCACGCGTACATTTCATACAACGTGATATCAACCAGTCCATTAAAGCAAAACACTTTTCCTAGCGTAGTCTTACAGAATGATCTGAAATATGTTCAGATTAATAAAGTCCATTTCTTTACACTTTCTTTACCGTCTGCCGTGCTATTTTTTTCCCTCCGCCCCGACTAGTCGCCATAGTGACTGTTCTACACAACCCCAAAAGTCTATCACATAACATCCAGCCACGCAAACCAAACATCTGAATCTCACACTCACCGGAGCACTTGCATCAGTAAACAACACATAACCTGTTATTAAAGTCACTCAGGCAGCCTGACGACCTGAGACAGAGAAAAATTACTCATTATTACCACAAAGTAGCCTTCCTCCACTTTAGAATTCACAGCCGCCGCTGTGCTGCGAAGTTTATTTTGCTCAATTCTGACCTTTCCGTCAGCGATCAGTGGCTCCTTCAAGGCTTTGGTTATCAATTGTCATGAAGAACTGCCTCAATTTAGCCCTGGCTTTCTTAATAATTTAATTTTGTGGGTTTTTTTTTTTTTATTTTTGCCCCACTTTAAAGGGCCTGCTTGACATTTTAAATGTCAAAGCTGTGTGGAAAAAGCTGCAGTGTAACGAGCCAGCAGTTTGCATACAGCACCAAAATAATGACAGCAGTTGTGTAAATGTAGAAAAAAAAAACCCAGTGTATCGAAATGAATAACCGTGTTGTTGATACTCATCTAGGATGAAAATCAGCGTGTGTGTGAATCCTGTATAGGAGTGCTCAAGAAAATGACGTGGTATGGTAAAGTCAGGGGTTTCGGCTTTTTGCGGCTGATTCTTTTTGATGGTTCGCTCAACACATGTTCACCAAATTCTAAAAAAAAGAAGAAAAAGTTAAATATCATTTGACATTATATTTTACATTGCATCTAATTTTTAAAAAATTATTGTCTGCAAATTCTCCACCTGTCTCTGATCCTAACGCGCACCAAAGTTAAGATTTCCCTTTCACAGAAATATTTTAAAAATCGAGGCTTTCAATGATGAAAATCAGATCAAACCTGAAAATGTGTGTATCATTTCAACCCCTAATCAATACTTATCTATAGTACTAATAACTCACGTTTCATATTTTTCCTATTTTCTTCCTTTTTTAATAATGCTACTGTCATGGCTTGTGTTAGTAGTCCTGAGCTGTAGCTCTCTTGGGTTAACATGGCACTGTCAGTTATTCTGACACACACACACACACACACACACACACACACACACACACACACAGAGAGGTCCCCTGTCACTTATCTGTCCCAGTCGTCAGTGTTGGCAGCAGGTCCCAGCCTCCCCACGCTGTCTGAAACCCAGAGTGAAGAGGAGGAGCGTCCGGCTCCACGGGGGCCATTTTGGCTCACACAGTTACTCAGCCACAGCGGGGCTGGAGTGTTGAGTAAATGACAAACCGCTTGAGGAAAGGGGAGGTGGTGGTCACCGCGGCACATCCGGGGGCCGTGTTTGCCCTGAGAACACTGGGGAAACGTATGCTGCAAATATCAGACGTGTTTTTTTTTTTACTTTCCCAACATTAACCATGCAATCTCACCACACAGCGGGAGAAAGTATTACTGCTAATTTTCCAAACATTCATATTCGTAATGCGCATCACGTGTGTGTCAATCCCGAGCAATTGTTCAATTTTATAAAATGAGATTTTGGCTGGTTTGCTTAATGTCAGGGATTGGCATTTTATTAGCAAGGCTCATTGCCAATGCACACGGCTTGAATAATTTAGAAATTTTACACATTTTCTCTTATGAGAGAGGCTCTTTTTTTTTTTTATTGAATTCCCTCCATATTTCAGAAGGGCCGTGATGTTTTACGCTGGCGGAGCTGGAAGCGAGGAAAGCACTTTCATCAAAATTACAGATGCCGGTTGGAATTGATTCGGGGCTAAAGCGAAGGGGATGGGCCGCGTAGAGATGGGAGGTAATAGCGCTTCTGAGGATGCGTACTTACAGAACTAGACAAAAAGGCTGCAGAGCAAGGTAATTACAGAGTAAGACTATACTGCCTGAGAGAGGAGAGGGATAACGTATTGCAGCATGGCGATGGCTGCGAGTGTGTAAGTGGCTAAGCTGGCTTATTTTCCTGACTGCAGTGAGTAAGATGGTTACTCGCTTACCGAGAGGATGGTAGTACTGGATTAGTATTGTGTGTCAGCTGATACCTCCAGCTTTGATAGTGTGATTTCCTCACAATTAAACCGCAGCAAATTCTCACTTGTTGATAAACGGCTGTTTACAGACATCTGTGATTGGCTGGTGTCACTGATTGACATCTTTCCCACCCAGAGTTGGGAATCAATGACACTCTCTCACACTCCTGGCCACGGAGATAGCTGAAGCCTCGTCAGGATCAAAACTCTCACTTTTCAGAGAGACCGTATCGCGTTGTGCCACGTCATATCGTGGACAATACAGTGGTACTGTCAAATATTAAGTAGTTATTAGAGTTGAAATCGTATCGTATTTTATAACAGCAGATTCAGTAGTGTCGTCAAATATCGAATCACTGCCATAAGAATCAAATGTGTATCATATTAGATTAATGGTACTGTCAAATATTGAATCAAAATAATATCATATTGTGACATGTATCATATTGTTATAACATATTAAATACAGTGGTAACGTCAAATATTGAATCGCCTTATGAATCGTGTCGTATCGTGTCGTATCGTGTGGAAGCCTGAAGTTTACACCCCCGGCATCTTATAGACTGCATGTTATTGTGTTTGTAAATACTGTCCAAGTATCTTACACCAACTATACAATAACCTTGTACAGATTATTTTCCTATAACAGCAGTTCCTGCTGTGTTTTATTCCTTACTTATAATGAATTCTGTAGTCTACAAATGCTAAGTATGAGTCATACACACGTGTGTGTGTGTGTCTTTGTCTCCAACCAGGCTGCCAGCCTGAGCTTGTGTGCATCTGCTGCTTGTCTGACTTCACGTGTATGTGCGGTATGTGTGTATGTATGCATGTGTGTGACTGCCTGTCGGCTAGTATATGTGTGTGTGTGTGTGTTCAGTAATGAGAGCTCTTCTGACATTATACACGCGCACACACGCGCACACACACACACACACACACGCACAGGGTGTATTTGACAGGCCGGTTTGACGAGTCTATCTGAAAGCTAAAAATAGGAAATAAAGAAATAAATAAGGTGGTGGTGGGAATGGCAGAGCGAGCTGCGAGCTGCCTACAGAGGGAATGTATTAACATTTGAAATGTCCCTCAGACACACACACACACTCTCTCTCTCTCTCTTACATGTCTTGGTTGGCTGTTACAGCTGGTGAAGAGCTGAAGTGAAAGACTCGTGGTGAAAATCTGATGCCCTCGTGTTTCAGTCAGCGTAATGTCTAAGTTTTCAGAGACGCAACGATTTTCTCCTTCCCTCGTTACCAGGTTAAAACTCGGTCACGTCACTCAAATAAACACGATTGCACTTTCGCTGATTTTCTTACAGTATTAACTTTGCCAAGTAAGTAAAACATATATAGTTTTGTCATATTTTTGTCAGAGTTGCTAGTTTTAGCCTTTGTGTAATTAGTGGCAACAGTTTGATTCAATTAAACATTATTTCTCAAAACTACTGTAATACTGTATATTATTAGGAAAACTCAGGCAATTATCAAATCAGCCAATCATGTGGCAGCAGCACAATACATAAAATCACTCAGATACAGGTCAAGAGCTTCAGTTAATGTTCACATCAAACACCAGAATGAGGAAAAACAATAAGTGCTCTCAGTGCCTTTGACAGTGGCACGTCTGTCGGTTTTTTGAGCTGTTTTGAGTATTTCGGAAATCTCTTGGGATTTTCACCTACAAAAGTCTCTAGAGTTTGGTGTAAAAAAGTGTGAGTGTCGGTTCTATGGGCTTTGTTGAAGAGATCAGAGGAAGTTGACAGGATGGCTACAGTAATTAACATAACCACTCTTTACAACCGTGGTGAGCAGAAAAGCATTTCAGAATCCATAAACCTTGAGGTGGATCAGCTACAACCGCAGAAAACCACATCAAGTTCCACTCCTGTCAGCCAAGAACAGCTAATATATATGTATATATATAGAACACATGTAAGAGTGTGAAAATGTAAAAATCTGAACAACAAATTCAGATTAAGTAGAATTTGGACCGCAACACACTGTCCATTTAAGGTACTAAAGATCCTGATAAGAGCTAAACACACACACACACACACACACACACACACACAAATGCAGATTAAATCTGCTCCGAGGTTACAGCATCCAAACTCCATGCATATTCAATACCTATGTTTAGAATTAATATGTCTGACTTAATATGCTTTGTCTTATCAGCACAAACACTGTTATTATTGTACCTGTACATATTGCCAATGTCACAAAAAAATAGTAAAGTATGTTTCTATATAAAGAGAAAACCATCTGGACTCTCTGTGGTTTGTCCTAATTATTACAGAGCATTAATACATTTAGACCTTTTTTACATTAGCAAAGGACGCATATACAAATCGATTTCTTTTTTACAACAGCCAGTGAGTAAAAGGTATGCAAGAAATACTAAATATGTAAGAATCACTTTACGCATTCAATTACACATGCGTCAACTGGTCCAGCAGGTATTTTAACAGCTTAGTGGCTTCCTGTGGCTCAGACGCAAAGCCTCTGTGGCCCTCTCTCTCTCTTTCTGTCTCTTTCTCATTAGATGCAGCCGGAGTGCAGGGGAAAGGCGTGTGGTGATTTTGTGACCCGGCTGTCTGTCTATCCTGCCTGGGCTCAGGAGGGAAGAGTTCCCGGCTCTGGATCAACCCCAACCAGTCTGACTACCATTAATGCTTCATCTGAGGCTAAACAGCCATGCGGGAAAAGGGGGGGAGGGTGTCGAGAGAGAGCGAGAGAGAGATTTTCTTTGCTACACTGCTAGACAGAACAGAAGAGTGACCTTACAGATAGCAAACACGTTTCTAACGGTATCACGTACCAGTGTGTGATATTCATGTAAGGAATGAAACACTTGGGGACATGCTGTTACAGGAAAATAATCAATGATGAGATGGTGTGATGCGACATAAAAGTTATTTTCCTATGACAGCACATCCTGATCTGTTTTATTCCTCTTCTATGATAGCAATTTACCAACGATTACATTTTTTATTAGTGATAATTTTTTATTAATTTATAGTTACATTTAATGTTGTGGACTGTACACAAAACAAGTTCATTCCTGTTATCATGTTGTTATAGCGGCAAAAACAGTAGCTCCCTCACCAGCCCTTCTTTTGTCTCTGTCCTGAAGACTTAGCCATGGCGGAAAACTTACTGACACTGGAGACTCCTTCCATATACACTATATTGCCAAAAGTTTTGGGACGTCTGCCTTTACATGCACATGAACTTTAATGACATCCCATTCTTAATCCGTAGGGTTTAATATGGAGTTGGCCCACCCTTTGCAGCTATAACAGCTTCAACTCTTCTGGGAAGGCTTTCCACAAGGTTTAGGAGTGTGTTTCAGAAACAGAAATAAATAACATGCATTTACCTAACCCTAACCCTAGTTCCATTACAATATCATGAATTTGTATTATAAATTCATTTATTTTCAGGGACTTACGAGACACCAGGGTTAAGCCAAGTGACAAAATGATAAGTGCATCTTCTCCTGTTGGGTCAGTCTTTAGCCTTTCAGATCTTGGAGAATGTCATTAATATGCACAGGAGAAGCTGATCCATCAGCTGGGTGTTAAATATAGATGCAGGTCTAACCTTTCTAAACTATCTACACCTGGAATTCCCTCCTCCCTCTCTGTCTGTCTCTGTAATGATGGTGTTGGTGTCAGCGGGTGGCAGATTGCAGGGATAGTCGGGGTCTTATGCTCCTGTGTTCCTCTCAGCTGTGGCTGGATCTGTCCCAGCACACAGGCCACACCAATCACACCGCCATCACGAATGCCATCAATACTGATGAGCCTCTTTGTCACTGAGACACTGAGAAGGACAGGGAGAAGCATAGTGGAGGAGTTGAACACAACCTGCACTCGCTGCCACGTCTGACATCTCATACATCACACTGGGAATTACAGGTGAGTAAGTGAAACCTGCAACCATACAGCTACTGGTGCTGCTCATGACTCCTCCCACCCACCCCCAGTACTCTTTAACCTCATTCCATCTGGGTAGAAGGTACTGGAGCATGTGGGATATTACTGCCAGACTAGACTGGGGAACTGCTCTCCCTGAGGCAGCCAGGTTCATCAAAAGCCACCTACCCACGTAAACATCCACCATCACCATTCAGTCCACCACCTGATAGCACAATATCATTGTATTGGCTAGCGGTCATCAACTGGCAGATCACCATCTGGACGTAGACCCAACATATTTCAGTGGATTGAACCAGGCACTTGGAAAAAAATTCTGTAGCAGAGCCAATACATGCATGGGGAAAAAAAAATGGCTGTAATTCAGCAACTCCTGCTCTTTAACACACAAACCATCAGAGGTTCCCAAGTGGCACAACATAAAAGCATTGTGCTGCATTTTCTATTGGCGGGAGATTGCGAGTCAAAATCGCAACAATACCACAGCCATCTGTAGCCAGGAGCCAAGGGAGCAAAACGTGCCATGCTGTCTGGGTGGTATACTGTCAGGGATGGCATACTCTCTCTTCCTGGATAGTTACATTGAAACTAGCCAATCACAGGCATCTGTGAGCTCATGTGTTCAGAAGAGGGCAGATAGCACCTTCCTCTGACAGTGTTACACTGCTCTGTGGCTTCATGTGTCTCGAACAAAGCACCGTTATCCTGGTAGCTGTCATCATGATGAGAGAGAGCTGGATGGTGGGTAGGAATTGTCAGGTGACCAAATTGTAGAGAAAATGGGGAAAATAAACCCAAGAATCATTACAGCTTCAGTAGTAAATCCCTTGCTGCAGCTATTAATATGAATTTATGTATATTATTTAGCTCATAATTTTTTAAAATAAATTTAACTTCTCTGGTATCACTGGTGAAATGACAACATGGCTTGTTAAAAAAAATTTGATGAGTGTACAGAGAAGTATGCGTATCAAGTTCAAAACAGATCTCATCAAAACAGGAGTCCATGGTGCTAATTAAAAGAGACCCATAGCATGCCACAGTACCAAGTGCGTTTTCTCACTGTTTTCGTGTATGTGAGGCAGGGATAATGAAACTCTACTTGCCATCATCCCCAGCTCTGGTTTCTGTTTAGCTTTCTTTTAACAGTCATCTAACAAGGTCTATTACTCCCTTATTCTGTTCCATTAACACAGACAGCAACCTAAAACGGTTCTGTAAGAACAATAACCACCGAGGTTTGAAGAGCAAATCAAGATCAGCCAATGGGCATTGGAAGGAGTAATTCATCTGCACAAGGCCAGCGAATGAGCACAGAGAAGGATAGTGGCAATAAGGCAATGAAAAGGTTAGGGTCAAGAAGTGGCCAGTGGAGCCTACAGGGCAGACTAATTCAGCTAAGCTGGAGACTTGTATTGGTCTTTACTATATCTGCTGACAACACCAGGGGCAAATGTGAAAAAAAAAACCCAGAACATGTCGTCCTGAGCTACAGTACTATATCTTTATTAGTGTAAAACTGAGCATGGGCGAGAAGAAGCAGTAGCTTCTCCAATGACACTCTGAATGAAAGACCCTTGTCTCTGAAATGGGTTTGCTCAGCACACTGAGAATAGCATCGGAGTGGACTGTGGTGCACTCATTTCCCCACGGACCGCAGAGCCAGGGTCCGTAGAGAAACAGAGAGATCTCTCTCCAGAACAACTGCGTACCAATGTATAATACTGACTCTTAAACTCAAGGGCCTGGAGGCAAGTGGGGGAAAACATTTGCTGATGCAGTCAGAGAGTTCTATGTAAGAGTTCTATGTCGTACCTGTTGAAGCTTGGGATTTGAGATGCTTGATGAATTATGACACTAAAGTGAACTGCCTGAATATTTCTATTAGAACATTCTCAAATAGTTACTAGGTTATAACTAGTTACAAGGACATAAATGGGTACCAAACCAAACAAACCAACCACAGTCACAGACACATTATTTACTAGTTACCATCACCAACCATTGTGATGAAAGAACCGATCACAAAAATAAGCTAAGTCAATTCAAGCATGCCATAATTTTATGACAGTTTATGACAAAAAGCACAGCTTGTGGTGGCCCAATACTTTACTAAGATGTTACTTTGTTTTTTCCTTTAATTTCTCGCCTGTCGGTATGTATTCTGGAGCAGAACAAAGGCCATATCAACCACCTGAAATCACAGGAACTCGTTCCAAACTAACTACAAACTTGTCTTTCGAGCACAATCTGTGGCTTCCTGAATGTGAGTCAACTAGAGCACCTGGTCACTGTCGGTATGTATATTTTTATTTTACTTTGCTCTATTATTTTACATTGCTCCCTGATCTCGTTGAGTTTGGAAGCATTCACTCTGGTCCCTCAGCTCTGGGTTCCCTCGAGGCCACCTTGTAGTGTACTTGTGCTTGCTAGAGGTGAAGATCTACCTGGTCCTGCAGCTCCACAGCAAGATGTTCATGCCACTGGTGAAGTGTGGCATTGCTAGCATGAGGATTATACCTGGCACGGCAGCATTTACCATTGAAATGACCTGAAAAACCATGCCAGCATGAATACAGTTGGGTGATATGACAGTGTATGCTTTACTCAGTCAATTACTTTGCCAATTGGTGAACTTTGGTCCAGATTCAGACCTGGCAAAAATGCGGACCATACAGAAAAATAGTGTGGTAAAAAAAATGCAGTGTATAAAAATTGTCTGTAGTTTAACCAACTCCAGATTTCTAAACATGACCCAGCATGGCTTCTGTTCATCAATCCAGAGACTAGCTACAGGGATAGAGACATTCAGTTGGAAAGAGAAAGTTTTTTTTTTTTTTACAGACTTATAGGTTTTTTATTTGATTCATCTCCCCAGTCAGTTTTCAGTTGTGAAAAAAGGCAGAAAAATCGATGACAAAAACACTAGACAGAAGTAGGCATTTATGATTCCATGGCGCTAACGGTTCTGCCAATCTAGTAACAAAACATATCGTCTTAAATATAGCTATGAATGAAAGATTAATGGTTAAGCATTAAAAGGTAACCGCTGACATAATTAAGTCATGTTACTTGAGTTTCTAGACGTTTGTAAGAAAGGAATTTTTTGAAACAGGACCTTCATGTTGAAGACCCTAAGCCTAGAGCTCTGGCGCTACCATTTGTTCCAATGGTAGCCAGGCAGATCTCAGTACTATACTATGAGCTGCCACAAAACAGTGCTCCTTATTGTACCAGGCAGAAGTGCTTTATATAATCTCCATGTGAGAGCTATGAGGAAGTGTGGCAGACAAGAACAAGATTTCATACCTCTTACCAACCAAGCAGAAAAATATTCTGCTATATATTATAAGCTTTCTGTCTGACGTTCATAGCTGGAGGTGAAGGCACAAACAACTTTTTTTTTTTACCACCTTCAAATGAAACACTCTAGGCAGTATTATGCAAAAAAAAAAAACAAAGACAATATGTGAACAATCCCATGATCCAGCAGTGACAAGGTGAAATAATCATCTCAGATATAAAAGACTTTTTGTCTGAGTCTTTTGCCAGAGGCACTTTCCGTGACAAATAAATTATAGAGATGAAAGGATATAATATATGCAATTATATTATATATTTGTGAAGACATGTTGAAAAGTAGGGGTTTAGGGAATTAGCCAAAAACTCTCAATCCAATTATGTTATGCCAAACTGCAAGCACTTTAGTGAAGCTGAAATGTCCATGGTTATAGGCAGAATGCTGATGCACAGTTCTTTCTGTTGGATTCCACGCAACAATTACAGATCTGTTGATGAGGCAAACCGTGCAAGCTTATATGAGCTCGAGTTCACTCCAAGTTCATTTCCCCATGGTTATCCTGCTGTATAAATCAGTTTAATACTGAATTAAAAATCATGATATTTACTTCTACCTTCAGGTCAGCCATCCCTACAGCTACAGTTTTTGGACAATTAATAACAATTTCTGTGATTTTGTCTTGGAGCTTTTTTCTTGGTTTTGTTGCTTTGTCTTTGAACTGCAAAAGCGGAGTTACTGTTACCACTAAGTTAATTATTTTCCTATGACAGTGCATCCTTAAGTGTTAGGATTGCCAGGGATTGCCAACAACTGCTATTTGTACATCATTAATGAATGAAACTTGGTGACTTTAATCATTTCTGGATACACCGTAGTGGAATACCTACAAAACAAGTTAGTTCCTGTTCTCATTTATGTTATAGCAGCTATAAACATTCATCACCTCACTGGCCTCACTTTTGTCTCCATGCCTGAAGTAAAAAAGACAAAAAACAAATGCAGCTTTTCATGCTACTCTGTCCTGAAGACTCCCATGGCGGATAACTTACTGACTGTTACAAAGCGCTGACACTGGAGACTCCTTCCTTAAATGTTAAATAAACATCTCCTTACAGAAAACTTCATCATAACTATTGTTTGTTTTGCTTTGTTAAATAACAACAATCTGCTTATGATTTACGGGTTTAGATTACGTGAAGTGTCCACATTACAAGTCCCTGTGAACGAGCTCTTTCTATATTAACAATAATGTATTCGAATGAACGCGTTAATATAAAACTATCACTAAAATTACATCTAGAACTACTACCAGAGCTGCTGTTATGGAAAATTAATCAATATCTTCAGATATGAGAATTAAACAGTGATGTCATATAAAGAAAGATATAAAGGCTGTATGCTAGATAACCACTTTTCATTAAAATGTAGAGTTTACGGTTATAATGCCTTCATATGGCTAACTACACTATCAGATATAAGGCATAACCTCCCCCTATGCTACATCGATGTTCACAGTAACGGATACTGCCTCAGAGTTGTGACTACTTGAATTGTAGAAGTGACCCTGAAATCATATTTGATGCTTCAGAGCTGTTTACACCTGTCCTTTAGTGTTATGACCACCGTCTGGGGAAAAAAATACAAAAAAGTAGTTTTGCAGCTATTCTCATTTTAATTTTATAGTTCGTCACTTTCGGGAAAACAATTAAATTTTTTCCCCCAAGACGCATAATTATGCAAACAGCAGCTGAAAAAAAGCTCTCATTAAACACTTCACTGTCCTTCCGTATTTGGCTCGTTCGCTAAGCTACCCCTGAGTGTGTTTAAATCGGGTGGGGGTGTGGCACATCTCATAGCGTTATTGCGTAAAAGGAAATATTGTATGCTGACGTACAGAATCAAAACAATGCTCTCAAGCTGTTTCACGTGTATTTCCTTGCCACTCATAACCAGCAGATTAATCCACAGGGAGGAATGAACAGAAATGCTTGCAATAACATGTTCCTACCACAGAGGGCTCCAAATCCCCAAATCCTTAAAAGCTACATCCTGCTGCTTTAACCACTGAACCACTGAAGCTGAAATACACTCACCAGCCTGCACGGTGCTGATAGTGATGTTGGCCATCTTTCTCTCCGTTCGTCCCATTCCCGACACGCCGTTAACCGCCTCTATCTGGAACGTGTAGTTAGCGTTGGCTACAAAGTCCTGCACGGCCACGGAGGTGCGCGTCAGGCCCGTGGCCGGCGGCACGAAGCGCACGTCGCTGTCGCACGGCTGGCAGGCCTGGCCCTCGACACTACAGCGCTGGCACAGGACGTTGTAGGTTACGTCCTTCCGGCCGCCCGTGTCGCTGGGTGGAGCCCACTGCAGGAACAGGGCCGTCTCATTCATGATGTACACCAGGTTACGCGGAGGTGAGGGCGGTCCTGAGCAATAAAAAGGGGCTGGTTAGTATTTAAGTTAAAAATTCATATTGTGAAAATTTTAAGGTCTAGCACTATAAAAATGTGTCAACTAATGAATGGCGTTTTGCTTAGATTTAATAATGACTGTCTCTTTCACGGTCTTTACAAGCTGACTCCAGAAGTATTGGCACCCTACATGCAATAATGGTAAAAATGGATATGTACAGTACATAAAGTAAATAGCTTTCAGCAAATACTGTACTTTGTAATTATTTTGTGCAAAATACTAGTCTCAAAATTATTAGCAACCCCAATCTCAAACATATATATTCTTCTTTACACTGATCTTTACAATTTTTTTTTTTTTTTTACTAAGTCTCAATAATCAGTTGAGAAAAAAAGACAACACAAAGGGAGAAAGCAGGGTGAAGCAAGGACAAGAGACGGAACGATTATAACATAAAAGACCAGAAATATAATTCTGAGTAACAGAGTCTAGACAGATGATTAGATAAATAGAGGTGGACTGACGTGTGCAGGCGGTGCTCGGCGGGTCTTTGCCCGCTCTGTAGTAGCCTTTCTCGCAGTGGCACAGCGCCGACGCCTCCGAGTGGCTGAAACTGTGTGGAGGGCACTTAGAGCACTTGATGTTCCCTGCGAAGGCCTTGTAGAATCCAGATTTACAGGCTGCGAACACAAACAGTGGGGGAAAAAAAAAAAAACAGATGAGAGGATGTGCTTCATTAAATGCTAAATGCTTGTATATGACTTATGTTACAGTATTCGCTGTGCTGCTGCTGTGACACCAAACCTCAACGGTGTTTTGATTAATAGCTGTTCGGAGACGTGCAGATCAGGAACTGAATTCTTAAAATAAAGGGCTCTGAGTAAACAGAATCAATACCTTTTGCTGACGTACAGAATTTAAACAGAGATGACTGTATACCTCTAATGCGTCACTTCTGGAAAAGTGAGTTATTTGTATTAGACTGGACATGACCTGCGTGCAGTTCACGCCTCTGAGGTTGCCAGGTTTCAGGTTCAGACCATCGCTTTTAAAACAAGTGCTTGCCTTTAAGTCTGATATAGCATAAAAAAACAGAGATCATAAAAATTCAGTTTGTAATAACACACTGATGTAACAAATCTGACCCTTGAGAGAAGTTCTGTTTCTGAGCGCCTCCATGTTTTTGTGGTTTCTTCAGGGCTTTGTAAAAGTGTGGATGATTCCATTCACACTGTAAGTGACGTCACACTGCCACGGTATCCAATGACATTTACTCCGATTATAATCCAAACCCGCCAACCTTTAAAAACAATACACCCAAAGAGCAGTACTTTTCTCCCAAATAAAAGAAGCAGATGAGTCAATGATGTTAACTGACAATGCCTGCAAGCTCCGCCCCTTTCCCTTCTTGCTTTCTGTCAAGGTAAATGGAGAACATTTTGAGTCCTTTAATCTGAAATAAATAAATAAAATCTATCAATGTGTTCAACTTATCTAACATTAGACAAGTATAACGTTAACATCAGTTAATTATATTTATTAGGGATGCCAGTGATCAGAAAAGTTGGCAAGAAAAAGAAAAAAGGATGAAAACTTGGACATAAAAGGTTTAATAAGACTATAATGAGGTGCCAAATCTAACACTTTACAAATAATATTAATGGTGATGATGGTTACAAAGTGATTTTTGAGACCACCCTCTGGCGCGGTCCTGTGATGGTCAGCTCCCAGACACACTCAAACACTTTCAGCAGCAGTAGAGCAGTGAATATTGGTGGCCAATTGGTCATAATATAGCCCTTTATCAATTATTATTGCTTTGAAAGCAAAAAAAAAAAAAGCAATATTTGTTTTCTTTTTGCAGTTTTCCTCTGTGTTCATCATTGATTTTTAACTATTAGGTTTAAAGAAAGAGGGGGAAAAAATTTCTGAATAGCTTCAAAACATCAAACTGCAAGTATGATCTTGAGCAGAAGCTGACCAATTAAAACAGCAACAACAGAGCATCCAAATCACTCCCGACAAATTGCTCAAGAAAAAAGTCACTCAATCAGACGCATACACACTAAAGCAAGTTCGCTTAAAAATGCTTTGAACTGACGCCTAAATGCTTCCTCTGAGACTTCTCTCTGTGTAATCCTGGCCTGAAGCTTTTGGCATGATGAGAAAGGCTGTATATTTAGTATCTCTAAGTGCTTACTGTGTTTTTTTTAAAAACCTTATTAGAAGATCAAAGCTGCAGGATAGTACTGACTTTCCTCCATCAACACACACACAGCGCTCAGATACATTTCCAGGTCATGGCATTTTTTCCTGTAATAACTGACTTGCTCATGAGAATCCTGTCAGTGCCAACAACAAAAACCACAACTACAACCATAACAACAGCAACTCCAACAACCACAACTACTACTACTATCAGCTACAACTATAACAACAGCAACTACAACAACTACACCTACAGCAAAAACAACAACAACAGCAACTACTACTATATCAGCTACAACACCAAGTACTACTACTGCAACCACAAGAATTACACCAACAACATTTCCAGGTCATAGTGTTTTCTTTTTCCTGTAAAAAACTGATTTAATGAGAATCCTGCCAAAGCCAACAACCAAAACTACAACTACAACAACTACTACAGCAATCAACTATTACAACAATAACAACTACTACTTTTACTACGACAACTATGTCAACTACTACAAAAAAACAACCACTGCTACAACAACTAAAACAACTCCTACAACAACAACAACAACAAGAAGTACTACTACAACCACAACATGCCAACAAAGGCATATTTGCTGTTTCAGTGCTTATAATTGCATTAGGAACATTTTCTAATTTAAACAGGCACTGGTGCTAGAGACTTGGAGAGCTACTTCAACTTTTATTTCTTTTTCTTTTTCCATCATCACAGTATGTTCCACAAGCAGCACCAGATGTATATCATTAAGCCTCATTAATTTATCTTCGCATTTCAGCAGGCTTTCTGACAAATTGTGCTTCGGTTTTGACACGGCTGCATTATGAGCGCGGGGTGGCAGGTGGTAGTCACGTCTCAATCTGTTTGAAACAAACAGCTTGGAAGTGACATTTTGTATACTCGGTCTCAAAGCACATACGCAAAGAAAACGTATACGCGGACCTCTGTGCCAGACATGCTAACCGTCTGCAGTGGACATTAAAGTCATCGATTTCCTAACTTTTTCACTCTGACTCTGAACTTATCGAGTTGTTCCAAACCAAAAATAAGGTTGCAAGGAAATACATCCTGACAACGTAAAAACGATGTTGCAAATACAAATCATAATATAAAAGAAATCAATTTGCTACAATTACTGCTTTTTCTTTTTTGATTGATTGATCAATGTACCAATGAATGTTTTTCTTTCTGACTTTGGCCATGTGTCCCTTAGCCACGCCCACTCCCAAAGCATCCACCAATCTGAAACTTGGGCTGGCGGAGCCTCTGGTACTTTTTGTAAGGTTGAAATCTGATTCGTTTTCTGCACCAATTTCCAACAAATAAACAAACTTTTGGACACTGTAAACAAAAAAAACAAACAAAAAAATAGCTTTAAAAGATACCAGAGTAAATCAGATAATCTCACGTCTGCTATCAGACTCTGAAATTTCAGCTAGTTACATTACACAAGTACTTATAAATATACAATATGTATGTTGCATGTCTTAAATACGCATGCTAATTACAACAATGTGTCATGTGACACGGTGCTCGTGGTCATGTGACATGGTGCATTCAGTGAACGTGACGTGAAATGGCTTGTGGGTGCCGTAGTCCGGCATCGTATCGGCGCTACCATGACCGTGTCTTTGTCTATCCAGTTTTGTAAGCTTTTACGTAGCAATGTGGAGTTGCATTCATTTTAATCTGAATCTGATGAAGCCACCAAAACGGGAACTGAAACTCTGTTTTTTCTTTTTATTTTAAAAAAAAAAAAACAGTTTTACATGATGAATAAACTCTCTGTACAATTTGAAAATAAAGCTGAAAAAAAAAAATTAGTCCTAATTGTAAAACCACACAACTGTCACGTCTTATTAAATGGCTAGATCTTTTGTCTGATTTAATTCTTCTCGTTCATATTCACAGCATCTATTTTTACTTTGTATTCTTCATATTTTTCTTGAGAATCTTAAAACTTTTGACACAAACTGTCCTCCATATAAACTCTCCCTGTATCAGCTCCATCTGCATTGTGGGAGACATGTTAGCATTCTGTCCTATCTATTTGCAGATTTATTGCTCCGCTCTGTGCTTCTCCGGCATCTGTTTTTATCGGCCTGGGCGTTTGGCTGCGCTCCTCAATCCGCGTTTCTCCGCCCACCTGACCAAAGCTGATGCTCTGTTTATTCCTTTCTTGTAAACAAAGTAAACTTTAGTTTATAGAGACGGACGATGCGGAAAGGGAGGGAAGTTAAGTGCAGCCGTAAAGAGGCCACTAAAGCGGCTGCACCGTGACGAAGTGTGGCTTTACTGATAGGCGACAGTTTTACGCTTAACGTCACGTTTATTATTACGCGGAGTACAATTACCTTTAGCGGCTAGTGGAATATTTACTGGGCAATTACTTCCAGCAGCACTAGTAGTATTAACAGGAAGAGTCACATCAGCGTTAAGAGGTACATATCATATTTATGAGACGTAGAGATGATCAGGTGGCGTGTCAGAGGTGTTATGTGTCACTAGATGAAGAGCGGTGATTGCGAGAGCGGTACGATTCTGCAGCATTTGCCCAGCAGTCCTACAGGCAAACACACTGCAGAATGGCCCCGCTCTCGACACCAAAGCAGCCGGTGGAAAGCACGGGAAGAGTCCGCTGACGCAGTGCAGAAGTGATTCGCACCTGGGGAATTAGCTCATGTTCCATTCGCTGCACTTCTGATATGTATTTAAAAAAAAAAAAGAATACCAAACACTTTCAAGTTATAACCTTCAGTTACCCTGTGCTAATTTCAGCATTAATTTCAGTAGCTTCTTTCCACTTATGCTAACTTAATAGTCTCACTTCTCACTCTGGAATCTAACGTCTAATGGAATTAAGCCGACTGAGCGGGAAGTTTAATTCCACCACAACACCACTTGATCAAAGTCGGTCTGTCCAACTTTGCGAGTGCTGAGTGCTCAGTGCTCTTAAAAGCCAATCAAAGAATCCGGTTTAATGGACTTCGTAAAAAAAAAAAAAAAAAAAAAAAAAAAAA
>CM041000.1:13355584-13367006 GCA_022985145.1 Pangasius djambal | reverse complement strand
ATGAAGTTTACACAGAGGTACAATTTCTGATCAGAGACTTCTTGTGAAGTTCGGTGGAAACTTCGGGCTAAATATCTGATACAAAAGCAACCGTCACACCATTTGAGTGGTGAAAGTCATTTCTGGTGACAGGCTGCAGATTTAAAGCGTCGTTCTTTCTCTCTCGCTCTGTATGCAATCATCATCCTGTTTTCGACTTAGCCTCTGACAGGAGGACAAGGGAGGGACGTCTCCGCCTCCTTTTTCTCACACATTCTGTCTTTATTTCTCTCGTCTTCCGTCTGGGCGTTTGACAGTTCTGGGGCGGGTGGACACAGCCAGGCAGGATGAGTGGGAGAGGAGAGCATAAAGCCTATAGGAGATGCGCTAACATTAACATAGCGCATCATGGGACCGCCTCCTGAGCACGTTCTGCTTGAGGTGAAATGCAAGTTCAGCAACAACTTGATAAACGTGTTAATAAAGACATGATGTGGAGAGCGTTAATACGGCTGATGTGCTGTTAGATTCCCAACTGGTTTCAGTCTAATGGAAAGAATTAGGAGCTTCGTATAAAAAGTGAGCAATTGAAGGATATCATTTTTCTTATGGCTGACTGCAGTATTCAGATTCAAATGATAAATTATCACATAACTGGATTCCTTTGTTAGATGCAGGAGACTGGCAGAGGTTGCCAGATCTGTATAAAAAACAAAAATCTAATATTAAGAAACGTACAGTATTTTCTCCACATAGCTCTTGGTCTTAAAATGGCTCCATATACTGTGATAGATAGATAGATAGATAGATAGATAGATAGATAGATAGATAGATAGATAGATAGATAGATAGATAGATAGATAGATAGATAGATAGATAGGTAGGTAGGTAGGTAGGTAGGTAGGCAGATAGGTAGGTAGGTAGGTAGGTAGGTAGGTAGGTAGGTAGATAGATAGGTAGGTAGGTAGGTAGGTAGGTAGGTAGGTAGGTAGATGAATGAAAAGTATCTATGCAAATGTATTGGAGTTAACCAATCCATAGACACAAATACATTCATACACAGAGCATAGAGGATGTTTTAATATAGATTTATTCCACAGTGCTGGTAAATTCTCAGATCTGATTGGTCAGAAGGTGTTGATTCATTTTCTCCAGCAGCAGCTCTGACAGTAAGTATATTAATACGCTCGTTCGAATATGTTACTGTTTCTATGGTAACAGCTAACAGGGACTGGTATGGAGGACCCTCCGTGTAATCTAATGACAGTAATATACATTAAAAAGTGTGTTGTGTTTAATGAAGGAAAAAGGTATAGTTTTCTGTAAGGGGACTTTTATATAACTTTTATGGAAGGAGTCTCCAGTGTCAGCGTTTTCTACCAGAACGTTTTCCACCACAGGAAGGTCTTCAGGACAGAGGAGTTTACATACAGTATTTCCAGTTTCTGGCTGACATGACAAGCTGCTTTTTTTTTTTCTTATCAACTTCAAGTTGGAAATGTTAATGAACGTTAATGTGGTTCCCATGGCAACAAAGCATCATGTGCCTATGTTTAGTTTTAGTTTCTATTTTTGTCTTGCCTCTAACCTCGTCTTGTGTTTTGTTCCACCTTACTGTGTGCACCTTTTCCTTGTTTCCCCTTCATTTGTTTGTGTATATAAATGCGGTGTCATCTTTCGCTCGTCATAAACCCTTGTTTTTGTATTAATCCTTGTTCCTTTTTTGTTTCTGTGTGTTTGTAATTTTTGGCAAATTGCTGTGGTATAAGTGGAGTAAAACACTTCAGGATGTGCTGTTAATGGAAAATAATCAACGACAGGAAGGTTTGATGAAGCGGAGTTGCTGTTACCACCCCAAAGTTGATTATTTTCCAATAACAGCTCATCCAGTAGTGTTTTATTCTTCTTGTACAACAGCAATTTATTTAACGCTAACAAGTTTTATTTCTTAAACAATGACACGTATTTTTATCCATTTATGGTTACATAGTCACAGTTATAAATGTTTGCTTTTCAGGAATGTTACAGTTTAACCTTCGCATAACCTGATAAACATTTACTAAATGTTCTAATACAGTTCTGAGTCTAAAACAGGTCAAAAACTTTAACTGTGACTCAAGATCTAGAAAGGAGAAAGGACGAGAGACATCGACAGAGAGTGAGAGAGAGACTGAGTGAGTGCAGGACGGCAAGGAGACACGTGCAATCTTCGAGGTAAACAATTTTATCATTAACACACTGGACTGCTGGTTAAAAAAAAAAAGTAATTATGATCGGGTATGCAGTTTAAATTCTCATCCACATTTAATGGAGCGTCTCTGAGCCACTGACCCGACAGAGCTAATGCAGCCCGGGCCTCATCATCATCATCATCATCATCATCATCATCATCTTTTCATCTGTCTCACTCCCTGTCCCTCATCACACCTCTATTTCACTCACTCACTCCTCCTCCTCCTTCTCACTCGCTCTATACTTCTAGCTCTCACCTGTTTTCCTCACTCTCTCTCTCTCTTTCTCAATCTGTTGACAGTCCATCTGAATATGGAAATATGCGTTCCAGCCTCCTGCAGGATGCCGTATGCCGGCAGGGGATATAGACCTTATGATATCTCAATATATTAACGTGCTAAAAAGCTGGAAATAAACTCTTTAGCATTTAGGGGGGAAAATAAGGGCAAAAAAACCAAAAAAAAAACCAACACTTTTACAGAGAAAAACAATTCAATCAAATGTTATCTATCTATCTATCTATCTGTGTTAGTGTATTGTTATATTTAAAGTTATCGTACTTATTTAATTTAATTTTATTTATTCGTTTTTATTCATTCGAGGGTCCTGCTGATTCGATTCCACTAATTTGCCGTTATTTTTCTATCCGCCATTTCACATTCCAAATCTCTGAGCAGTTGCCCTGAATGTTAATCACAGCTGTCAGTTAGCATTTAACTGGAAGACACACTGAACGAAGACAGTGACATATTGCAGGGGAATTGCACATCCTGCCGCTGTGTGTATTTTCTAAAATAAATAGGCTCCTTTTTTTTAATACCTCCAATGGCAATTTCACTAGCAATTGGCTTCTCCCTGAAAAAAAAAAAAAAACACATTTAAATCCAGAGCCAGGCTTTGAAATGTGTTAGCTGGCATTATTCAATCTGAAGGCAATCCTATACTTAAATGTATAATGAAGAAAGTAGTATATGGAAGTGTAGAGCCTCGAGAGGAACAGCAGCAAAACGTGCACTACGCTTCGCACTCGGAGACGTGTATCTGAGGAAGCCCTACGTGATGCGGAATTGTGGGCTGCTCATGTGTCTTTTATATCAAGTTGCATAAAACTTTAACTTCATATAAAACACAAATTAAATAAAAATGTGTTTTTTTTTTTTTCCAACAACCGCTGCTGGCAATCAAGACTCATGAAGCTGAAGGTTAATTTCTTTATAATAAACGCCTTGATTCATTTGAATTATCATTATATTCTCACTTCATTACTGCAACTCCATTACTTTAGGGCCATTATGACATTTTCACAGTATGATAACCTTTTTTGAGAAATATCACACATTCCTCTTAGTAAAATGAACATTAATGTGGTTCCCATGGCAACAAAGTATCATGTGGTTATGTTTAGTTTCTATTTTTGTCTTGCCTCTAACCTTGTCTTGTGACTGGTTTCTACCTTACTGTGTGCACCTTTTCCTTGTCTCCCCTTAAGTTGTTTGAGTATATAAAAGCAGCGTCATGCTTTGTTCATCGTGAACCCTTGTTTTTGTATTGATCCTTGTTCCTTTTTTTTCCCTGTGTGTTTGTGCTTCCTGGTTTGACCATGATTCTTGGATTCGCTCTAATAAACCTAACGCCAAACTCACCCACTTGCCTCTCTCACAACTTTATCTTAGCTGATCCACCTACTAGCATGTTTCTGGGCTGTTGGAGGAAATCAGGAAACCAGGGCATGGAGAGAACATGAAACTCCACACAGATCATAACCTGAGCTCAGGATCAAACCGGGAAAGCTAGAGCTGTGGAGCTACCTGCTGTCCCACCGTGCTACCCCATGCAGGTTCAATGAATTTTTAATATGAAACATAAATCAAATCAGCACTCGTACATGCATTTCACATTTTAGCCTTTTTTATTGCGTGGGTGAAGGTCGGAAAATACAAGATTGCAAAGCAAAACGAAAACCAAATGATTTGTTCACGTTTAAATTGTTCGTTTTTCTTGCATTTACAAGGTTTGAGTGCAGAAGTGTGAGAATGTTCATATTTTCTGTGTTTAATCTGTGCAAAGGTTTCAGCACCCGCAAACTTTGATCAGTTTTGAAAGAATGTTCTCTGCCATGAGGCGGTTAAAAGCCCCGGAGATGTTTTTCCAGTCTTCAGCTGTCCAGTTTCAGTGAGTCTCTGTCAACTCTAGCTTCAGATTCCTGTTCTTGACTGGAGCCTGATGTGGTCTTCTGCTGTTGTTGCCCATCCACCTAATGTTCGACGTATTGTGCATTCTGAGATGCTTTTCTGTTCACCACGGTTGTAAAGAGTTGTAGTCACCGTACCCTTCCTGTTTGAGTCACCGTAGCCTTCCTGATCTCTCTCATCGACAGGGTGCTTCAGCCTGCAGATCTGCCGCTCACCGGATGTTCTTTTGTTTTTCGCACCATATTGCGTAAACTCTAGAGACTGTTGCGTGTGACAATCCCAGGAGATCAGCAGTTTCTGAAATACTCAAACCAACCAATCTGGCACCAACAAGAAAGTAGAATTTTCTGGGAGGAGAAACCTAAGGAAACCCATGTAGACATGGGGAGAACATGATGAAACTGAAATAACACCAAAACAGGCCTTTCTGAGTTTCTTAGTAGCGTCTTGTATCTCACATTTACGAGCTCCTAAAAACTGTTCTTGTTTAAGAAATCAATATCTGATCGATTTAATCAAGAGTGCGTCTATACTTTTCATTACACAGCTACACTCAAATTAGCACAACTCCAACAGATCCAGGCATCTTTTCTTTATCTGTTATTTACTCATTTTCTTTTAAAGACGTCCACACAGTGTGGCTCTTTAACTGGTCTCAAGATGCAAACTTTGCTTCGGTAGTGTTTATCCTCCAATGGCCATTGAACATTCATCAGTTCTCTCTCTCTCTACAATTTTGTCTCTTTCTCTCTCCTTTCATCCCTCCACCCAGCCATTAAAATTAAAGCCGTCGCTGTCAGCGCTCCCCTGGACGCTCGCTGTTCCTCCTCGCTCGGCAGAATTATAGAAAGGCAAAACAAAGTTAATGAATTCTTAATGAGCAAGAGGGAGAGAGAGAGAGAGAGAGAGAGAGAGAAAGAGAGAGGAGTAAAACTGCCTTCCAGTTGATTGATGATCGTCAGAGTGTTTTCAATAATCCAGGCCTGTGAGCTTTCTTCACTACAATTTAAACCCTGGTCTCAGGTAGTGTCTTAGGCAGAATAGTTATCACTCGGGTGGGGGAGGGGCATGATATGATAATATCGCAAGACTTAAAAATATTTTATGTTCAAAAACCATTAAACCAACATTTATTTATTTCTGTTACAAAGTGCTGACACTGCAGACTCCTTCCAAAAAACGTTAAATAAACATCTCCTTACAAAGAACTTCATCATATCAACAATTACAAACACATTTTTTGTGTCGGCTATCCACATCCCTGTGAAAGATGCTACTATACAATCGATAACATATTAGAACGAACACTTTAATATAAACCTGTGATTTTAATTACAGCCGGAACGACTGTCAGAGCCGGTGTTATAGAAGATGAATCGACACCTTCTGACCAATCAGCATTGAGAATGCAACAGCACTGGGGTGGAACTGAAGAGGGAACATGCTAACTGCTAATGTGCTTTATGTTCTGAAAATAACTAGCTATTAACTAAGTAATTTATCAAGAGAATCTTATAATACACAGAAAAGGAAACCTACAAATCTATGAAAGGTTTTTGGTTTCTACCAAATATTATTTAATCCACTTACAGTCTAAAAACTAGGTGTTTTCCAGTAGCTTATTCAAAATATGTATATTGAGTGTCAATTTTGAGGGACATTTGGTTGAGCTTGAGAAAATGACACACATCTTAGCATGTTAATAGATTTGGCTTGGAATTTGAATGTGCTAAAGTGTTCAATTCCTAACCTCAAGCTTTCTGCAGTCCTCTACACGGTGCCTTGCTCTGCTGAGCACACCAGGTTGGGCCAAGAAGCCAAACTCAGCCTGGACCTTAACAATCACCACCAATTAGCCCGTTTCTGGCAGATGCTAACCGCTGGCCTGGTGCTAACAGTGCTAGCCCGCACAGACGCTGCACTAAAGTGCAGAGCTGACCGCTCTGATGCCCTTAATGAACATCTATCGGCCTTAATGAACCCCTCCACACACAAACATACACACATACACACACACGTGCGCACTGGCTTTCAGTCACTTAGATTTAATTAGTATTTGGGGTGCAGTTGAATCAAGGTTCACTTATAGAGTGGAACAGATAATTGTGAATGATGGTGCTGTGCTCTGGGCCGCCCCTTGACGTTTGTGTGCTGCTCACCACTTTAAATAGGCCATTAGGACAGCACCTATTAGCATAACGTTATACAAGATAAACAGCACTTGGTGTGCTAATGTGTGCTAAAATGTGCTAACGTTCATATACATAACAAGAATATATTATAATAAATTACATTATATAGCTTTCTGCAACATAGCGGGTGTCATGAGTACCATACAAATCAACTATTCACATTATTAACGAGTCTGTTATTGGATGGTAAAATCCATTTTTGTACCAAATATTAGTTTTTCCTCTTCTTAAGTATAATTGAAATAATAGATTTATTGTTTCTCCTTTACTAATACCAGAATGAAACATATTATATGCAAATCAATACTATTCACTGGTATCATTTTGAGCCAATAATTAAACACCTGTTTTTAAAACACCAGTGATTGGATTTCTGTATTAATTACCCAACTGCGAAGCATGGTGGTGGAAGCATCATGATTTGTAGCTGTATCAGCTGTATAAGCTGTATCAGCTGCATTTCTTTTTCCCCAGACTGGATTATGAATGATTAATATGTTCAGTAAAGACATCAAAACTACTGTTGTTTACATTTTATTATTTTTGGCAGAATGTGTCTAATGCGTTTAAAATTTTATATGCGTTGCATAACAGTTTGCTAGATATGAACATAAAAGCCAAACACCAGAGACAGAAGTTTTCAGTGGTTTTCCACATACTCATAATAACTGTGAAAGTCTTTTCGTTCGGAGTGGGAGACTCTGAGAAGATGTTTCGTGATCAGCTTCACTGAGAATATCGCGTGTATTGTTGGTGTGTGTTGAAGACTTGCCAACTGCATGCTCCATAAAAAGAGCTTTTAAACCAGACATACACGACGCCAAAGCAATCTATAGCCAGACGCTCAGTGACACCGCATGACGAAAAGAGAGAAAAGAGTGAAAAGACACGCTGGCTTTGCTATACGTGTCTCAGAGAAAAACGCATAGCTTTACCTTCCCAGGTTGGCTGGTGCTATATGATTAGGAAATTAGCAGGTAAGAAGAATTAACCATGACATTTGGGAGGCAACTGGGTAGTACATAAATAATTACAAAAAAAAAAACAAAGTTACACTGACAAAACTGTACAGTAGAAAGAAGCTGAATATGCTATTATCTTGTTGTATTTTTTTGCATAATTGCTCATTTTCCTGTTTATGTTCACTGTAAAATCGTTTATTCAAAATAATCAATTTGTAACTACAACAAATGCTAGATAAATTAAAAAGTTGAGTGGCTTAATGGTCTAAATGTTTGGTCTCAATGGTCTCAATCTTTGGCGAGTTTGATTCACATCTGTCCGTTTTCGTGGAGCGACTGCTTCAGAGAAAGCACCACATATTAGCATACGCCCAGGAACTGGCATAAAAACAAAACAAATGTAACAAACAGGCAGTGTGAGGCAGGTGGAAGGAGATTACCTGCAAATGTGGATGTGTGAAAAGAAGCATGGCAGGCATCTGAAGTCCTAGCTGGAAATCAAACGTGCCCTCCTCTTGCTCTCTCCTAACCTCCATTCAATAGCCCTTTTCAGTCCCCAGTTTTTTTTTAATGCACATTTACAGCGCCTGCACTCTTCAGATTAAAAAGTAGAGTGTGAAAGATTGGAGACAGAAAGAACGAAAGGGAGGAAAGAGAAAGTGGTTAAAACAATCCCTGACACATACCTCTGCCAGATGGATCTGTGAGTAGGTTTCGCTTGGCAAAGCAAAGCGAATGAAAAGAACACTGATCACCTGTCCATGGTATAAGCCTGGGAATTGCACAAAACAAAATCTCGGACTACATTTAGGCCCTGATTTACCGAGATCCCAAATAACGCACGCTAATTTGTGTGCTGCGGGTTATTTACAAAGCGCATGAATTACATCAGGTGCAAATGCAGGTGTAGAGAACAATAAATATAAATTAGACTTTGTGTATTAGTTGTTCTTCACAGATAAGGCAAGTCGAGATATCTAAGAGAAATAAGACTGTAGGGTCTCTGCTGAAATGCTGTTGGCAACAAATAACATTAATTTAATATCTAAAATCTAATATAAAAACAGCTTTGCCACGGTAATATATCATTATAAAAAGTCAGGACGAGACAGATATTTTACAAATATTTTTCTTATGAATACAAACTGCAAAATATCCAATGAGGATATGGCTTGTTATTTAGGTTTCTAATTAAATTATTAAGTTTTATACTATGTACATTTGTAGGTTTTTGAGTTTGAGAGACTAGAAATCTGTGAAACCTGTTTAACTAAAACATGTATAACCCTTTAACTAAAACATTTATGCATTTATATACATTATTTTTGGTTATCCGAGATTTTAGCCCCTAAAAATTGGTATTGATGGTCAGAAGAAATCACAGGTTTACATTAACTCTTACTCTTTCTAATATGTTACAGCGTCTGTAGTAAGATCTTACACAAGGACCCGTATGTCGGATGCTCCATATTGATCCAGGCCTAATAATAAATAAAATAAAAGTGTTATTTATAACCGTGGCCTATCAGTCACTTTCTGTACAGAGATGTTTCTTTAACATTTATGGAAGGAGTCTCCAGTAACAGGCAGTTATCAGTCTTCACCACAGACGGGTTTGTGCTTTCCATTATCAGGTTAATATCATCCATTTCTCTTATATTATCACTCACGTGACTCTTTTCATCTTTCAAGAGGACCAAAGGGGCATGTGAGTGATAATACAGGAGAATTGGATAATATAAAATTTATTAAACAAGAATAGAAAGACTCCTAGCTGGCATTTGCAAGCTGTGATATCTGCTAAAGTGTAATTATTAATTATTATTATTAAGTGTTATTAATATTTACAAAAAAAATGTTATGTATTAAAATAGTTTGCTCCAGAGATTGTGTTTACTTTAAAAAATACGTGATTGGCCAGAGGTGCCAAAACTTTTGGTTACAACTGTAACTTGCTTTGTGGATGTTCCACAACATTAAACATAAGTATAAATAGACAAAGCATACAAGATGAATGAATGAATATAGAAAGAAAGAAAGAAAGAAAGAAAGAAAAAACGAATGTAACTGTTGGCAAGTTGCCGTGGTATAAGGAGAATAAAGCGCTATGACGCATGCTGTTATTGGAAAATAATCAGCTCTATGGTGGTAACAGTAACTTCTCGTCACCGTGTCGGCGATTCTTTTCCTATAACAGCACACCTCAAGTGTTTCATTCCTTTCAATTTGTCTATGAAAAAACAGTTAGTGATCATGAATAAAAGAGACTAAATAACCAGGAAAGAAGTAACTTCAGTTGCTTTGGTTGTGTGTAAAATGGCAAGTTTTTTTCATCTACTCCCTATACAAACCCGCCCCAACTCAAACGAGCCAGACTGCAAAACAACAATCTTCTTCCCTTTTGCAGTTGACGATTCATTTACGAGTCGATCTATAGCTAATATAGTGAGAGGCTAATGATGAAAAGAAGTGGACTGGAGCTTTAAAGCTGGAGGATGTTTTCGGATTCAGGAGAAGAGAGGAACGAGAGAAAATAGGGTGATGCAAAATAGGGGCAGAGGAAATGCTGGCGTACACACGAGAGATTTACAATGTGGCTCCCCCGGGGGGATATCACCTGGTCTGTGAGCGAGAGAGAGCAAGAGATGGAGAGAGAGAGAGAGAGAGAGAGAGAGAGAGAGAGAGAGAGAGAGAGAGAGAGATGGATAAGGGGTGTAGAGGGGGGAAAAAGAAAGAGAAGGTGAGAGTGACATATAAATAAGGAGAATGAGAGACGGATATGGACCGAGGCAGAGAGTGAAAGAGAGCAGCGTGAATAGGGCACAGATATAGAAAGCTGAAGGAAGAGAAGAATGCAAGTGTTTATGAGGACAGACACTGAGGGACATCGCTGAGCAATGCGCACACTGAACTGGTGTCTCGACGCTGTCTTTTCCTTGTCTTTCTACTCATGAGAAAGTTTTGTGATTGCTCTTCAATAGGCTGCGTCTCACCCAGCCTCAGTCATATTTTCCTTTCTAAAAGTGCACACAAACCCAGAAATACTGTCTCTAACACACGCACACACACACGCACGCACGCACACACAAAAGCAAATCTAAAGTCGTCCTTTCAATCTTCCATCCTGGGAATTACTGTCCTACCTTTCCTAGGAAAAAAAAAAGAAATAAAAGTTCCATCACGGCAAATATTACCCATGAGACCACCAGGTCTAAGACATAGAGAGAAACAGAGCATGAGAGACAGAGACAGATATTGTGTGTGCGTGCATGTGTGTGTGTGTATGTGTGTGTGGAAGAGAGAGAGATTTATCCTGTTTTTCTCAGGGGAGATTTTGAAATTTAAAGACGTCACAGCCACAAAGAAGCGTAATTGAAAACAGAATCACTCCTAATTTAAAACCTCATATGCGAAACCGTATACGTCAGTCACCACCCACGTGAGAAAAAAAGCTTAGAAATAACCATTAATTTCAGATTCGTCCAAAAATGATTAGCTACATTTACATGCAGTCTAATAATGTGTTAATAATCTGAGTCATAGCTCACTCACAAAGCAGATTGAGCCGGTTTCGGTTTCTATCTGTGGTCTTCTTTAAAGTAACCCTGAACTCATAAAGATGTGTTTTTAAACACTTCTCCTACTCTTAAATAGCTTTTTCTGATTATAAAGCTTGGTTTCTGGGTTCAGAATTGTTAGCACATCTCAAAGGTCACAAGTTTCTATTTAAAACGGATTCAAGCAGGGTTATATATGAGTTCAGTTAGTGATGTCACTAAAAAAGTAAAAAAGACTTACGATGCGGTACACTGTGAGGATGGGGTACACTGTGACGATGGGGTACACTGTGAGGATGGGGTGCACT
>CM041000.1:13341121-13355484 GCA_022985145.1 Pangasius djambal | reverse complement strand
AAAAAAAAAAAGAATATGTGGCGGGTGCACAAATATAAGGTGGCATTATGGAACGCTCGCTCTGTGGAAAGCCTGTTTGAAAAGGGTATGAGTGAAAAGATGGAGAGCAGAAAGAAGAGGATGGAGTGTGGCGTGTAGAGCGCTGGATAAAGACTCCTCTAGGTGTAATCATACGAAATGATGAAATGCCACTTAAACGAGAGATAGAGAGATTCAGAGATTCAGAGAGAAGAGAGAGAGAGAAGTGGGATTTCATTTGCAAGCAATTAAGTCAATATAAATGTGTGGTTTCGAACAGATACAGATTTTCTCATTAATTTCTGTCTCTACGTGTGCAGATGTTACCCATTAAATCAGCTGTGTAGTCTAGTCGTGTGTGTGTGTGTGTGTGTGTGTGTGTGTGTGTGTGTGTGTGTGTGCGCACCATGCATATGTTCGCCCCTGTGTTCCATGTTCGCTAAAGTGCAGTAGAAGAGCCCTCAGCCATGCTACAGTTCAGTGAGCAAAATAATAACGTATTCCCTCTCACACTCTCCACTGTGCCGGACTTCGCTAACCAGCCAAGCTCGCAGACTTACTCGAGCAGCTTTAATCATAACTGGCGCTCTCTTCAGGATAAGCAACAGCAGCACACTATTAATTAAAGACTGTGGTGGGAACTGAGGGTCTCTGCATAGCACATAGCCACCCAGTGTATAACACCAGAATGAAACAGCAGCTAAAATAGATGAAAAAGTGGTTTATGTAACTGAACAAGTGCTAGGTGGAAATATGGATGGATTTATGAACTGAATCTGGATGGATGGATGGATGGATGGGACTTAAGGATATTTGGATTAATGGATGATTTACTGGATATATCAAGATCAATCCTCGATCAATTAAGATAGGTGAAAGTGTGTTTGATGGAACTTAATCTGAATGAATAGATGGGCGGATGGATGAATTAAAGTCAATCTTCAGATGAAAGCGTGGTTGATGGAACTGAATCTAGACAGATGGATGGATGGATGGATAGATGGACTGAAGGATGGAAGGGTGGGTGGATGAATGAACTACTAGACAGATTAATTAAGGCCAATCTTCAGATAGATTAAGATAGATGAAAGAGTGGTTGATGGAACTGAATCTGGACATTTGGATGATGGATGGATGGATGAATGGATAGATAGAAGGATGAATGGATGGATGGATGAATGGAGGTAACAGCCAAAGCAGCCCAGTCTCACAAAGAGCAAATTTTGTTGAAAAGAAGTTATAACAAAAATGATAACAAATTGTGCTTTATAAATGGATGGACAGTTAAATGGATAGATTGAAGGGTGAATGGATAGATAGTGTGAGGATGGATGAATGAATGGAAGGAAGGAAGGAAGGAAGGAAGGAAGGAAGGAAGTCATTTGGTACACATTTGGCACTTGTATCAGTAATACAAACCCCACAAGCTGAGGTGTTCTTAGGTTTCATGACTATCATTGCTTATGTTTCAGGGACTGTGCCATGTTTAAGAAAGCAGGGACAGATAAGAATAAAAGCATACCTTCTCCTACACTTCATGCTAAACTAACACAACACCGCAACTGTGCATCACACACAGGACTAGCTATAACACAGCAGGTGTTCATTTTCACACTGCTGATTTTTACGGGTGTCGGGATCTTTTTGGCTGCTGTCCCCTGTCTGCAAGAGCATTCATCACTCTTCCCAACCACAACTAGTGCTGCCATCTGCATACTGAAGTCTGTCCTTGTTAAAAAAAATTCCCAGGTCCTATTTACACCTTACGTTAAAATGTGATCTGTAGGTGTGTATCCTGTATGAATATGGATATTAATCTGAGGCGTAAAGGTGCATTTGTGGCGATATGCAGATTTGCTCTGTGATAGTCAGCGAGGTGAAAATGCAGTCTGGATAGTGTGTTCGAGTTAGGAAGAAGGTACCTTACCATGGGACCAAATTATTCCAGAAAACAGGTGCCTAAAATGGGTGACTCGCATCCCCAGAGCCAGCAAGACAGGACATTTCTAATAGCTTTGTGAGCTGTTTTTTTTGCTGTCCAGGTCAAAATTGACCATTTGTTGTGTATAATACAAGTGTAAGACCCTAAACCCTAAGTGTACATAGCTTAAACCACAAGGGGGATTTTTATTATTATTATTATTGTTGTTGTTCCTCCTCTTTCAGCTGCTCCTGTTAGGGGTTGCCACAGTGGGTCATTGGTCTTTTCTTTTAACTCACAGGTTTTTATATTCCTTCCTTTTCCATTCCAGGAAATAAGGCCAGATTGCCATTGAAACAATGTGTGTACAAACACGTATCAGGTGTAAACACAAGGCAGGATCAGATTGTTCATTATTCAGATAAGGCATCCGGATACAGATTACATTTTAACACAAGATGTAAACTGGGCCCTAGAGGGGAAGATAAATCACAGATTTTACATCAGGTAATCATATGGGAAATCTTGTTTACCTTCTGGTAATTTCACACTGAGTGGATGACAATCAGGGTTTCAAAACTAAAAATTCCAAAAATTCAACCTAAAATCTCACCCCTTACCATTTTTTTTTTTCCTTTTTACGAATCTTTAAAATACATCTGCCATTGGGAGTGCATGGTGTAAAGACAGTAGGTAATGGCAGCTCCTGGTCTCATTTTAAAGGTATTAAAAAGCAATTAAAGTTTTGATTTCCATGCCAGCAACTTCGCAATCGTCTTTGCAGACTCTGTGCCAGACGGCGAAGGTTGAAGTGACGCCAAAACTTCCACTCCGAAAACAAAGGGAGCATATGGGACGGCAGAGGAGAGTGGGTAATTTATCAAGAAATCCAGATGTATTTCGTTGACTATCTATCAACTGCTCGAGGCTGGAGCTTGATCTCAAAAAAGGGCGGCCATTTCATGTCAAATGTGCAAGAGCATAAACACAGATTTCAACTAAAAGTCATAAAATTGATTTGTACACAGATAAATGGAGAGCAAACACGATTTGAAGTGAACTTTTTTCTCCATCTGGCTTGGATGTTTGTTTTTTTTTTTGTTTTTTTTACACACGTTTTTTTTACATGGAAAACTTAAAAGCAACTGGTCTAAGATGCCTCAGCTTCTAAGTGTTATATTTTTTTCTTTTAATTTTTTTTTTTTATGTGCCAACAAACAGGCTAATCAGCTTCCTGAACTACGCATAGAGTCTCAGCCAACCATTCTGATATATCATGTATTAACTGATAACCAGGTTCACCGCCATGATCCAGTGGTCACTTTAGAGACAAGCCTTAATACTCTGAACTTGTGAAAAGCCACAGAGAGCCAGTGGACTGAGACTGAAGAGCAGATGCAGACTTTTGGATCGCTTGCAGTGGTGGAAAGTGTAAGCTGGTAGTCATGAGATGACAGTGTCATGCCAAGAAATGTAATACTGTCATTATATTCGACCAAAATAAGGTACTTTAGAAGACAGTTTGCCGTATACCTCCTTTAAAATGGGACATCCTTCATCTCAGGAGTGTGCTAATGCAGGCCTAAATGCTGTCTGTCTAGACAGCTGCCTCCTGAACGGAATAGTGGGGTAGTGACAGTGCTGTGAAGTGGAGTCAATATACTGAAAATTGCAGAAAGCTGTATAACTGCTGATTTATTTATATTATTAGAAGAAACAGAACCAGCTACAGTATGTACACTATCTAAAGTAATAGCAATATATAGCGATATAAGGTTGATCTGGTATACTTCTTGAAATTCTTCTTAACGTAAGGATTTTGTCTGTTGTATCAGTATGGAATACTCTTACATAAGAAAACATTACACACACACACACAAAAAAAAAGTGGGATAAAAATCTCTTGCGGTATCCACACTGCTTGTGTGCGACAACGAACACAGCACAATGCTGCTCAGCACGTGAAAACTGCTCTCTCGTTCAGTGACTTTTCACTCATCTAAACTCACTTCCTCAATAATTGTGTAAGTGTGTCAGAAGACGTTAGCGCCTTATGCGATATTTGGTTTTATGTGTAAAAATAATGCTGCTATTTAATTTTTTTCTAACCACATCATCATAAAGCGGTGTTCATTCAGCGTTGACGTGGGTTTCCGAGCCGTAAACTTCATTCAGCTTTTCTTTTTATGCTTTTCCACACCCGGGAAAACACATCAGGGTCCGATTTAAACAGACTAAACACTGCACATCTGAAAGCACCATTACAATTCACTCAGTTCTTCACTGAGGAAAAACATAATAATTACGCTCAGATCTGTAGCTCTGTATTCGTATGTGTGTACGGAAATGACAGGAGCTGTTTAAAGGGAAGGAGGAAAGGGAAGAAAACGTTTTATCTCTGTGTGGACCGAAGCACGTGTGAGTGCAATTTTTTACATCTCTGTTGTCCCTGTGATTTAATATCCTCACATCCTTCACTTCCAAGAACAGACACGACCCCCTTTGCAGCACTGAGGTATGATAATATGGGTGAAACCTTCTATTTGTCATACAGCCATTAAGTTTTGCAGTGTTGAGTGGAACAGTGCTGCTAAATTACAGAATCCCATCTCTGAAGGACAAGTACAATCCATGCATAACAGCATTACGGTGCTCGTGTCAAGCCTCTGTGCCGGATTCAAAAAGCAACACGACTTTGCCACGGGGCAGATATACCGTAAGCATCGACTCAATAAAGCACGCTAGCACAGTCTCGGCGTTCTCCCTTGGTTCTGTGCTTTATTGCAAAGTTGAGAGAGAGCTGCCAGCTATTCAAGGCTGCTTGTTTCCCACGTTCTGAGCTGCTAAGAGCACTTCGGTCTGCATGGCTGCATGGAAGGGGGCCAAGCATCTACCTGACGAGAGGAGAGGAGGAGGGATCTGTATCAGAGTCTGAAAGTAGGCCAACATTTTTAGCCCCTGTATGTTACTTAGGCAAGAGGCATATGGCACTGGGAATTCTATGGATCACTGCACATCTTTACAATATCTTTTCTATGTCATTTATTATGTAATTTATACCTAACCTGTATATTTAATTTCTATTCCCTGGTTCCCTGGTGGACAAGTGGATCACCGCGGCCCGGGTTGATTCCCCATCAGGGAACCAATCCCAGCGCCTGGAGGGTTGCACGAGCCAGTGCACTCTCAGTGCCGGTCCCAAGCCCGGAAAATGAGGAGGGATGCATCAGGAAGGGCATCTGGTGTAGAAACTTGTGCCAGAATCAAAATATGCAGAAGGGGTGGTCCGCTGTGGCGACCCCAAACAGGAGCAGCCGAAAGACAAAAAAAAACCCGATTTCTATTCCTTACCTGTATCTTAAAGTCCCTATAAGAGCCATGATTTGATTCTTTCTTTGATATTGACGTATTTCCTTTTTGAAACAGTAAGTCAGGGTGACAAGGCACGATGAAGTGCTTGACCGAATTACACAATAACTGATAGTGTTTGAGATCCACCACGCCACACCCCCACCAAATCTAAACAAACCTGACTAGCTAAATATGGAGAACAGTGAAGCAAAAAAAAAGCCTTTTTTCAATGCTGGAGGGTTTCTTTCCGTGGCCTCCCACACCTGTCTACTTTAACAAGAACAATATCCAACACAACGAGATGTGTGTTTTTGTTTTACATGTTTGAGCCGTGGTCGACTGCCAGCAGCACCGATGAGCACAGAGACATATGACGCATCTAAGTGGTGGATAAAAAGAAGCCCAGATGGTGTATAAGACAGAATTGCATTCGTGATAATTCTGGCATTGAACAGCCCCAAGTTGGTAAAACACTCCTCCAAAAAGTGTCACATAACTCCAATAGAAAAGGGAGCAGTGTGCAGGAAAACTCACTGACGAACCATGTTTGCTGCAAATGAGCTGATACGCAACAAGACAAGACACGCCCCAGGGTGGAACACAAACACACACACACACACACACACACACACACACACACACGTATATATATATGTGTTTATATATAATGTGTATATGTATGCTGCATATTTATATGATGACTCATAAAAAAAATCATTTTCCTGGAAATGATGAACTGTAAAAATAAAATGAGAACATCTCCGAAACTTTTTTAAATATACTACTGTACTGGTGTCATGTCAGAATCGTGGGTTTGAGCACCACGATGGGCACCAACCCCAGCCACTGGGGGCGCTCAGACTAGTGCACTCTCACTGCCGGTCCCAAGCCCGGGTAAACGGCTAGGGTTGTATCAGGAAGGTCATCCGGCGTAAAAACCTGTGCCAAATCAATATGCAGACAACGGAAGGTGATCCTCTGTGGCAACCCCTAACGGGAGCAGCCGAGAGAACGACAACTATTACTGTAGTGCTGTCCATAACACTAAGGTACACACATTAAAAAAAAAAAACAACAATTTCAGAGGAACGTTAACATCTAGGCTGTATGGAATATTAATTACTAAGAAGCAACATATATTTAGAGACTTTCCCCTGCCATTCCTACGTAGTCTAATATCATTAAGTTAGTGACACTAAGATTAAATATGGTAGCTACTTGCCTAGCTAACTGCTCGCAAACAAGTGTGTGGATGTCACATTTAGACACAAGAAGGATTTTAGTCTCAGGCTGCACTGTTTGCAAGGAAGGGTTTAAACTTTTTTATAAATGCTGTTACGTCTGTTATTGTAAACATGAATAGAATGGACTGTATTTTTATATGTAAAGAATAAAACATTTCAGGGTGTGCCATTGTATGAATATAATCAACAACAGGGTGGTGTGATATGGCCCGACGTATCTCCTGAATCGGGCGATGAACAGCGCAGTGGTGAAAATATATAAATAAATTTTACGGCGTTCCCACGTGGTCAGGTTCCCATGTTCCAACCCATAGAACAGTGAGACTGAAATGAAGAGAGTAATTGTAGACAGGATGGAGAGAGAGACAGGTTAGCGCTCAGTTCCTCACTGCCTGCCATCCATTGCATTATGGGTAATCTTGCGGCTCCATGCGCAAGCACACAGCAAATTGTTTTTCTTTCCCGCTTTTTCGTCTGTCTCAGCTGTTTTAATGCCACAATCACTCAAAAGCTCATTCGACTAAATCTACTGCAAGGGGAAGAAAACACAATTCACAAATATCAATTACGGGTTAGTGTATTATTGTGTGCGTGTGAGTGTGTGTGCACATGTGACAGAGAGAGAAAGAAGCGAGATGGCATGAGAAACGCATTAAAGAACTCTTCCCATACCATAATAAAGATAAACATTTATACAGGACTAAGCTTCTGAAAGGAGGTCTAAGCCGAATAAATTCAACATAAATGGTACAAAATCAATAGTTGCTTTCAGGCTGGACAAACTAAAACATAACTCTAGCCCGGAAAAGAAGTAGATCCTGTGACTGTGTCGGCTGCAGGGCTCGTACAGCTTATTTTTAAGTAAAAATCAGATCAACATTTAAAATCAATACATCACAGCTTTGATATAAAGGGAAGCGTTTAAAGAAAATACAGTAGGCTAATCTTCTAACTGAAAGAATTTGAATATCGATTCTGATTCTGCGAAATCACAGTGAAACGATGCTAACTAGATAGTTAATTTTGTGCACCTATAGCTTGTAAGCTAGCTGTGAATCTTTATCTTGAATATGGCTACAAAATAGACTAATACAAGGCATGGTATTGCAATTCATCCATCCATCCATCCATCCATTTTCTATACCGCTTATCCTACACAGGTTTGCGGGGTAACCTGGAGCCTATCCCAGGAAACTTGGGGCACAAGGTGGAGGACGCCCTGGGTGGGGTGCCAACCCATCGCAGGGAACAATCGCACACGCACTCACACACTATGGACAATTTGGAAATGCCAATCAGCCTACAATGCATGTCTTTGGACTGGGGGAGAAAACTGTACCTGGAGGAAACCCCCAAAGCACGGGGAGAATATGCACACGGGGCGGAGGGGAGAATCGAACACCCAACCCTGCGAGGCAAACATGCTAACCACTAAGCCACAGTGCCCCCAGTATTGCAATTCTCAATATCAGAATGTTACTTTGGCCAAAGAAATGAGGAAACACACACAAACTCAAACGTGTGAACACCCAAAATTCAGATTGTTAGCAGTAAATTATAATTTCCTACTGTTTATGAATACAAAGCTCTTTAAACTAAATAAAACAAATGTGTGGTGGCCTGCAAAGCTCCTCATATGGTGAAATTTTCTACTATCATATACAGACTTTCCTGAACTGAAAAAGTGTATCTCAACCACTCTCATCCAAGTTCTAGCATTTTAAAATCTCTTTACCAGCAAAGTGAAAAGGGCAAAAACTGTATTTGACTGCAGCGCACTAGTATTGCGGACATTTTGACAGCCGGTATCTGATTAGGTTTTTGTCCACTGACTGTGTTTATCACTGTGTTTGAAAGTAAACAGAAACATTTCCATGTTGTTTTGGTGAAATACAGTATATTCATGTCTTCTTAAAACAGACGTGTCAAAGTAGAAAGCAGAAATCAATTTTTGTTAGTCATGCTGGCTGTTTGCCAGAATTTAGCTACAGCAGCATACAAAGGGTTTTCTCAGACCACCACACAAAAAAGTAACTAAATAATTCAAACACGGTTTCAATTAATGTTCTGTATAGCTATAACTGCATATTTCTGCATATTTTACATCTGACTTGAACACCAATATTTTACCCTTCCAAATTAGGCTGGTAAAAAAAAAGCCATGTAAAATTTAGTCGATTAAATTACAATGAAAAAAAGGAAAAATAAGACTGAAACGATATCAGATGAGTATTGAATTCAACTAAATTTTATTTACATGGCGCGTTTAACAACGGACATTGTCACAAAGCAGCTTTACAGATATCTGCATCTATATATAGATATAAATTTATCCCTAATGAGCAAGCCAGAGGTGACTGTGGCAAGGAAAAACTCCCTGAGAAGACATGAGGAAGGAACCTTAAGAGGAATCAGACTCAAAAGGGATGGTATGAAACATTGTAGATTCAGACTATTCACCACGGTGTAACATTGATAAGGTACTGAACTTTCAATACTTCATGCAACTCTAATTCTGAAAGCTAAAATTTGAAGAAATGTGATGCATTCATAAACCTAGCTGTGTACGATTAGGTGATTAGCGAGAGAACTGTGGTCTGTGGTTAACAGAAAGACATTTACAGCTGCACTCCGTGTTCAAATATTTCTCTCCTTTGTCCATGTTAATCTACTTTCTTTGTCCAATAGCTGAAGCCACAGCAAACAAAAGCTATTGTTAATATTGATGGCCCTCAAAATGGTCCTGCCTACACTGGGTGATATTTTGTAAAACTCCCACACAACAGAGAGGCTCAGTCCATCAGTAAGACTATTCTGTACTAGGGTTTTTTTTTTTTTTTTCTAGGCCAGTAACAGAGGAGGCTTTAAACTGGAGGTTGAAAAAAATCCCTGTCTCCACTGAGAACAGAACTTCAGACGTTTTAAACAATTGCAGACATTATACGTACTGTATATGCGATGGGGTCTGATGGTAAATTATGCTAACCTATCAATATCCAATCCATCAAGGGTGACAAGTCAGGAACCTGCAGCTCAAGTCTATTTTTATAAGTCACTATATAAGGTATCTTGGACTCTCTCTTAGCCATACTGTATGTCTTACTATCCTTTATATGACTCTATGCATCTTCGTTCTCTGACAGAGAGACACCCATGCAAAAAATATAGCAATGGAGAGCAAGAAACTGCCTCCCCCTGTCCCACTTTCCCACTCTTTTGCACTCCTGCAAAATGTCCACGATAACAGCTCTCATTATAAAAATCTTAGAGTTATGGGTTTCTCTTGTGCACTTTGCTGCACAGAGACAAGAAGCATAATCAGAGAGATGGCTCGAGATAGACACAGAAATGAAACAGGATACATACACTGAGCTGAGAGTTTATTACGTACTACCTACACCTACCTACAACCGTTTGACTTTTTTTTTTTTTTTTTTTTAATCAAAGAAGCCTGCCATTTCGGTCACTTTGTCGGTGTGCAATTAAAGCATGTAGCACATATGTTCCTCTGGGCAGTTTGTCAGTTCATTAATGGAAAGGACACCACTAACATTCGAAGCCTAAGCTAAAGCAGTACACCTGGAAGGTGGACCAACATGGTAGTTGTGTTATATGATGTGTACACAGTGTATATTGTCAGCAGTGGGTTTATGATGAGTCCCTCTTCATTAATAATCAATACAGTCAGTACTTGCAGATCTACAAAGTGACCAATATGGTAGCCTGATAAAAACGAACCAACGAACATAGTGTTGCTACACACTACAGTGAAAATGCGAGAGACAAAGACAGAGTGACAAAGAAATACTCTCTGATATACTGAATGAAAAAGAGAGATATAGAGATAGTGAGATGGAGAGTGTTAGAGACTCTTGCTGCACTACACCAGAAGATCAATATTATAACAGATGTGTTTGGTGTTGGGGATCCATGTCCATGACAAGGCAATCAGGAGAGGCAGAGCGGCCAAATCTGAGTCAGTGACCTGTGTGTGCTGTATTATTTCTTAGCACACTGTGAGAAAGTTAATCAGAGAACCCACAACTACACCACAGAACACAATGAGAAACGAAAATACAATATTTTGCTGATGCCTTTATCTAAAGCAAGTTTCAATTGAGGGCTAGGGGTCTTGCTTCAAGAACCCAACAAGGGTAACTTGGCTATCTGGGGATTTGAACTCATAACCTTCAGATCCAATGTCGTTACCACAAGGCCATGCTCTATGCAGACTGAAGGACTCGATAAAGCTATTTACATCGTTACATCTTCACACCTTCAGCCGTACACAGCCCCTAGGCCGCTAAGGTCATGTAGTCAACTTCTGTTATCTGTTCCTCGTTCAGGGAGATCGTTCAAGGGAGATCCAGCTTTTTCTGTTGCAGGGCCTCGCCAACATCGAGTGTTTTTAAAGTTAGTCTTAAGACTGATTTTTAGTCTTTAGCTTTTGATAAATGTAAATGTTATTGTTGTCTTTCTTACCATTGTCTCTGGATACTATATTTCTTATTGTAAAGCACTTTGTGTCAGCTTATGTTGTGTTAAATGTGTTCTATAAATAAAGTTTGGCTTGACTCTTTACATCTACATTTCCAACATTTGGTAGCTGCTTATTGGTATAAAAATATAATAATGCTTTGTAGTTTATACTGTAAAACTATTTGCATGCTAGTACAAATACCCTGAGTGGGCAAATCAGTAGCTGAGCCACGTCAGTAGCAGATTTCATGTCAGGGCTATTAGTATTAACTATTACATTAGCTTGTGCTATTGCAAAGAAATGCATCACACCACCGTGAATCAGTTCTACCTAGCAAAAGCTGATTCACGGTGGTGTGATGCATTTCTCTGCAATACCAATAGCACAAGCTAACGTAACAGTTAATTACATTATACTAGCAACCACTAGTCAGGTTTCATGGTTCCAACCGAACCATGGGACTGGGCAGTACACTACAGTTGCCCGGTGGGCTACCCCTCGGAGGCATTTGACAGATGCATTTATTCAGTGTGACTTAGTGCACTGTAGTTTCTAGCAAAAAAACTACAACATGGTTACTACAAGGCTTAAAGAAGACTTTACTTGATGCACATCTTCTATACATAAGGGACCAGTGGTTCATTTTTCGAGATTTCAAGGGACCGAACAGACACCAGAGTGACGTCCAAGGAGAGAAATGTCTGAATCCTCCTGAGCTTTAGTTCTCATATTTGATGGAAACAGGTCTAGCTCGTCTACACCAGCCATGACTTTGTGCTCCTGTAAAGCCAGAGTTTCAGAGTGGAAAATACTCGGGTAATTTTTATTCTTTAGTGTACTTAAATACTATTTTGTACAAGTACATTTTTGAAAATGAATAGGTGTACTCTTACAAAAATTTACAAGAGAAAAAAACATACTTTTTACTCCTTACCTTTTCATTTTGGCCTTCAAAGTGCTTGTTAAAAATGAAAAATGCCATGACTTTTTTTTTTTTTTTTTTTACTATTCTCCTGCTATGGATGTTTTTAAAGACATCCAATTCAATTCACCTCAATGTCAAATGAAACTGAGCACTACAGTGATAATCAACCCTTTTCACAAACCAAAACCCCCCCCCCCCCCCCCCCCCCCCAAAAAAAAAAAATGAAGTACGCAGACGCAGGGTAAAATGATTTGTAAGCCTAGTTTACCACATCAGCATTATTATCACTTTAAGCTCCCAGTTTAAAAGATTTTTAACCGTTGTCAACGCTACCAAGCCTACACATCGACGATGTGTCCAAAATTGAACACTCAGCGATGAAGAATTCCAAGCTGAATAGTTTAATAACTAATTAACTAAACAAAGAAACAAATAAATGCAATTCTGGATTGTTAAATTTTGATCAGTTAAACTTTTACTTTGCGTTTCTTTAATGTAGACTTCCAGGTATATTTTGGCTCCAAACGTCTACTTTTCATGCAGCCCAGGTTCTTCTCTTTATTTTTTTCTCCATTGTTTGAGTGTGTAATATTTATTTTACACTCATCTCTTGAAGAGTGCCAATAATTCTGGAGTCGGATGTAAAGGGTTGAATCATATACTCATATCCACGCAGCTGGCATTCACAAGCTGGTCAAATAATAGTGTTATAATGAGGAAAGAGTTTCACATAAATGCAGGCGTCGGTATATACTTCACAGCAGAGTTGATTATACAGACGTTTCTGCCATGTATAGATGGCTCTTCACTGAGGCTTCACATTCCGTGCTGCCAAAGCACATAAAATGTCCTGCTTGTCTTGCGGCGTGTCGGTAAATAAAAATAGACGGCGATCCTGTGACTCATAAAGGAGCATTTGATAAAAAGCAAGCATGCGGTTTCCACTCGAAGCTGCAATTTTCTCTTGATTGCAGACCTTAAAGAGAACGCAGCTGCAGACGAGTGTAGGAACGCTGTTAATTTAGCACGCTGCCGTCTTGTCACGGATCACGCCTGTGCAATGCTCACACATTAGTGCTTGCAGTTGGCAGCATTTTTGCTCGTTTGCACTCTTCCAGGATGAAAACCTGAGATGCCGTGACTGCTAACCACTTGGCTGCACGATCGCGGGGCTGAAAATAACTGCGTGGCATTGTGCAGAAGTGCATGATGGAGGGAAAACTCGAACGTTCCACACTCGAAAGCTGTGCAGTGTTAGAAACACAGATTTATATCACAGATGCTCGAGGAACTGACGATTGTTCAGAAGGTGGTGATTAACTGTCTATAACAGCAGCTTTGAAAGTAGTTCTGGCTGCAAGGTTTATATTAATGCGCTCACTCTAATTTGTTGTCGTTACTATAGTAACAGCACACACAGGTATACCAAAAAACGTGTAACTGTTCACGTGGTGAAGTTTTCTGTTTATTTAGGAGACATATGCGTAGTATAAATGTTTTTGGAAAGAGTCTCCAGGTCAGGCACTTCAGTTCAGTTTTCTGACACGAGTTTGCGTTTTCTCGGTAACATGACAAGCTGGGTTTTTTTTTTTTTCAATTTCGAGAGACAGAAATAAAGAGAGACTGGTGAGGGGATGAATGTTTATTGCTGCTAGAACATAAGCAATAACAGGAAATAACTTGGAACTATAAATGGATAAAAAGTGTGACGTGTCATTCTGTAATTAACTAATGGTAAACTGCTGTTGCGTAAGAGTTATAAAACACTCAGGGTGTAGTATTCCGGTGTAGGAACACAGTCAGCTTCGGGACGCTAACAGTAACCCTGCCCTGTGATGATTATTTTCCTATAACAGCACGCTCTGTTATGTTTTATTGCTTACCTAAGACACTATCGGCAAACGGCATCCCCTTCATCCAACAGATTCATAAAGCTGTAACGTGATCCACCATTCTGTTTGACTGCTTCAAGTCTTTCATCCATCCTGCTCTTTCGGGCTGATCTCAGACACACAAAAAAAAAAAAAAAAAAACCCTCCTCCAATCTCGAACCAGCTGCCATGATGTCTTATCATATTCATGACATCTTATTTAGGCCAAGACAGAACTGTTTTCTTATGCAGCTGCACTCGGGAGCTAAAAACCCGACCGAGAAACAAGAAAGACCCTCAATTGAGATGTTGAAACTGTCTGACAAAAATTTAGCTGCCTTTTCACTGCTAAAGTGAGATGGATGGATAGATGCAAAGAAAAAGAAAGAGAGAAAAAAGAGAGGGAAAGCAGGGGTGATTGAATCTTGTTTTTGTTTAGGCAGGCGGTGTAGGTGCTGTTTGCAGATTTTTCTATTCATAGGGGAGTTTTCCTCAGTGCTCCCTCTCTCTCCCTCTCTCTGTCGCTCTTTCTCTCCCTCTCTCCCTCTCCCCC
>CM041000.1:13304428-13341021 GCA_022985145.1 Pangasius djambal | reverse complement strand
AGCGTTATGATGTAGTATGTATAGCACAGCATTATTATATAGTATGTATAGCTAATTTCAGTATTACTAATTCATATTCTAATTCATTTAAATAATAAACTTTTAAGTAATTAAAAATGTATAATTAATAGAGATAGCATGATAGAAAGGTTTTTTTAAACTTAAGCAGTTAAATGCTTTCACAACAAAATTACCATTATTGGCCTAATGGTCAGAGAGTCGGACTTGTAACCCGAAGGTGAACCTGAAGGTTGTGGGTTTGAGTCTCAGGTCCGGCAGGGATTGAAGGTGGGGGGAGTGAATGACCAGCGCTCTCCTCCACCCTCAATACCACGACTGAGGTGAGACCCTTGAGCAAGGCACCGATCCCCCAACTGCTCCCCGGGCGCCGCAGCAAAAAAGGCTGCTCACTGCTCCGGGTGTGTGTTGACGGTGTGTGATATGGGATGGGTTAAATGCAGAGCACAAATTCTGAGTATGGGTCATCGTACTTGGCCACACTTCATATATATATATATATATATATATATATATATATATATATATATATATATATATATATATATATATAATATAAAGTATAAAGTATAAATCTTTCCAAATGCAATTCTTTGTGATTTGTTACAGGATCCGATATCCGATTTGTGTATTCTCCGATGTCCGGTCCATCATGTTTTGCTTTTATTGGTCGGATAACAATATGCCATCTCTAATTATTAATACATTTACTTATAATTTACAATTATAAATCATTTAACAGACCTAATCTCTAACCTCCTTTAACCTCTCTTGCTCCTAAACACAAACAAGCAAACAAACTAACAAACAAATAAATAAAAACCTGTATCCTAGAGTAAAAGTTGCACAGAAAATGTGGCAAAAGTGACTTTTAATTTGCCACTTAAGTCCATCACGTATATTTACTTTAATTCATTCTTACTTTACTCTGTTTTAGTTGTTCTAAACAGTGCAGTCATGTGATTTCAGCAGTTTATGATTGACGTTACAGAAAGGCAAAATATCCATAGCTCTGGATTTTTTTAGTAATATATATCAAAACAGCAAAGGCTTTTTTAAAGACGCGTTTTGTGTTCACGGAAGTCTTCATTATTAAAATATACATGCTGCTTTGTGCACTGTAGTATGTTAATACTAATAAACTGGTTTGTAATATGTACATTAATATCTTACTTTTGCATTTTATTCGCTTCGTTTGCAGCTGCGTCTTCCCCTCATTCTTCTCCTCAGCTTTGAGAAGCGAGTGATTATCGCGGTCGAGGGTCCTCAGGCCCACGCTCGCTCTCCAGCTTGCCCTGCACCCGCGCGCTCTCTCTAGCTTAGCGAAAGTGTTTAGTGAGCGAGCGAGCACCGGAAGGAAGCAGGTGTGTGGTAAACGGAGAGATTACTGAACGGCGTGCGGGGGCCGGAGGGAGCAGAACCGGGGCGAGTGAGTGTGCAGCGCAGCACTGCCATTGATGGATCGCTCTACACCGAAGAGTCCAGCACAGGCCCTGAAGGAGCTCAGGCTGATCCTGCAGTCTATACTGGTGTGTGTTTGTGTGAGAAAGAGGAGAGAGTTAAGCCTCTGCTTTAGAGCCAGACTAAACAAAGCTCCAGTAGGACCTTTTGAATCCCAGCTGTTATATTCCGTAAGAAAAAGCAACTCTGGGGCAGTAGTTCAGCAGTTTATGAACCTGACGAGGTGAAGCGAGTATGTTTGGCAAAATGAAATCTCAGAGCCTTGATACAACAAATGTAACAGTAGCATCTCTTTTGTCATTATGGTCACCAAATGATGACAAAAGACAGCAACTTTTAGAACAAGGGTACCTGTGAAGGTCCAGCTAGATAAAACTCCATGCTTAGTCTGTATAAGCAATCTGTATAAGCAACTAACATGAGTGAATAATGCTTAACCATTAATGAGAAATTTACGGCTGTAAGAAAGACAATTTGCAGTGCTTATATTTTGTTTTGTAGTGGCTGATAATAAAGATGCATACAGTAGAGATGCATCTATTTGTGAATTTGATGAAGGGAGAATAAATGCATACTTCTATGACAAATCCTCTTTAAAGATTCTATTCTTATCAACTTTTCTCTTAAACAAGCCATGTTGTCAGTTTGCTAATCAGGCCACAGAAGTTAAGTAATATGAAAGTCAGTGAAAATGTCTCTAGCCCTGTAGCTAGTCTCTGGTCTGATGAGCTGCCTTCAGCTAAATCATAAAAAAACATAAAGGCATGTGATTGGATAAACCACAACAGGGAATCTGATACAAAAACTGAGCTAGTTCATATTTAGAAAATTAGACTCACTGAACTATGGACATTTATTTACTTTTTTAAATCATTTAAATCATACATTACAGTGTTTTTTCAAGTACTCAGTTTGGACTACTGAAATAATCTGCACTTTGCTGGGTCCAAATCTGGACTATGATTTGTCAACCAACCAATCAGGACAAGCAGGCATCTGTCAATCACGTCAATTCAGTAACGAGTATGAATTCAGGTTAATATGGCTTGATTATATATACACACACACACACACACACACACACACATATATATATATATATATATATATATATATTGCAAAACTCACCTTAAACCATAACCCTATGTATCATTCCATGTGTCTTTTTTTTTACAAATTGTTACAAATTTTTTGGCCTCTTAAATGGTCTCCAAACTGTACCTTCAATTTTGGATGTAATGGAGACTCAAAGACACTTTCTTCAAGTGTCGAACTTCTTTCCTGCCACTGCGTACTGTTACAAAAGCCAGTACATTAGCGTCATTTCATGGTCGAGTTATTAGATTTTCACACGTAGGTGCCTGAAAGACAAGTAGATTCAACAACCAGAAAAAAGACTTGTCCTTATCCTTATGAGAGCAAGCTTAATGACACACCACAGTGCTGGAACTATAGCGCAAAAATCCCTCCACCTGCTGCACTCCACACATCGGCTGAGGAGCGAGCTGATAGAATGATTCTCACTAGGCGGATTGCGTAGCAAGGATGGATGACAGACAACCATTTCAGGTCCCTGGAAAAGCTAACGAAACTGAACAACGTGAAGTTCGACACCAAGTCATCATACAGACTAAGTCTCACGCACAGTTGTTAAACATATTAGAGAAAATAGCTAGCCAGACTCGAATAATATTTTTTATACAGGTGATTCAAGGACATACCACGTCTTATCATTTTTTTGTTTAAACGCAAATGTGTTACATAATCATATACCCACTTTTTTCCTGAGTCTGCGTTAAAGCACTAGCTAACTAGCTCCATATGTTATTATATTACTTTAGCTGCTATTTTTTTTATCTGTCAGGTAACTTTCCAGGCAACCAAATCGCAGGACTGGGCATCATTTACTTGGCCGATGGGCTAGCTAATACATTTACGATTTGTCCAACCTTGTAGTATATAAAACCGTGTTACTTCATGATTTCCTCTCTCTTCCTGTCTCCATCAGCTGTTGCATTAACTTATCAGCTGAGTGTGATCGGAGTTAGCGTGTGTGACAGGGTGATAATGAATGGGAGAGATACAGGCGACGTGTAGCCGGTCATCTGTCACTCTCTGACTGCGTATTATGGATATCAGGTGAGCGGCTCTGTAATGGAGCTGATATGCTCTACAAGTGATGGATTAATATAAGATGACTGCACCATCACCCGGTTTTTACACCAGCGCAGAGGAAAGATGACTGAGGGTTAATGGAGTGTGTGTGCAGCGTGTGTGTGTGTGTGTGGGTTTAGCATATACACTGCAAAGCTATTCTAGCTTACACAGATTTTCTGATCTGCAAATAAGAAATTCCGCAAGGAGCCAAAACACCTTACCGGGAACTTGCAGTCTCACAGATTCATTAAGACACGCTAAACTCAATCTGATAGCGTTTTATTTTCTTGAGTTGTTTGTTTTTTGTTTTTTTTAACCTGCTGTACTTTCTGCATTCCTCGTCTTACGTTACACATCTAACTCGAGCCGCAGTCTCAGCGGTGTACACAATATCCTACTCAAGCAGGAAGTTCTCTCTGCTCGTGGCTATAGAAAATCGATTCCTTACATTAGCTTCCTGTCTTTCATCCACGAACGTGAAAGGTCTGCTCTGCTTTTCGGCCCCCCGACAGCCGCGCGATCAGGTTCTCACGCTATCAACGGACATGGCGAGAGGAGAGCCGCGATCAGGTGCTAATGAAATCACGCCACTTATTTCCAGTTCAAACACTTTTCTGAGCTACTCTGTTTCCTCTCTCTTCTCTCTCTCTGAAAAAAAGAAAAAGCATCAGCACCTTCAAACTGTGTGGAAAGTTTGAAGCCTTAAGCAAGTGATGACTCAGCGAGAAAAAAAAAACACTGGATAGGGGGGGAAGAAAGGGAAAAAAGTGTCACTTCTACATCTCCTGCTGAGCTGGACTCAACAAGGAATCCAAACACAGCCAAGTTTTGAGATAGAGGGCAAAAGAAAGGAGAGAAAATAAGTCACTTGTGAGAAGTAAAGGCTGGAAAGAGAGGAGAGAGGGCAAGAGAAACAAAGACAGAGATGTAGACGAAGGACAAAAATATGGAGATTTAAAGTAACAACAACAAAACAAGAACTTTACATCAAAGCATGTCTCAAGTTCCTCTGGCTATCTTTATTCAAATAGCCTCGTTTCTAAAATCTCAAATAACAAGCATGGAAGTAAACAGTATTACTGTTCTGATTGGTCAGAAGGTGATGATTAATTTTCTCAAACTCAAGTCACAGGTTTATATGAATGGGTTCATTCTAATACATCATTGTTTCTATAGTAACAATGTACACAGGGACGTGCCACATAAGGCTAATGCAAAAGGAACTTTTAAAAATGTGCTGTTATTTAATGAAGAAGAACGTGTAATCGTTGATGTGTTGACGTTTTCTCTAAGGAGACGTTTATTTAGAGGAGGAGTCTCCACTGTCAGCGCTTTGTAACAATCAGTTTTCCAACATCATTAGGACAGAGGAGTTTAAGCTTCCTGGTTTCTCGGTAACATGACAGGCTGCATTTTTTTGTTCAAGAGAGAGAAGAAGAGAGGCAGCTTTATTATAAGTGATAACAGGAACTGCTATACTAAATGTAGCTATAAATGGATAAAAAAAGTATGATGCGTCATTATTTAATAAATAAAATTGCTGTGATATAAGAGGAAATTAATTCATTTCAGACAGGTAACAGTAACTCCGCTCCACGTCAGACCGCATCACACCACCCCGTCGTTGATTATATTTCTATAACAGCATGCCCCTAAGTTTTATTCCTTATTTATTTATTTATTTATTTATTTACTTACTTACTTATTTATATTTATATTTATATATTTACTTGGGGTCAATTTTCTTGATGAAATTGAAAGTTGGCGCATATGCATGTGCATAATTATATGTGAAGTATAACTACAATTCATAAAAGTTCAAAATACAACATGAATGCAAACTAAAGTATGAAAATAATGAACTAATATCTAACATAAAAAAGAACTTACAGAACACAACAATGTCATCATGTCCAAAACTTTTTCATATTTTCTCCATACTAAGACATCATTTTTAATAAACTTTGTCGTGCAAAACTGGGTTTCTGCAAATTTAATACGTGACCTTTAGTAGTATTAATTTGCGCACATAATAACAGTTTCTGAAGCGACTTTCAGGCTTTACTAAAGCTAACTGTGTGTACTAAATTATGCCTTTTGTATAAACACTGCCCTGTTAGTGTGGACTAGGCCTAAGTGCCTACGTTGAGAGCATCAAAGGTAGGAATGTGTATCTAATATTTAATCTACTTTATCAAAATAATAAGTCATAATTTCTAGAATCTTTTTTCATGTTGAGATACTAATACATCATTTCAAGAAGTTTAAATAAAAATAAAGGATTTACTTTCTGCAGCCTTCTGCAAATTTAATACCTGACCATTGGTTATATTAATCTGCAAAGGCAAACACTGTATCTAAAGTGACTTTCAGGCTTCAGCAAATCATCAGTGCTGAATTATTCTATTTACATAAAGACTTTCCTGTATTTTGTAATTTTAGGTAGAAACGCCCTAAATTGCAGATTCATTGAAGCAAACACGCACGTTTGAAGGTCAGAATCCTCCTGTTAGTTAATCACCCTGGACGTTTTTGTGCATGTTATCCAGTTTGCACGTGTTTTTACACATCCAGCCCTTTAGTGAATGACAGTATACAGCTGCCACGAGTCAGAGCCACAGCCGTGATTTTACGCAGGCTTAAAGTCAGGAGTCTCTGATAAAGACGGCTTCATTTAGCATACTGTTTAATTAAAAAGCCCGATGACTGTGTGTGTGTATGCATTAGAGGGAATGAGAGCAGGGGGTACAAGCGAGAGTTGGGGAAACAATCCGAAGTAAATTAGCTGTGAATCTAACAAATGACAGTAATTAGAGAGGTAGCCTGTGTTGGGAGCTGCAGAAACGAGGCCAAATACAGCTGCAAGTTTAACTGGAGCACAACACAACAGACATTTAAGCATCCAGATGGAACAAAATTAAACCGACAACAAACTTTCTCACTCGTCAAGGAGAGCTCTTCATCACGTATGTATAAGAGGTACAACTCGCCTTGAAGGACTGAACTCCGACCCCTGCGGATGCCACATGGCTGCTAGGACAACTACACAGAGGGCAGCGATGTTACTGTAGTTTGAATAATCGCTCTGCTCCAGATGGGCAATTTACATTTCCTGTTGTACTCTCAGATCAGAGGTTCTTCACTGAGCATGCAGGCTTTTACACATGTTTACCATTTAAAAATACACACAAGCCTGTTTTTTTTTTTCATCAACTACTTTAAATTTGAAATAGTGAATGAACAGTCCAAGTTTGGCTGGTCACAGTAGAAAAAAATAAATAAATAAATCCCAGAAACAGCAAAGAGAGGATACTGTATGCACAGCACGGCTTCAACTTGTTTGTGCTTAAGCTCCAGCCACGCTGTAAAAATATAATACAGTTAAAACAATATTTGCTTTACCCTGTCTGAGCTCATAGCAGATTAAGCTGCAGGTAGCGGCAAGAAAACAATGAAAATAAAAAGCTCCAGACTGCAGTAAATAAGCGACTTTGCGCTCTGTAATGCCAGACGCGCTCCTCACATGCTGTGCAAATAGTGTGATTTTCTGTCATACATATTAATATTTTTCAACACCTCGTATTATCGTTAAGCATTCAACTTACTCTAGAATTAGCAAATGGAAGTAGGAAATAGGTATAAGAGAACTGAGAAATGTTTGTGCATTTAAATTGAACCGGAAAAGGCTGATCTGGATCAGTCTGATGAGATATTTACAGAACAGGATGTATTTACGTATTACAGTTGATATTAACACTTAATGTCAACTAATATCGACTATAAGACAAATCTCTGCGTACAGTAACATGCAGTGTTACATTAACTTAATGTTGTAGTCTTTAAATACGACAATTCAGGTGTGTTCATGGAACACTGGCTAATTTTCTTCTAATTTAATTGAAGGTTTCGATTCATTTTCTATAATAGCAGCTCTGGTTTACTGTATATTAAATGTGCTTGTTCTAACATGCTATCGTTTCTGTAGTAACAGCTCATTCACAGGGACACGTATGGCTGAAACTTCACATAATCGAAGGAGCTTTAAAAACACACTGTTATTAAAATCTATGGAAGGAGTCTCCAGTGTCAGCACAACATTAAGATGTAACTGTAAGTGGATAAATAGTACATGCTGCTATTGGAGAAAAAAAAATCAACTTTGGCGTCGTAACAGTGACGCCGCTTCATCACACCACCCTGTGGTTTACTGTTTTCCTGTCACAGCATGCCAGCAAGTGTTTTATTCATTACATATTTGGTATACATAATCTGTAAGAAAATGTCAAATCTTGTAAAATCAATATACAGCCTGAAATTCTATGATTAGGATTTGTGGACACATACATGATGAATTGTTTAAAACTTTGCAAAGGACGACTTGTCCCTGGATCACTAATACCTCGAAAGGTGGAGATCTGCACATAATTTAGAGTCAACTCCAAAATTATTGGTACCCTTCAAGAAAATTCACACAGTTTTTCAAATGTTGCACTCAAACAACTGGAGCAACTATTCATCTTTCTTCAAACTAAACACTTCTCTTCACACAAAAAAAAAACCCCACACATTTTTATAGTGTTTTCTCTCTAGTGAAAATATTGGAGTGCTCTGGATCTTTGACTAGAATTGGACAGCTATAAAACTCTCCGTAAAAGCTGGCATTAGTGACAGACACAGAAAGATGACCAGCCAGGCTTGTAAGACGACGCTCCTATAAAGAATTGTGACAGCTTCATCTATCGTGTCTTTTCAGATGAACGACTCGAAAACAGATTCCAAACCAAAACAAAACAGAAAAGCTCTTTAAAATGTTAGTGGAAAAAAAGCCTGTGCCCTTAAGGACCAAAGTGGCAGGAGGAGGCATCACTCGGGAGTATGGCAGTGAGAGAGAGAGCGAGAGAGAGAGACAGAGAGAGAGAGAGTGACCGATTTAAAGCTTTTAATTATTATATGTACAACCAGGCGACAAATTAAGTGCTTCTGACTGATCATATTTCTCCTCAGTACTTTCCTGATGGGCGTGGTCTCTTCCAGGATGACTCCACCCCCTTTCACAGGGAACAAGGGCTCACTGAATGGTTTGATGAAGATGAAAATGATGTAATCATACGCTGTGACCTTCACACTCACCAATTCTCAACCCAAACGAACACCTACGGGAGTTTTTGGAGCGACGTGTTAGATCATCAAAACACCAAGTGAGGGAATATCTTTTGGAAGAACAGTGCTCCATTCATTCAGTACACTTCCAGAGACTTCACCAGTCTGTGTATATGTATTAATAGAAACGTAGATACAGACAAAGATATACAAATATAGACATATACATATAAACCCTCATTTACACCACTTTTATTGGCTTTACATTTGGGAATCACCAAAAACTCCTTTATCAACAATTAGCATTTATAAATTGACAAATTCTGATTTAAATACAAAATGGCAAATCCAAGACGTTATGTAGCAATGTGTTACGTCTGTAAAGTACAGATACTGAATGGCTTGACGTGTGTTTATGCTACACATTTTCTTTTAAATCTTGTTTCATAACTATGTTTTATTTGAGATTTTTTTTTCTAAATGTTACTGATACAAATTCTTTTGCAGATAGTTGTGCATGTATATATTTGTATCTTTAATGGTAACACTTTATTTTGCACACATAAGGGCTTAATTAAGATTTTGATATTTGTTTAATAAATGGACATTTGTAAAACGTTTATTCACAGAATCACCTCTACCGCTACATAACCAGCAATCTGTTACGTAAAAAGGGTAGGATCATTTCTAAATAAACACTTAATTAATACCTTGTTATAACCTTTGAACATGGTCTAATAACCTACATTCACGTCTTATTAGACTTAATTCTTCATGTTAGACCTTTAGGCAGTGTCATGTGACTGCAGTTTATTAAGAATGTATTACATTCTACTGAATGTCGGTTCTAACATAATATATGGTACTCATATTAAAGTATTTAAGACTTATTCAGCTTTTACTGGCTCTTAACTTATAATGCAATAATTACTCATTTTCACCTAACGGATGTCTCGTTACGCAGCATTACAGGTCATAATGAATAAAGACTAATACATAGTGAATAGACATTTTACAAGTGACTAATTTGAGCTTTAATCAGCAAATAACAGGACCTTAGTTAACATCTTATATGTGTTCCTTAATATGAAGCGTCACACTTCGTAAGTAATGAAACACTTTGGGGTGCTCTGTTATAGGAAAATAAACAACGATGAAGTGGTGTCATGTGGTCAGACACTGAGTCGAGTTTCTGATTAGTTTCCAATAACACAACGTCCTGGAACACAAGTGTTTTATTTCTCAGCTATTTGTCAATCAATTTTTAATCACTAATACTTTTTATCTGTTTATAGCTACATTTAATGTTGTGGAACCTACTTATGTTATAGCAGCTATTTAACAGTAGCTCCTTTACCAGTCACCCTCAAGTTTTTTCTCTCTCTTATTAAATTTAATAAGACAAAAACAAACAAAACAAAAATGCAGCTTGTCATGTTACAGAGAAACTATGAAAGCCTCTGATATGAAGACTTTCCTGTGGCGGAAAACCTCACCATATCAACAATTACAGTTTTTTTCTCCATTTATATGAAGTGTCCTCTGCCATACACGTATAGAAAAGATAGAAGCATACGGTATAAAAACGAATGCATTAATACAAACCTGAGATTCATCTTGTGTCCGAGTTGCTGTTATAGAAAATTAATCAACAACTAATAAATTATGTGTTTACAGAGCAACACTATGACAATGTAATGATGCATTCTAACAGATTGGCGGCAGATCAGTAACATAATCCACGCACGCACGCATGCAGGCACGTGCACACACACACACACACACACACACTCACACAAACACACGACTGATTAGTATTTTGAAACAGTAGATTAGCTTTTCAGGAGGAGTGCTGTAGAAAATTACTTCTGATTACTCCTCTGTTTGGTTTGTATGCCACTGAAGCAAAAATGCCAAGAAACAAATTATTAATGAACAACGCGTTAAGTGTACAGTTTACTTTTTTAGCCAAGCTGCACACTTTTGCTATTTCTGAAATGCTGCAACAAACAAGATAACAAAACAGCATTTGTCAGGTAGAAACCGTTGTTACAGCATTTCTATATAACAATTCTGTTGCTGTGTCATTTCGTGTTTTTGATTGGAGTTTTGGGCAGTGAAAAGAAAATGAAAGGAGACTCAGCAAATTGTAAATGTAATATCCAAAAAAAAAAGAGAAAGCAAACAGTACCATTACACATTGGAAAGAAATGCAAAGGTGAGGGTGAGGACACCACAGTGCCACTTATAATGAGATCAGGATGTGTGTCCGAGGGCCGTCTGCCAAAATGTCTGCTAAATATTTCTGCAATATCTTTAGTATTGACGGGCACAGAGCCTTCCGGCACTTTCTGGTACAGGATGACAGTGTCACAGAGACAATGAAAGATCAAGACATTTGTGTTCCAGTGGATTTTGTCAGCCGAAGAAAGCCAACACCACTGTAGGTGAAGAACCTGGATCATGTCTTCTCTGATTTGAGCCTCGGAGAATACAAGTCAGTGCTTCCCTGAGTGCCTCTGTACTCAAGCAAACTGTAAAAATCTGTATTCTTCTCTTAGAGGAAGACAGAATGCTGACTAACATTTCAATGCATATGTAACTTTGCTAACAAGAAAATCCCAGCTGGCAGAGAGAAAAAAAAATACAATTTTACCACAGACCAAAGTCAGTGGACAAGACGGCTATATTTCCCCCTTGGATTAACAATGTAGAGCCCCTATAAACTACTACAATGGACTAGGAATACCTCTACAGCTTTACCTCGTTACAAAATCCAGGATCTAAGCTCCAGAGTGGTGCATAAACAAAAACAAAAAAAAAGTCCATCACTGGGAGATCCTGATTTTGAATCCTGATGATGACTCAGCCATCCATGGCCGGGAGTCGAAGAGAGTAAAATTGGCAGTGCTTCTGGGTGGGAGGAGCATGAACTGTCTCTCCCCTGTCAATCAGAGTGACACTAGCCAATCATGAGCATCTGTGAGCTCATGTATGCGGAATAGGGCAGATTGCATTTTCCTCTGAGTGTGTTAAGCTGCCTTCTGATGCAGCTTGCTGGCTTCACGTGTATTGTCGGAAGCACTGGTTAGCAGTTCACACTCCCCAGGTGGTAGCTGATAGGGGACAGTTAGCTAGTGGGCAGGAATGAAAGAAAACTAGGGAGAATTGGTAGATATCACTAAGTAAGCCTAACTAAATTACATGTTCCTTTCCTGTGTTTGGCCCAAGCACCAGATATCCAAGGGGAGTTAAGCGTTTAAACACCATGCTTGAGTTCAGAGGTGTAAGAAAGAGATGGAAACAGAGTAGCAGTGTATCAGGGAAAGGCTGAGTGTGAGGCTGGTCTCGGAAGGGCAAGAGAGAGAGCTACTTAAAGATTCACTTTGCAGCAGGAGCCTCCCCGATGCCAGCCCTCTTTGACGAGGGCTTTGACAGGTGCGGGCACGACTGCAGTCCTAATCGGAGGCGTGATCTGCTCCCACAGATCGCAGTGCAGTGCAGGCAGAGATGGTGAAGAATAGAAGGAGAAAGACAGGGAGGACGGTCCTGCCTCTTGCCATCAGTTTTACATTATGCACACACTCCCAGTCTGCAAGTGTGAATCATATCTGAGTCAATCTACCATCATAGGCCGTCTTAGGCTGCATCACAAAAGTGTTTGTGAGAGAGAAAGGGTAATGGAGAAAAGAGGTCGATATCAGCACACGGCTGAAAAGGGAAGACAAAAAGAATAAGAGAGAGAGAGAGAGAGAGTGGAAAGACACGACACAGACGAGACAGAAAGCAGCTCTCATGCCGCAGAACCTTTGAAGTACTTTCCTAATCACAGAATTGCTCTGTTATGATGATGAGGAAGCTGTAATGATGGCGGATATTCCCACTTCCATTTCATATTCTGTCACATGTACGAAAAAGCCTCCCCACGGGCTGAGGCGGCACAAAAACCAGGCCACAGCCACTGATGTCTTAATCACTGCTGTCCTAATCCGTACAGAGGAACTTGGCTGTAGTGTTCGATTGCAGCACAGGTCTCCAGTCTTGTCTGCTGTCGAGTCGCCCAAAACTGGGACTCCTCTACGCTTCTCTGCACTAATGAAGCCTCTCCATGGTTATGCAGAATGTGGTGGCAAACAGATGTTAGGATGTGCTCAGTCAGACAGAGAGTGTGAGAGGAAGAGGAAGAGCGAAGGGGTATAATTACAGGAAACATTGCAACATGCTCACCCACGCAGAGGAAGTGGTACTGAATATATTAGTTATGTTGTTTGTGTTTATTACATACTAGTTTGAAATGTATTATTATTTTTTGTGGTCTGTTCTGTCACCTTCAGGTTGAGCTGGTAATACTGTGGAAAAAGCAATAGCACCAATAAAAACATTTTAAACAAACTGAACTGAATTCATTTGCCACAATTCACAGTTTTGTGATGCAAATTTCACAAACCAAACTTCACAGCAACTTCGACTTCAGTGAACACTGATTGGGGAATTTACATCGTTGACCAATAGCACACCTGATTTGGCTGCAATATCCTCTCATGGGGCAGCAGTAAAAATTTTACAGCCCTGCCCTAGACAATTTTGGTTCTTCAGGGACCCTAAGTGCACTCTGTCTTTTGTATTGCAACGCAGATCCAAAATGGGTGGAAGCACTAATTTTAGCAGTCTGTATGTAAGAGATTTTATATAAAACTTTTATATAAAAAGGTTTCTTTAGCAAATTTCTCACAGTAGAAAAGAAAGTGAAAGAGAAAGAGAGAGACTCACCCAGACAGAGGCCGTCGCTCTCTTCATAGCCAACGCTGCACACACACCTGCCCAGTGGGACAAGCCAGTCCCCGTCGGCGCTGCAGTATAGTCGTGGTGTGTCTCGCTCTTCAGCGTTCAACACGCAGGCTCCCCTCACCTCCACCAAAGCAGACGAGTGGACACGTGGCACCGTGTCGGGGAAGGCAGCCAGGTTCCTCAGCGTGGATGGACACTTCTTGTAGTAGACGCGCACTGAGAGCAGGGCGATGCATGCACCCACGTCCTGGAAGCCAAGGTAGAAGCCTTTGGTGTGCACAGGCCCTAGCTCGCGTACCTCTGTGTTTAGCCGGAGAACTCGTTCACCCACGTCTGTCTGCGTAAAGCTTTCATCGGCTGCAATTGTGTCTATCTTGGCGTAGTCAGAGGGACGGAAGTGGCTGTGAGGCTCGTCCGTCTCCAGGTAGTGCAGGTTGAAGGTCTCTTTGCATGTACCTGACACCCATGGGATGCTGTTGCAGTCACGCAGTGTGAACCGCAGCTCAACATAGATCCTCTGTGCCTCCTGTCGTGCGATCCAGCTCGAGCGCAGCCAATTGTTTTGGTTTGGCTCCATTACATGGCACACCTGGAAGGTGTGGATGGGCCGGTTCTGCTCATCCATCTCTGTGATGGCGTCCCACTGCAGGAAAAGGCAGAGAAGGGGAGAGGAAAGAGGAATGGATTAGACGTAAAAGCAAAGATATGCAATATCTGGAGGAAAATGCAGAAGATGATTAAGGTTGAGATGAAAGAAGGATGTAGAAGCATTTATCAACTTGATAAAGAGTGGAACTATGCTTCAGTCAAGTGAAGGAATCACTTGTATATTGGTAAAGCCATATGGATTTGTTCTCCGCAATAACACCTGAGGAACATCCATCACTCACAATAAATTAGCTGATGTCTTGGCTAATCATGCCAGCTGCAGCATTAGCAGCTAGTGTACTGTATATACAGACTCTATCCATACGGTGCATACATCCACTTATCCTGCTCTTGAAAAACACCTAGACTTCCATTAATAACAACATCATATCATGCTCTGATACTTTGGGGCTGCTTACTATCATTTTCACAGGCCTTACATCATGCGCTCGTGGTATCTCTAAATTCCGAAGTGCCTCACCAATGTCGGTTAAACGCGAGTCTGTGAAGAGTAATGGCTTTACACAAGTCACTGACTGGAAGGATTGGTCATTATACCATCACAGGGGCTTGAGTACTTCTTGCTCCATCACTCTTTTAATCATAAAGAACCTTTTGTCTTGCTAGCACAATAAAATCCACTCTAATCTTCTGTACCAAATCTTGACATAGAAGGCTTTAAATGTAGCATTATGTCCTTGGTGCATTAGCACCAGTGTGAAAATGGAATATTTTGTTGTTGATATTGCAGCAAAATTATTGCATTTTTTTGCATGGGTGTCAGCAGTTGGACAAGGTAATAAAAAAAAAACACCAGTCAGTATGAATATATCACAAGAACAAAGCTTTGTTCCTGCTTGAAATACTGTTATGGATATTTTGAACAATATCAAGTGGGGAATAGGACCACTCTTCAAGAGGAACGGCCAGCTGTCACATCTGGGCTACTGGGAAAAGGCAGTGTTGGACTGCAGGCTTTTTTCGTACCTTAAAAGAAAATCCATAAATGGATGGCAGAGAAAGAGTAAAAGACATCTTGCAGTCCTCTAATAGCCTGAGAATTTGATTATACACTCACTGGCCACTTTATTAGGAATGTTGTGGAACGTCCGCGAAACAAGTCCGAAACAAGTTAGTCCCTGTTATCGTTATTGCTAATGTTATAGGAGCTACAAACAGTTGTTTCGTTACTAGACTCTCTTTTTTCTCTCTCTTGAAATCAATAAGACCCAAGAAAGTAGCTTGTCATGTTACAGAGAAACAAGAATGCCTTCTGTCCTGATGACTTTCAAGTAAAGGAAAACTGCACTGACACTGGAGACCCCTTCAAAATATGGGAAACAAACATCTCCTCAGAGAAAACCTCACCATGTCAACAACTGCACATTACACGTTCCACATTACTAGTGAAAACGTTCAGCAAGAGCTAGATAATGTACATTTAAACCGACTTTCTAGGTTGGGCAATGTTTTTAAGAGTAAACATCTTGTTTTTGCCTCTCTCTTTCAGTGGGCTTTAAATTGCAGCCAATGTTTGTCTCCTCTTTCCTAAAGCAGCTTTCTCTCATCTGAAATATGCTGTCATAATTTTGAACATAATTCTCTCGACAAATTTAATGAACGTCTGCTTCTCAAGCTGCCGCAAATATGAGATTTAGTCACCTAAAAATATAGCCCATGCCATATTTCAATTATTTAGCCTATGCTCTGCATCTGTCTCTCCCACTCTGTATGTCTGTCTCTCACTCTCTCTCTCTCTCTCTCTTCTTGTAATTAATTACCAGGGATGCACTTCATTAGCACAAGGCCTTCTCCTCATTCGCTTCCATTATTGAGATAATAAGCTAAGGTCTGCTAATAGCCACTCAATCAAAACAAAAGAAAAAAAAAAAAAGATCTGTACTCTTCATGCTCCTCGACAGCTGTTAAAACGAAGACTTTGTTTAACCTCGTGTTAATGAGTGAGTAAATTCAGGTCAGTAAATATGTTAATGTGTTTGCATGCCTGCTATTAGCATTACTGCGTTTTTGTTGACTAATGATGAACGTACCATAAATTTTTGATTTTTTTTTTTTTTATTAGTCAACCAATGAAACAAAGTGTATACACACTCCCAAACTGATAATGTATTTAACACACTGAATCCAATTTAACTCCCAGCCAAAATGCACAATCTGGTCAGATAGACACTTTTAAGTACAATTCGGACGGGATACGTTTCTTAGACCTACGTCCGTTCAGTCATGTTGTCGGAGAGCTTCTGTAGTAAGTACGGTCATTTTGTGTGGTATCATGCAATCTCTGAATAAACCACTGAGACAGGACTGTCACCATGGTCATCGTGGTCAACTAAAGTTCCATGTGTACTATGCACAAGGGCTGCCTTGAGACATTTTCTGTACTGACTTGGACTTATTGACATTTGTACTTGGACTTGTCTCAGCCTTGGGCATTGGTCTCTCTAAATATGGTCTTGATCGAGAATCTGTAAAATAAATAAATAAATAAATAAATAAATGTTCCTGTTGTCTTTTCACATGCACAAAGGTTGACAAGAACCAATTCTTCCTCTAGTAAACAGCCTAGTCATTGGCAAAATGTATGAATGAAGCCAACAAAGGAAATGGCCTCAAAAAGGATTTGATGGTTTTTGCTATCCATCTTGACTCAGCCTCACAATTTCAAATGAACTTGATCTTGACTTGGTCTCGGCCCCCTCAATACTCAGTCTTGACTCGATTTCGGCAAGTCCTGGTCTTGGACTTGACAGTAGTGGTCTTTACCACACCCCTATTATGTATGCCTCATTTTACAGCAACCTGACTGTGCTTGATTAGTATGTCACATGACCATAATATGTATGTAATCTGTATCTGTAACGTGTAGACTCAGGACAACGGAGTTGGGGATCCAAACGCAAGGCTTTATTATAATCGTGGTCAAAACAGGCAGGGTCGAGCACCAGCAAACAGTATAATCTGAGGCAAAGGCAAAAGAGTAGTCCAAAACACGGGCAATGGTCAGGGCAGGCGGCAAACAATCAAAAACAGGGAAAACAGTCCAAGGGTCCAAACACAGAAAACTAGGCAACGCGGAAACTAGGAAACACCAAACACCAAACACTCAACAGCAAACTAGGAGCAGGTCTGAGTGACTTTTAAACCGGGGCAAGGAGAACACATGACAAAACTAACCAACCAGAACATGACACACAGACAATGGAGCACATGACAAGATCACATGAGGGACTAGGAACACATGGGAAATTGAGTCCAGGAACAATAGCCAGAGTCTGAGGTGGAGTGCCCTCTAGAGGAGTTCGTGGGCACTCCAGCTGGCGATCGTAACAGTATCTGTACTAGGAATTCAATAACCAAATGCCATTAATAGTTTATGCTTCTGCATTTAAAACTCAGCCAGTACTTGGTTCCTGTTTGATTTCAGTTTGGCTTTGGCAGTAGACACCAGCTTTCTGGAGTGTCTCTATATTGAATAAAAAGCATGAAACCTCTTTTCCCAGAGGGTATAATGGAATCTTCACCGACACCGTCATTTTGCACAGGATATACAGTATATTACCTGGGGTTATTTCTACTGGTCATTTTAAAGTAGGTAAAAGATGGGGGGAATGCACAGTTTGTAATAATTACAGCAGTAATAATTACAAATAATTACCCCGTCTTCTCATGTAAAACTAATCCAGTCTGAACAGGAACTTTATTCTTTATTCTTTTGGGATTTCGAAAACCTGTTTACAATTTGTTGTTCTGTGGTTTAAACTTGGCCAAAATTTGGTTTCGATGGTAGACAGTAGAAAAGAAGGAGCGCTTCCTGGAGAGTCTCAATATTGAATAAAAAGCACAGAACCTCTTTTTGCACAGAAAATAATGGAATCTTTACCAACAAGTCAGTTCAGACGGGACATATATTACCTGGGGTTATTTCTACAGGTCCTTTTATACTAGTAAAAAAAGTCAGCTCAATCTTTCCAGCCACGAGATCTTACATCTAAAATCCCAGACATACACCAGTGATAATTACATTACCCCACCTCCCTGTGTAAAACTAATCCAGTCCGAATAGGGCTTTATTCTAAGCTTATTTACATCTATGCCTGAGCCTCTTTCAAAGGAATAGGCTAGATTCCATCTTCACCTCCCATCTCTCCTTTTTTCTCTCGCCATCTCATGTCTTGACATTACTCATGAAGAACAGAGAGCACAGAGAGAGAGCGTGTAGCGGCAGCGCACTCTAAATCTCATCCTGGAGGGCTTGAGGATGTATCACCGGGCTTTGCGGCAGGGATAAGATATCAGAGAACAGCTTAAGACAGGACACCCACTGATAAAAATGGCTGTGATGGATGAACCCGAAATCACTTGCTACACATCACATTATGCTGGCTGGAGTTCAGAGATTGGGATACAGATGCAACCAAGATCTACCATAAAAGAGACGTGGAGGAAATGCAGCCCACGCCGCTTTCAGGACTTTTCAATATAGATTACGCCGAGAGGATGACAGATGTTACTTATTCTTTGCGTACAAATGTCTGTCACGTTTTGTGTCGAGGACCCACATGTATGCGTGCACAAAAACACACACATTCTCACTATGTTGGAATGGACACATGTTGTACACCCTTTAGATGAGGCTGATACAGTTTAGAAGTTCAGCGAACCCTCTTATTGGCTCAGTTTAACAGTAGGTCATAATATTTCTGCATTTATGCAATACTGAACAAAAATGTATAATCCTTGATATGGTGAAGTTTATTATTATTATTATTACTTAACATTTATGGAAGGAGTCTCCAGTGTCAATGCTTTGTCATTCAGCACATTTTCCACCACAGGAAAGCCTTCAAGACAGAGGATGTTGTGCTTTCTGGTTTCTCTGTAACATTGCAAGCTGTGTTTTTTTGTTTGTTTGTTTGTTTCGATTTATTTTTTTTGTCTCAGTAACTTCAAGACAGAGGAAAAAAGATGACACGCATAATGTTATGATTATTATAAATAGAATGTTTTGATTACGATCAAAAGCTATGAATTTTACAATGCGAAAGTGTTCTGGGTGGATTTTGTATTATCTCAAATGAATATGAATGAAGTCATCAAAAAAATACAATATAAACATGATCTCCACCCCAACCCCATCCTCAACCTCCCATCCCAGCCTATCCCAGCCTATCCCAGGGGACTCGGGGCACAAGGCGGGGGACACCCTGGATGGGGTGCCAGTCCATCACAGGGCACAATCACACACACACTCACACACCCATTCACACACTATGGACAATTTGGAAATGCCAGTCAGGCTACAAAGCATGTCTTTTGAAACTGGAGTACACCAGAAAACCCTGAAGCACGGGGAGAACATGCAAACTCCACACACAGGGCAGAGGTGAGAGTTGAACCCCCAGCCCCAGAGGTGCAAGGCAACAGTGCTAATCACTAAGCCACCAAACCCCCAGCCCCCAACTCCAACCTTAACCCTGATCAAGTGAAAACGTTGTGGGTGGAATTGTTTGGTTTCGTGTGAATAAAGTCATAAAAAATACAATGTAAACGTGAACTCTAACCCTAAACTTACCTTGAATACCTTTTTATTCAAAATGAGTTTGAGACTCAAGGTGAAATTCAGATACATGCAAACTTTACCTTTATTACAGTGAACAGGAATTCAGACATAGATATGTATTATTATAAGGAATTATTTAATAAGGAATAAACAACTGGCCAAAAATGGACGATACTTTGAGAAAAATGCCGTGATGCAATTTTTCACAATATTACCGTACCATCATGTGTCCCAACCCTTTAAACTTTTAAATATTCCCTGGTTGTCTTCGACAGTGAGAGAGATAATCATGTATCTCAGCAATTCATATGCAGCAGTAAGGTTGTGAAATCATAAAAGTTTGATCACACCCTCATACTCCGAACACCTCCCATATGTATAGAGGTTTAATATGGATGAAAGCCTGAGCGAACATAAAATATAAATGACCGTTTATCAAACGATCTCGTCACCGATTTCCACTCACTCTTTACAACCCTGTGAATGGACTAGCCATCTATTTGAACTTGTGTTTCAACCCCTCTGGGTACCAATGAGACTGAATGGGCAATTCTGTCTCCGAACACTGTGTCAACACAATCGCTCAATACACTTACAGCATCTATTATTTCACTATAGATTTGTGTTTGCCAGGCCTGGCCAAGGGCGTGAATCTTCAAAGCTATGATTTTTCTTTCCTCTCCAAGCATATACATGTCTCTTGAGGAACGGTTTAATAGAAGCGAATCAGTCAAAAGACAAGGTTTTGCTATCGGGACGTCGCATCAATAGCACATCAAGGGAAAATAAAATACAATTAAGGATGGGTGAAACTAATTATTGTATAATTATTAAACACACATTAACCTTGGGTAATGAGAGAGCTTTACAAACGAGATTCTGACACTGTCCTTTTGACTCAATAATTGATTAATTGACTTCTCTGTTCTTCAGGGTGACATCTGTGAAATAATTAGTCTGCTCTGAATAGACTAGACAATGACAGTTAAAGCTGTCTGGACCACTGTTTATCAAGAATGACAGAGTAACAATGTTTATCCACACAACATACACACTCTATAGTGATGGCCGTTTTAACCATTTTCACTATTCAAATATATCTGCATTGTGCAGTATTTGAATACACCAACACAAAAAAATATATATATTTAAAATGAATCTGGGTATTCTATCTCTTAAAAACATCTAAATGAACCCGGTATAAAGTCATGCTTATTGTGTCTGCAGTGTAGGAGCCAGACAAAACAGACATCAAAAAAACAGCAACAAGCATATCTCCTTTCACACTTGCTGTTTTTTTTTCTCTCTCAACAACCAGCACACATTTTACTTCTAATCCTATAGTGGGTGGAATGTGACCACATTATTATAAAAAAAAAAACAAAAAACAAAAAAAAAAAACCAGAAAAAAAAATAAACTATTTTGTTCAGTCAAGCTGTTTTTTTAAATTTTCCAAGTTCCCGAACTTCTCAGAAAAGCCTCACGTCCAATCAGGTGTCCAATCAAAATGTTTCGCAAACGAGAAACATAAAGTGCCAGATAAAAATATGTCTTATCAGTTTTAATGGATTCCTCCTTTGTGTCGCACCATGTGTTTATGTTTTTGTTATATCTCCGCCCCCGTCCTGTCATTGGTTTCTTCCTTGATTTTGCTCACCTGTTCTGTGTTAGCTCATTTTTAGTTTATTTACTTATACCTTGCTGTCACGAAGTCTTATCATGCAATTAGTTTTTGCTACGTCCATGCCTTGTTTTTCTAGTTCAGGTGCCTGTTCCGTGTTTTCTGTTTCCTGCTTTGATTTTTGCCTGTTTGCCACATTTATTATTATAGGTTTATCTGTGAAAACCCATTCGTCCTGTGTCTTGACCCTTGCGCTATATTCTGACTATGATTTCTGGTCTGCTCACAATAAATATTATGCAGATCAAATGCACTTGCATTGCACCTCTACTTACTGAACATTATATTAATAGGCAAATATGGAGAGATATTTCCAATATATTATTCAGTATATTGTGATATACTGAATAAAAATAGTTAATTGCCAATATTCCAACACTGCAATTTAACTTAATAGTTTTCCCCCCAAACTACTTGAGATAGAAAAATCCTTTTGGTGACTGGTTTATAAGATTCATAGCTTAAAAAAATAGAGATGCTATAAGTTGTAGTTTAGGACAACTGTGGGAAGATAAAACAAAAATGTAATCAGTAACAATAATTTTTAGCAGCAACCGTCCAACAGCTGTCTCACCAGGGTCCAAAACCGCTGAAGTTTATGACTGATAGTGGTCATAACGGACTTAATATGAAGTTTGTGGCCAGTTATGGCTGCTGCTGGCACAACACAGTGGCTCAAGTGAGTTATGTTAAAGTTAAAAGCATGTTAAAACCGAGTTAAAACCGTGTTGTTGTTTTTTCTTAGAGACAGCTTTTAAAGATCCGTATAGCATCCAAGTCACAGACAACAAATGGCAATCTTGAAATACCGCCCACTGAGCTTTGATGTGGCTTGCTGTGTGGGTGTTAACCTGTGAAACCTGAGGCAAATGCGGTAGAAGGTCCATAAAAAAAAAAAGTCAGCTATTTCATCTGATATCTTTTGGAGCAAACCACACTCATTTTAATTCCAGTGGAAAGATGTAATTACTGTGAGCAGATGTAAAATAGACATAGACGTATAGAACCCTCAAGTAACAGTACCAAGGGGGAAACCTAATCCCATCAGAAGATACAGTTCTGCTGAATAACAGTAAGCTTTTACAGTAGGTGTGACATTCTTTTACAGAATCGGTAGGGATTTGGGATGATTAAAATTCATTTGAGACCTTTTCATTTGAGAGTTGTTCTTATGACTCATTTCAGGGTCATGGAATAAAGATACTTTAAAGCTCTGGTAGATTGTAGTGTAAAACTTGACGGCATGATACATTAGAGTACGATGCGGTTTGTAATCTGAATCTAGAACTATCTATACTCTGGTTGAGTACACATTATGTGGCCATTTCCCATCATATAATACCTATAAATGTCTTTGGAGGCTCTGAAGTAGGGACAAAGGGCATTAGTACTGGATTAATCCTTATGTAACTGGAAATTCATAAATTGATCTTTAACACAAAACAATATTTAGTTTATTTTATATCAAAATGTGTGTAGCATCACACATTACACCAGAAACAGTGTATCTGTTTTAATAATGATGAGCAACTCGACAGTTTGAATGAAGCTTAAAAACATATAAATATATACAGTAAACACATATACATTTTATATATATATATATATACACACACACAGACAGACACACATTTTATATATATATATCTACATAACCCTATATATATATATATATATATATATTTATATATTTATATGCAAGCAGCAGAACTACACACACCAGTCAAAACTGGAAACAGCATTTCCAGACAAACACTATGTCTCAGACAAAACACCTTCACCACTGTGGAAGCGAAATGCTTCTGAAGCCGTAGGAGATGAAGGTTTTGCGTAGGTTTTACCTCCTACAGCTTCAGAAACACTTTGCTTCCACAGTTGGTGAAGGAGATATTTTCGAAAAAAGAAAAAGGTCCAGTTTTTCTGGAAATGTTATGTACCATATTACATGTCATAGACAATATCTAGATTTCACTCATATCATAGTCAGTTTCTTCAATTCAGATACTTGTATCTTATAATCTACTTATAACTGTTGATGTACAGTACAATATCTACAATTCCGAAAATGGTCTAGGGATTGTCTAGGGATCCCGAAAATTCCACAGCCATCCAGGTGAACTGTTATCAGCACCCCAGAGCACTCTGCTGTATATTTGTTGGTTGTTCAAAATACCATCACATTCATCAGTCGAGTTTCAACATAAAGCTGATCCAACAAGGTCACCTGTCCACTTCCAGAGCTTATTTGCCCACCTCTGCATCTCTTACATTTTTAAAACGCCACAAATCTCTCCATGTTATTTATTTGTGACCTCCTTTAGGGGTTCCTGAAAATTTTCCAGCCACATAGATTTCAGTTCGAGGACGCTGGTGTAATACTGTGACAAGTAACACTGTTCGGCTGAAAAATAACATACATTCTTCTATCCATTCTTCTATTTTATTCTGCAAAGTCATAAGGCACCATAATCTTTAGGTATATAATATTCTCGGATTCTCTCAGAGTGAAAAAAATTCAATCTAATTTTAATCAGAGTAGGTAGCCCAGAGAACATGAAAAATATCTAAATTAGCTCTTGGTAGATTCAGACATATCCCTTTAGGTCATCTCTTACTTAATCACCTTTTTTTTTTAAATCTCATTCTCTTTTCATTATCTCACAACTGTTTTACATCCCAAACTCAAATACTGGTGTTTGTTCTACAAGGACTTAAAGTTCACATGAAAAGTGAAAAAAGAAAATGTAGAGGTAGTAAAAATTTGCCACCACAAACCAGACATTTTTTTGGATAGTGGATGATATGGTAGTGTATGTGGTGCTGGTATGAATGTTTCAGGCACAGTTGTGTTACTGGGGTTTTTAAACAATGTCTACCCTTACTCACATTTTGCATTAATCATCCACTAGCCTTTATCAATTTCAGTTTTTGACCACAGCGCCGCTGTTGGGCGGATATTTTTGGTTGGTGGACTGTTGCTTAAAACCCCAATAACAGCACGACACCAGGTCCAGACGTACCACCACCACCACCACCACCACACACAGTACACACAGTGTCGGCCTCACAGCTGTGCTGAGAATGAAGCACCATCTGAATAATATCTGCTCAGTGGTGGTCCTATGTTGGCTATGTTACTTTTTCCATTAATGGACAAGGTAGAAAGGGGCTGAGAGATGGTCTACAGTCAGTAACTATACACCTATAAAGTAGCCTGACAAATATGTTCAGCTGACTTTAATTAAGTGGCCAACCAGTATTATGTTCCAGGAACCCTCCTGGCTTCCTCTAGCTGCCTGCATCAGATTTAAAACACTGATGCTTGGCTACAAAGCCAAAAACAGACCAGCGCCCACCTCCCTTAAAGCACTAATCACACTCCTCACTGCACCATGCTCCCTCCAATCCTCTAGCACTGCTTAGTTGGACCCACCTTCTCTCTGGAAGGCATGCATCACGACTCTTCTCCGCTCTGGTGCCTAGGTGGTGGAAAGAACTTCCCCTAGATGTCCAAAAAGCTGAGTCACTGGCTGTCTTCAAACGACAACTAAAGACCTATCCCTTCCTGAAGCACTTATTAAAAAAAACTTTTTCTTTTGCTTTTGTCATACTCTACTAACCTCTCCAACAGTGTTTTTAGACTGAAAATACTCTGGACATAGTGAAGAAGTATGAGGATGTATTTATTGATAATCGCTCTGCGTAAGGGCGTCTGCCAAGTTCCATAAATGTAAATGCAAATCTGTGACTTCATCACATGTAAAATTAATCTGACCTGAATCTTTTTTTTTTTTTTTAAATATTCACCTTCATTTCTGCCCTCTATCCCTGCTGAAGCAAGGAAAGAATAGGAGGAACTAGTTGAATGAATGAGAGCCAGCAGGGTCATCGTCAGCACTTATACATCACTTGTACTCTTCAGTGACCCTCTTCAAATGCTGGTCCTTATTCTTGTACCGTATCTCTGAGCTCTTTTGTCACGAGACAAAGGCACAGACTGAAAGATCTACCCCCTGAAAAGAGGTGATCACTCAGGAAAAGAATGAGAGAAGCTCATAGTACGTCCTATCAAGGTGTTTTTAACCAGTGAAAAGTCACTGGTGATTCTTTTCCCATCCGGACGTGTAAAGATATCTAGACAGTCATGATCATTGTGACATTACGAGGGAGAGCTAAAATCTAATATCTTTTAACTATTAGTGTACAGACAAACACATAATATCACAAGGTCTCAATAACATGACAAGAATGATGTGAGGCAATCTATTACACACACTTAAAGGCAGATATGCAACTACAACAGTTTCTTATGTCTGAAGTGCCCTACTGGGTTCACGCCATGTTTCCTACCAATACCAAAGATGGTAAACAAAAAAGCTGTAACCCTTTCAAATTTATGGTCCTGTCTTCTATCCTTTTGTCTGCTTAGTGTATTTACTTTTACTTTCTCCTCCAAAGACATTTTGGGTGGGGGAAAAAGGATGATTAAGAGTAAATAATCCACCTCGGTGACGATGACGTGTTAAGGATGTGTCTGTAAAAATATCAGCCTAAATGGACATCAAATCTAGAGGATGTTTCACTCTGTGTAATCATCTGACATCTACTTCTCAAAAAAATGCACAGAAAGACCTGAAACTTGCCCAGAATCCCAGGCAAGGGACATGCATTTTTCTTCGCATGGGAAAAAGTTTCACCATGGTGCGCACGCATTTCTCATATTTACAGTATCTGCTATATGCCTTTTTATCACAGCCTGTACGGACTTTATCCACTCCATGAGCCATCTTTCCCTCTACCAAACTTTGCAATATATCTTACAACAGAAATGGTTCTGTACATCGTAGATACATTGTTTGCACTTACACTTTTCCTTTATTTGCCATAGCCTATGTTTGTGGATACTGAATAGATTTACTTCTGATTATTGGCATTGATGTAAGGCGCTGCAGACTATTTTGAAAAAAAGCCCCCTCTACCGACCCTGGCAACCCTCAAAACAGGGGGAGCTTAGCCTTTCTAGCCCATTTATAGCAAATATCTGGATAGACAAGATATTTAATGTACTTGTGTTGAACAAAAGTAAACTAGTGAATCTCTTTATTCAGCATGTTGGACTAGACAAAAAAAACTGATCTGGGTTTCATGATAAGGGGGAATAAAGAAAAGCAGATACAAAAAGATTCAAGGGCGATTGGGCATGCAAATGAGAAGCGGCACCGATTTGTCACTTGCTGTGCTGCACGAGCTGATGGTGATGTATTGAGCACAGACTGGGTGCTTAGCTCCAGTATGAGAAGTTTAGAAAACAATATTGGCCTGTTCCCACTGAAAACGGATGCAAGACATGGCATTAGGGTGAAGACAGAGTGTGGTGAAAGACCTAAAAGAGGGACAAATATTGTGTGTGTGTCTGTGTTTGTGTGTGTGTGTAAGCTATAGGGTAGGTGGTAGTAATTTGATGTTATTTAGTGCTTCCCCTCAGCACGGTAAAACAAAGACCGGCTTAAAAGGGTAGAAAATTGTTTTTCGGCTCTTTTAGAAGCTGTGGTGCATTCGCTCACAATGTCAACATCACTCTGTCTACGGATTACATCTCTGCCGACCCTCGAGTGTCTTAAATACGTGTTATATGAAACAGCCATATACACACACCTCAACTTCAGATAATCACATCCACACAAATTGCCTTTGATGGCACTTCTTCCTGCCTAGGAATGAGGGATGTTTAGCAATCTGACAATCAGAGATGGGATTTTAGAGACAGGTCTTTCCCTCACAGCAGAGTGCCTTCCAATCAAGCCTACAAAACACTGCATTACAAAATCAATCCAGCTCTTCCAAGAAGCATCAATTTTATAACTGTCCTGTGAGTGTGTAAATGTTAGGAGTGTCCATGACTTAAAGAAGGATTCAGTTGAATATAAAAGAGGGCTTTTTGGTTTTTATTGATCTTTTAGTTATCTTTTTATGAGCTGTATATCAAGACCACATGATTAGTTAAACTCAAGTAAAGTTAAATCCCAAATGAAAAGCAAGCAGTCATGTTAGTGGTGCATCCATCGCAAAAAAACAAACAAACAAACAAAAAAAACACTGGATCTAACCAATGAAGATTATGTGGGCTTTTTTTTTCCTCCCCAATTTGGTCAATTCCCACCTACTAGTTAACTCTCCCCCAATCACATGACAGCAACCAACCAGGGAGGATGAAGGCAAAAGTGCATTTCAGAAAGATGCAGGGCTTCACGTGCCTCAGAGGAAGCATGTACAACAGGGAATTGTAACACGGGGCAGTGTAACACACTCCTAGGAAATCACTATATTCCCTCTTCCGCATAGCACAGTCAATTCTGCTCTCTAGACTAGACTCTAGACCGGCAAACTCCCAACGACAGGCTGAACACTTTTTGTGTTGTGCCACTTGGGATCCTAGAAGTTTGTGTTTAATGTCTTGCATTATGTGTTGCATTCTGTGTTCAGACAGGCAAATCAAATCAGATTTTTAGATTATCCGATTTCACCAGGATTCCAGACACGTTTGTGTGGGGTTTCATCTGAGTGAAGTCAGATTTTAGGACTTTAGATTGGTCAATCATACAGAATTCCAAGTTGTTGCTGCTGTTGTTGTTTTTTTAATCATTGGTGCCAGCACTTCCTGATGTCATAAATCTCTGAATTCGTGATCAACCCCAATGTAGTTTTCAATGAAGTTCATTTTTAGATCTCATTATTTTTCTTGTGATAATTCTGCATTCTTACTATGCATGTAGGTTTGAAAGGATTATGTTCAGGGCTGGCTTTCAAGATCTAAATGGAAATTTGCTTTGAACCAATGAGGCAATTGCTTGTCCATGTGAATTAGACGGAACACTGTCTGATAAAAATCAATAAAGATCCAGTCGACATTACTTGAGCGAAAACCCAGCTGGAATTACAAAAGAATCCCATCTCGCTGAAATGAGACTGCCGCCAAGGCCAAAGGGATCAGGGGCGCTGGACCTTGTGACTGCCATTCCCCCCTATATTGAATAACTGTATCTCATTCCGGCCATGAATCTATACCCTGAAAAAGACGGACAGAGAGCAAGAGGGAATTACATCTCCACGCCGTGAAGTGCTTCTTTAGAACGGCGTAACACGAAGCAGTGAAGGCACAAAAAGGAGCTCGCTGGAGACGGCGCCAGCAAGAGAGGAAGTGATTTACTGCATTAAGATGAAGCAAAAGGGCCTCTTTGAGAAAATATGGGTCCACTAGATCAAGGTTACATTACCTGCATGCTCATCAATGTCTTGAACCACCTCACCTCAAACCCCTTTTAAAAGATTCTCTGCGGATATAAGTGGCACTCGTCTCTCATCTATACGTGACTGCTCTTAAAAAAAAGCATATATAAATCATTCAAATCTCTACACAGCGTTGAGAGAGAGAGGGACAGAGAGAGAGAGAGATGGGCAGGACTTTCAAAAAAAAAAAAAAAAAAAAGGTCAACTTTTCATGCGGACAGTGGAGAGCGAGAGAACATTGAGAGGTCGTTAATCACCCTTTGATGGAGACAGCTCTCGGGTGCTCTGCTAATGTTCCCCTTCTGAATTTGCAAATGCAGCTGCTTTCAGATGAGTTGACCTCACTGAGGAATAACACTGGAGTCATATTGCTCCTTCTTTGATGAGGATAAAGGATGTGCAGATGTACGTATCACCAAATTCGACTCGTCGGAAGGTTTTCTGAAGAACTACTTGAATAATCACTCTCAAGGAAGAACTGCATGACTCTGGATTATTAGCCTGGTTTCGAGCTATGTGCATTGCTGTCACATACGAGCAGCCTGGAACAGATCACGTACAATAACAGGAACACTGTTCATAGCACATGAAGTCCTAGTGCTTTAAAAATAATGAACATTATTTAGAGACATAATTACACCATCATAAAGAGCCTAGTTACTGAAAGGCTGTTAATTAATACATAACAACACTGGCGTTAAGTCATTAGCACTCAGTTTGCATTACTATTCGTTTAGTGCAGGGATGCTTTACTGCACTACGTATGCATTTTAAAACAGAATGAGTTTTTTTTTTTTTTTTACTAAATTGAAGAAAGTGGGGAATCAGGAACCTGTGCTGTAGAAAAAGTTACTATTTTGAAAAATGGGCTGTGGTGCACTTTGCTTTTTCTCAGATGGGGGAGGCACTAAGCACTAAATAGGATGCCCAAAGAGTAATGACACCAGTGACATACTGATCTACAGCATTTCCATGGGCATAGTAGTGGGGTTAATTTAAAAACAAAAAAAAAAAAAACTACTTCCAGTTTTGGCTATGCCCACTTCAAATTATAAAGCAAATGCAGATACAGATATGGATATTTGTAGCACTAAACAGATACAGATTGTCATTGCGTTACACCTTTAATATCTACCTTTTTCTTGACACAATAGAATTCTTTCTAAAGCTGTGCCATGATGATGTACGATGTATCTGAGATGACGAATGACACGTGTGCACAATCTGACCCAAGTCTCTAACTGTGTATTGCTATTACAGATGTGACATTTTTTTTTCTTTTTTTTTTCACTCACCTCACTCTTTTTCATTTTAACCCAACGTCTTTCTCACTAAAGCTTCATTTACAAGAGCAAACAGAGACATAAATGATCCCAGGCCTACATTCTTTTGCAATCATGTTTGCTATCAACACAGAGATTCTTTTGCTGCGTGTTGTCCGCTTGTAAAAGGTTTAACACCCTCGCTTGGTTTGGGCCACAGTCACTAGTCATTAAAAGAGATTGAATCTTTTTTTTTTGCGACGTGTCAACACTGCTGTTGTTAAACCGTTGTTGCTACAAGGTTGTTTTGCAATCTGCTGGAATGCCCTTTTATTGATATCTTCAGGAGACTGGGTTTAGTTTTCTGACAGGTGTACCTTACTTAGTACATAGTAATAAAATGAAAAGTAATTATTATAATAATAGAGAAGAGTGCTTAGTCAGAATGTGAAAACCCTTTGACAAAACAAAATCTATATGACAAAAATGTGTCAGCTGTTACACAATTCAACTCCTTCCTCATCATTCCTAATGATTATCCTGTGGGATATGAATACGCATATGAAATATAGTTTATTTGGAAAACAATCACTTCCTCATACAGGTAAAATAAGAACCAATTTTGACAATGGGTTTTTGATAGCTCACTAGTGGGTTCAAAGAAATCTCTTCGCACTGAATATGCAGCATGTATCTGTGTGGAATTACTCTGGCTATAACTATAGCTTGCAATCTTAGAGGTTCAGCTGGAAATACATAATCGTCCTAGTTCATAACAGCCACAAATGGTCAGATTGCCGAAAACACACACACACACACACACACACACACACACACACACACACACACATACACACACTGGATCATGAGCATAGCTAAATACATGTGTTCTCCTTTTGTGTCACTTTCCTATAGCGACGTAAGCCATGTGCTCTTGGTTTGTTGCCTGACTGTGTTCACCTGTACCTTGTAAATTTCTGATTAATTTGCCTATTTATACCCTGTTGTATCAATATTTCTTTGCAAAGCTGTATTGTGCATTTTTGACGTCAACTCCAAGCTTTTCTTCCTAGTCCAATTTCTTGTTTCATGTTAAATATTTCCTAGTTCTGAATCTCACTTGTGTTACTGTAGACAGTTATGGATATGGCTATGCTTACTTTGTCTGCCTGTACTATGACCCCTGCTACAGACTTTGGCTATGATTCCTGGTTTTGCACCCTAAATAAAGCACACTCCTGCCTCACACTGTATGTTACACATATTCTGACAGGCCTGTATAGATTGCATCATATGAGAGGTGAAAACTATATATGAACACTACATATATAAAGCACACTGAACAAGTAGACGCTCTCATTCCAGTAATTTAAATCGGGAGCTTTTATGCTGTGTGAATCTATAATAAGCTTCACAGCCATTACTTAACAAACATATTGCACCGGAAAAGTAATTTCATGTTTATTTGACAGTGTCTGATTATAAAAAAAAAAAAAAAAAAATGGCCTGCCCTTGAACATCCTTTAATGGTGTACGTTCATCAGATGACTGCATCAAGTAAGGGAAAAACTTAGTGGTGTATTGTTATAGCAAGATAATCAACGGCGTGCTGGTGTGATGTGAAGTTACGGTTACTACCCCAAAAGCTGATTATTCTCCAATAACTGCATGTCTCAAGGTATTTTATTTCTCTTATACCACAGCAATTTGCCAACAGTTAGTTTTTTTTTTTAGCTACATTTTATATCTTGTTGTCACTTACATTAAATAGCCTCTCTTTTTCTCTCTTTCTTGAAGTTAATCTGACAGAAATGGAGATTCAATGTGTTAGATAAACCGCAAAGAGTGACAAAGCACTGACATCGGAGACTCCTTCCATAAATCTTAAATGTCTCCTTATAGAAAATTTCACCATTTCAATGATGATATGGTTTTCTGTGTAAAATAACACAATTGCTTTATCTGTTTCTTCTTATTCTTAGATTATGTGGATTAGTTGTTACTCTCAACACGATTACGTTTCTATACACTTCAGTAAGGTTTCTGCCTCCTTATTTAGAAAGTTCATTAAACATGCAACCTTCAGGCTTCTCTGCTCACGTGCTGCACGGGGATGTTCGCCTCTGCATCAAAAACACAAGAATGGAAATCCGCTTTGCCAATTTCAATGTGTGAGGAATCACAGCGACTCTGTGACACATTTAGTAATTACAGAGCGGCTCAGAGGGACACGTCAAAGAGGAGAGCCAGGAGAATAGTCAACAAAACAGCACAAACAAACCTGCCGCTGCATACAGAGAGACAGAGAGAGAGAGAGAGAGAGAGAGAGAGGCTAAGACAGAAAGGAAGAGAGAAAGAGTGTTTTACAAAGAGAGAGTGAAAACGAAGTATACCCAAAGGACATGTCTGTGTCAGTGTAAACAAAAAAGAGTGTAAATATACTCTTGTCCTCTTTTACTAGAAAACAAATTAAATGGCAGGAGAAGCGTCCCGATGCTAGAAAAGGTGTGTGTTCCAGCTGGCTCATAAAAAAGAAAACAGGAGAGGCCTTGATTAACATGCCATAGCCTGTACCCTGGCAGGATAGAGAAAGAGAGAGACAGAGAGAGAGAGGCTACCTAGTGAGAACAGGTAACATTACATCCAGGATATTAGAGCATGAATTATTGATTTGATCGGAGAGATGTGGGTTGGCTTGTTATTGCACCACAAATGAAAACTCATGTGGTGTTACCGAGGAAATCAGTCCTCCCTTCACACCGTGGTTTCCAAAGGAAGAGCTGAACCAATCTGAGGATGTGCACCGCAGGACCGCTGGGAAATCACCCGCTAGTGTATAGTAGGTCATTTTACACAAGCCCTAATACAAAACAGCCTCTGCCTTGCATCACCATTTGAGTCACGTTTAAGTGTGAGATGCTGGTCGCTTCTAAAATTTTTACTGGCATCTATTACGCCTGGTCTTGGACAAAATGGCACAGTCACCTGGCTTTATTACAACCATATTATTACACACTTTACAGAACATGTTTATCTGCTGTACGTGTATTTATTACGATGCTGCCCCAGTTACTGTTACCACCCCAAGGTTGATTATTTTCCAATGACAGCATGCCCGGACATATTTTCTTCCTCTTATAGTACAGCAATCTGCCAATGATTACAGTATTTATTTCTTTAAGAGCACTTTTTATTCCTTTATACTTAGATTTAACGTTGTAGAAAGAGTGTGATGCAAGTTCTTGTTATCACTTAGGTTCGAACGATAAACCTCATAACGATAAACCCTCATTTTCTCTTGAAGATAATAAGCTTTACCATTAAAGGAACAGCACTACCTCTGACACTGGAGACTCCTTCCAAAAATGTAAAAATAAACGTATTGGGACAGAAAACTTCACCACTCTCAACAAATAAGGTTGTTGTTTTTTTGTTAAATATCAATCCATTTATTATTAGCCATATATGTCTAAAGAAAACAGATTATTGTCTTATTACAAAATCAATCACTTTGCCAACAAAATGTCCACACGTTTCTCATCCATTTTCCGAATTTCCACTTTTCCAGATCTGAAGAAGAGGGCTTTTAATCTCGCAAATTTTTCAAGATCTTGGATTATCTGAATTCATCGAGTCCTCACATTATCTGGTTAACTTATCTAGCTACTAGCACAGTCGCTCTCTCTGTTGTTTGTGGCTAAGCTACGTTTGTGTCCTTTTTGGTTTTTTAGACAGGTGCCATTGCCAGTATCAGTAAAAATGCAATGGATTCTTTCATATGAACATATTAACTCAGACCTAGCACGAAAGCTAACATTGTGAAAATGATAAACCAGCATTATATTGTGCAGTGCCTAGTAAGCATTTAACTCCATTTAAAACTGGTATAATATCTTTACTAACTAGCACTTCAATAACTAACACAAGGCCTTTTCATTCCATGCTTCCACAGTTTCTTCTTCTACAGTATCCAAGCTTGAGTACAAGATGAGTTTCAGTATGAGATCTTATTATCTAATTGGAAGAAACAGCCAACTGGGCTAAAACTTAATTTCCATGTGAAGATAGGCAGCCTAAAAAAGGGATAGAAATTGTGCAAACATCATCTAAAGTATTAATATCTCTTTAATAAGCTCTATGCACACATCCTGAATCATTGGTAAGCTGTCCGTGTTATCACTGTCAGATGAAATTTGATTAGTTCGTAGACATTTATGCAGAAACATGAAATAACATTTGACAATGTGCATAAATGGCTATAAATTAATTAGGGCTCAAAGTGAAGAATATTCTGACTAACCAGGAAGTTAGATGGAACATATGAAAGAAAGGAAATTTGACTTTGTGCCTTAGGAATTCTTTTTAGGTTTGAATTTGGATGTAATAGATGATTAATGCGAAATAAGAATTTTAAGCTGCACACTAACCCTAAAATCCATATGAGACCTGCATCCTGTTTCTCTAGCTGGCAAATATGTTGCCCAGAAAATAGCAGAAAACTCTGTAAGGCGTTAATGCAGCGAGCACGCTACTCTCCAGATTCCACTTTACAGAATGTCTAAATATCAAATTTACTGACATTAGGCACTCTGTCAAAGTGCCATTTTCCCCCAGAGGCAGATTATACCTGATGCTGGACTAAAACTGATGTTTTTTTTTGGAGAATTAGGACATTAGGAATAAACTGGTGTTTTGAGAACTGCTTCAAAAAAGTCATGGTAATAGCTTGTGGCAGTTTAGCTGTAATGTTACTTACCCCATTTACTGGGTAGGTCATCCAGCCAAGTTCTCCCAACACAGCTGTGGTGTCCAGGAGAACCACTGCAGGAAAAAAAACAGCAGCGGGTTGGACAAAGAAAGACAGAACAGGAGACAGAAATAAAGGTTGCGTATCAAACACAACTAAATCCAGAACCGCTTGCTGAACACACACTGCACATCAGCTTAGCTTTGATCTCCTTTGAGTTTCCTGTCATTGACAATTTTTTTCTGACTCTGTGACCCCCCACTTCTTCAGAATGCCAACTAATCACTAACTATGGGCAGTTTAGCGGCACAGTTTATTCAGTCTGTAAGGACATGTCCCAAAAACAAGACAATTAGAACTAGACAAGACTATCCTGTTTAAAGTTATCAGCAATAAAACTTGCAGTGCAAGCACCTGACAAGCAGTAAGCACAGGGATTAGCAAAAGCCAATAAGAGTGTGAGGAAAACTCTCAGAGGACGAGAACAGAAACAATCATAGCCATGACATCACATTCTATGGAAATGGAAAAGTCAGGAAATGGAAAGAGAACCGGAAACGGAAGCTAATACACCTCTGACAAGAGCATAAATACTTATCTGATGTTTGATTTTTTTAAATTCTCTTCTTTCTTTCTTCTACTACTGCCTCACTACAATAGGATGCTAAGGCTCCATCTTGGTCACATAATAACTGGTTCTCACATTTATTTTTATGATACTGTAATGCCTTAAACTCCAGCCTCAATTGGTGGGACCAGACGTTTTCTTTTAACTACACACCTTTCTTTAACATGAATAGCTAAATTATAAGAGTGTTTAAGTGGTTAAAACAAACACTACACTTCATTCATGCTAGCAGGTGACAAGTCGCTCATGTCGCTTGCAGTTGGTCTCTTGTTGGCATATGTGGTGACTGCTACCGAAGTTGCTCATGGGCATGCACTGTTCTGACTTATATAATTGAGAGAGGAGAAACCAAATTGTGTACACTCTAGTAAAGCATATCCCATATTACAGTGAATTCATTCATTCATCTTCAGTAAGATTTTATGCTTTATCCTGGTCATGCTCACGGTGGATCTGGAGTCTCGAGGGCTTGAGACGGGACATGCTTACAGACATTCACACCTAAGGGCAATTTTGTGTAGCCAGTCCACCTACTGCCAGAGAACCTGGAGGGAACTCATGGAGAGAACATGCAAAACTCCACACAGACAGTAACCCAAGCTTGGGATTGTAGCTAAACCCAGGGTAATATAAACCAATTTTGATTTTCTTCCATTTTTGGGCACTAGAGACAGGTAGGAGCTAAGATCGGAAGAGCAGAGGTTTCAGGGAAACAATGGACAACCCGTGCTGTAAGGACCGGACCAAGGAATTCATCAGAGCCAATGAACTGGATTTGTTGCTTTACGATGTTGTAGCTAATTTAACACATTTCAAAAGGCTCTCTGTCACCACGTCAAACACTTACACAAACAAATAACAGAACAGATTTCTGTCGATTTTTGTCATTTGCTAGTGAGTGATTCATCCAAATGCTCCATACTCCAAACCCTTCCTTCCTTATGTTCAGAAAAAAATATACATGGTACTTTGTCAGTGTGTTGTGCACAAAATGCACAGGCCACCCTTCAGCAGGTGACAGTTTCCGTAGCTGTTCTTGCTGATTACAGCAGGGGTGAAAACACAGCTATTAGGCCGCCCTCACTGAGCTCAATACGGGCTAATTTGATATGATGAATGTGCAATTTCCCTCTCCTCCAAGCCTACACTTAATTACAGTAGCTATCAATAAAGTGTGTCTTCGTCTCCCTAGTGGCTACTGTGCTACTTTCTTTTTTTTTTTTTTTTTTTTTTT
>CM041000.1:13239468-13304328 GCA_022985145.1 Pangasius djambal | reverse complement strand
ATGCAAACAATATGTGTGTTTGTAATACAAGAGCTGGTGTGTTAAATGGGCCAGACGGCTACTCTAAGAGCTGTGCTGAGTGCAAGGCTTGGCTAAATGCTCTAAACATCTGCAGACAGTCTGAGCACTACTGTACGCCGTAATCAAATCTGCCTGCCGATGCCGGATCGCCATGACTGGAAGTGATGGATCTGCACGGATCAACACACCCAAACAACGAGAGGTGAATTAGTGCGCCGGGCACTTTGGCTGCCTGGCTGAAATCAGATTATACCCCGTCTAGACCCCATGACTCAGTCTCAGGTCATAATTATCCCTAAATTTCCACATTGAAGTTTTCGCTACTGTCCGATGATGAAAGGGAGATTACACTTAGATTGGGTGATAGATACAGATTGACTTAATTAAGGAATATTTACGGGCAACTTTCTCAGAAGCAGATTAAACTTCAGTCTAAACACAGCTCTCAATGGAACGTCTGCATTTATTGCCACATTAAGTACCTTTAGTTTCCAGTTTATTTTTCCACTGGACTATGTTATTTGATCTAAAATGTAATAAAATAATAAAATACAGTCTAACAAGATAACGATAGATAAATAAATAAAGTCTGAAGTTTTTCTTGTGTCAGCTAACCTAAGCATGATTAATGTTTCCTTCGAAAGCTGACATTTATGAACTCCCATAAGCCACCTGAAGGCCAGATTTATATTCTTCACTCTCATAACTACACACCTTTCCTATTCACTTTAATGTAGTTACTGAATAATTCATGATTATTAAGTGAATAATAAAACATGATGTGGTGGTGCTGTTATAGGAAAATAATCAATGACGGGGTTGTGTGATGTGGCCCACTATGTTACTGTTACCAGTATATTATTTTCCTATAATAGCATGCCCTGAAGTATATAATACAGCAATTTGTCAAGGATTCCATTTTTATTTATTAAAGAATGACATGTACTTTTATCCATTTATAGTTATATTTAAAAATTGTGGAATAACTGCAAAACAACAGTTCCTATTATAGTAGCTAAAACTAGTCCTTCCTTCACCAGCCTCTACCTTCAATAAAACAAACAAACAAAAAACATCTTGTCGTGTTACAGAGAAACTGCAAAGGACGAAGCCTACAAAAACAATCTTTATTTCAGATTTATCTCTGACTGTTACAAAGCACTGACACTGGAGACTCCTTCCAAACAATGCCAAATAAACTTCTCCTTACAGAAAACTTCACCATATCAAGAATTATATACTTGTTTCATCCATATATTTAGCGCATCCACCATACAAGTCACTGTGTAAGTTGTTACTATAGAAACAATAAAGAATCAGAATGAGCACATTACTATAAACCTGTGTTCAAATTATGCTGATTGAGATAGTGAGGAAACATGGCTAACTGATGTAACTTTGTTCTGTTTTATACCAAGATTTTCCTTAATGCAAACTGTTCATAAAAGTGCTACTGTATATTATGCAGTAATTCTATATCTTCATGGAATGGCATATGGTACATGTCTTTGGATATCCCGAGTCCTTCAAGTAGGCCAAGTGGAGTCGGATAGAAAAGACACATGCTACAAAAAAAGAGAGATAAGACAGACTTGCAGAAAGTGTGAAAATCCTCCTGCTGTCTCAGTTAAATAGAGGTTCCTTCTGAAGTCTTGTAACCTGCTGGGAGGTGTAAGAACCCACTTTAACCTTACGTTTGATGCTGTGCAATGTGAAGCCTGGATTTTTGACACAACATGTCATTTTGAGCTCTGTGCTGGATCTAGTTCTAATTTAAGCATGACAGCATTCAGAACAAGACATTTAAAGGTCAAATTCAACAGCTATCCCACAAGATGCACAAGATCTTGAAGGTTTTTTTTTTTTTTTTTTTTGGCAATGTCCTACCTTGCATAGTACACTATAGAACAAAAAGTTTGTGGACACCTGACCATCACACATGTATGTGGTTCTTCCCCAAACTGTCACCACAAAGTTGGAAACACACAATTGTATGGAATGTCTTTGTATGCCGCAGCATTATGATTTCCTTTCACTGGAACTAAGGGACCCAAACCTTAGTCCAGTCCCTGTGCACAAAGTGAGCTCCATAAAGACATGGCTGGAGTGGAAGAGCTTGTGTGGCCTGCATGGAGTCCTAACCTCAACCCCACTGAACACCTCTGGGATGAACTCAAACTCCAACTTCATGTCAGGCCTTCTTCCCAGATATCAGTGCCCAATCCCTTGTGCTTTCATAGCTGAATGAGCATAAATCCCCACAGCCATGCTCCAAAATCTAGTGGAAAGTCTTCCCAGAAGAGTGGAGGCTGTTATAGCAGGAACAAGGGGACCAACCCCATGTTAATACCCATGGTTTAGTAATGGGATGTTCAATTGTCATGTGTCCACATACTTTTGGCCATTTAGTGCATGTAGAAAATAGGAAATAGTGCATATTTGACCCTGATCTCTAAAACATACTGTTTAGTATGGTAGTAAAAAGGGTTGTTTGGTATCTAAATGCTAATATAGCTAGTTTATATCACTTGAGATTAGGGTGAACCTTTTTTCCCATTTTCTCCTCTATTTGGTCCTATGCCAGCTCTCCCCTATCATACACCAGGTAAAGGCTAACAAGTGCTACCTTCGAGACACATGAAGCCAGCCAACTGCAATTTTTTGCTGAGTCACAGGTGAGTGTAACACACTTGGAGGAAAACGCTATCTGCCCTTTTCTGCGTACATGAGTTCACAGCCACCCACAACTGGCTTGTGTTGCTGTAATTGACAGGAGTGAGAGAATATGCCAGCTTTCCCACCCAGGGAGCACCTCTCCCTTGGCTCTCGGTCACAGATGACTGTGGCATGGCCGGGAGAATTCGAGTTTGAATCCCAATAATGCCACAGCCATCTGTGGCTGGGAGCCAAGGGAGTGAAATTGGCATTGCTCTCTGGGTGAACACTTTTCTGTTGCGTCGCTTAGGGTCCTTGATCAGGGTGAACTACTTTTGACATTATTTATTTCAGTAGCAAGTAGTCTGGGACCATGATTGTGTTTACTTGGCACTGATTTGATTACATAATCTTATTATGTGTTCTTCACATCATCCATAACAGTATCTGATAGAAACAGCTTCTTTGGGCAACCTTTAGAAAAGAATTAATTAAAAAGTGTAAAACCTATGGATGGGAACAAGTTTTTGTGCAAATCATGAGTGAGTATGTTGCCGTAAATGTTACTGACAGTCAATTCTGTTTCATAATATACTTGCAGAGATACAGGAGGCATGCTTTGCAAGGACTGCACATAAACATCTACAAATTATATACAAAGTTAACTTTCGAGAAATGACTTGAGGCTCAGCAGGAAAGAACAGCGAGCTCTGATACTCGTTGTTGTTAAAATCGGTCCTCACTCTCAGAGTCATTTTACTGATGTTATAGCTATCAACATCTGGGCAGATGTAAACAGGGACAGTAATGCCTTCCAACTATACATTAGCTGACGTGCATGACACCAGATAGCCAAAATGAAATATCGGTTTTAATTTCTAAATAAAGCAAATCTAACATATATACAGTATGAAAAGAAGAGGTGTCATCTCAGTTTTTTTCAGCCTCATTCCCAGAGTTAAAATTATACACGTGTTTAAAAAACTCTTGAGCAAATGTGAGCAAAACACTAATCAAACCATTATTAGATAGCTAACATTCTCATTGCGCTTAAATAGACGTAACGAACATCTTACTATGCCTACCTCCCTCCAGTTTATAAATTGCGAGGCTAAACACTAGTCAATAGTCTAATAATAATAAGAAGAAGAAGTTTATTTTATATAGCGCCTTTCTGCAAACTCAAGGTCACTTTACAGTCTAAATTTGCTACACTTGTGACTTTACAGTCGGAAACATTAGCTGCTTTTCCCAGGCTTTTAGACAGAACTAAACTTAATAAGCCATAAACACACAACTTGTCATGAAACCAAGAAACCAGAAAAGTACAAAGACCCTTCAACATGCTGACACTGGAGAGCCCTTCCATAAACAATAAACATACATCTCATTCCATAAAACGTCACCATACCAAATTTTTTTCTTTTTAAATAACAATACCCTTTTTTAAAATCAGTAGGCTAATTATTATTAGGATTATGTGGATAGTTAATAATCATATTAATCAACACCTTCTGACCAATCAGACTTGAGAATTGAACTGTTCTTTGGTAAAAGGGTATATAACAATTTCACATCTATATTATTTGTTTGTATATATATATATATATATATATATATATATATATATATATATATATATATATATATTTGTGGGTTGATAAACTAAAACATTTAGCACATGTAAAACATCTTTGCTGACACAAATCAATACTTGGCATGCTGTTACTGAAATTATAGTGTGTATCTGCTTATAAATTCTAGCTATAAATATTTATGTAGATGTCAAGTGCTGGAGGTAAACATTATTTTTAATATCAGCAGAATCAAAAACATTCTTTTTTTTTTTTTTTTTACCATTTCATTACCTGCTATTATGTTTGGGTTAAACCTGCAGACAGTGGATTCGACCGCACAGCAGTGTACAGAAACGTCTGTCTTAAGATTATACATATCCCAACCTCTAATGCATTATGGAGCGCTGTTCACAAGGAGTTTAATGTTAATGGTATACTGCTAGTCATACATTTTGTGTGTGTGTGTGTGTGTGTGTGTGTGTGTGTGTGTTGGTACTTAGAGGCCACATGCTAGATGTTATCTGCAGTTGTAGCTCTGCAGTGTGCCACCGTTCTTACTTTCCTGTGGTACAGATGAGAAGTGCATTCTGGGATATGACTATGCTGGTCCACTTATTAAACCCTACTTTCCAATCATCATTCCATTTTATTGCTTCACTGATTACACTATTGATCCTCAGTCAGAAATGGTGTGACATCCCATAATACCATAATACAATGTACTGTGCAAGACTTGAATTCAAGTGAAACCACAGTTCTGCATTCTTATCGAACACACACACACACACACACACACACACACACACACACACACACACACTGCTGCAGCTAATCAGTGACTAAGAAAGTGAATATGAGAGGCAAGACGTGTGTTGGATTTGTGTTGGAACTTGGCGGTGCAGGGACGTCAATACCCAGAAGTGAGAAATCAGTGGTTTAAAGCACTAGGCTCTCAAGAGTGTACTGTTTACTCAGAAAGAAACATTTCATGTTTTCAGTCATGGTGGACTAATCAGTAATCCAGGCTAAGTGGACAAGCAGATTTCATCTATTAGTTTTTCATTTGTAGTTGCCCAATAGACAAGTAGGTTTAACAACCAGAAAAAGAGGGGGAAAAAACTCTACTACTGCTTATTGATGTATACAAAACAAAAGTTTTCATTTTTGGTATGTAGCTATGTTTAAGCCTAGCATGCACTACTCATTCTGAATCCCACCACCTGCTGCACTACACACACTGGCCGAGGCAAAGTCTGGTAGAACAATTATGATCATTCAGCACGCATGGATGACAGACAATCTTTTCAGAAAGAGGAACATGAAGGAAACAAATAACATTTGGGGCGAAACTGTCATGCTATAATTAACAGAGAATTGTCACTGACAACTTCCGTTTCCAAAATATACTGTATGATAGCTTACATTTTATATCAAATATTGTTACTACCGTATAGTTTAGTGCTTATTTATTCCCATCACTTTTAACTTATTTTTAAACATGAAACCATTTCACTGTACAAAAGCACACAGCACCGTGTACATAACTCATACCTAATCATTGTTGATGTTCAAACACCGGTTGAAATGGGAGAAAATAATTACAATAAATAGAATTTTTTGATATATATAATATCCCTGGTACTTCCAACAGATTCCATTAGACCCATTATCCTGCTCTGAGATATACAATTACACAGCACTCAATGTGGCATTATGATAGTACACTGCACTGTTCACACCTCTCTTACACAGCTTTATACAGCGGCATTACAAAACTGACATTTAACCATGCAAACAGAGCAAATTCCTTTCATTCTGAAGTCTGTGCGATAAGCATGCAACCAGTGACACCTTTGTGTGCGTGCATGCGTGTGTGTGTTTTTTCTCTTTGCTCCATTAAGATCAAAAGAAGAAGAAGAGGAAAGTTAAATCTCAATTGGTGCTCTCTGAGCACTTTTAGTGTGATTAGTGAGAAAAGTGGAATACTAGAGGTGTTACAGTGTTTAAAATTTTCACAGTATGATAACCTAGTATAAATATATCATGGTTTCACAGCATCACTGTGTTAATCGATCATTTAAAAAAACACAAAAGCTTAAAATAAAAGAAGTTTTAAAAAATTGTGTAAAGGTTTCTTTATACAAGTTCATACAATTTTGTTATTATAAGCTGAAAGAGAGAGTGGATGGATGCAAGGAAAAGCGGTGTACTGGAACAAACAAACAAACAAACAAAAAACTAGTGCAGCAACGTGCAGCATTCTCTTAGCCAAAATTTCCCAAATTTCCCCTTGGGAATCAATAAAGTACATCCATCCATTCATGCATCCATCCACCCATCCCTCTATCTATCAAAAAGTCATTAGATTGTTTGTTTGTTTCTAGTCAGAAATACAATGTTCTTTTTAAAGTTAGGTACATACTTGGAGCGTCAGCAAAGGTGGCAATGTAACGTGTTTAAAACAGTGCTGAATCAGACAGCCAAAGGGTTTGCAGTGCGGGTGTGTCCCCTGTATAGGTTGACCATGGCAGGTAGACAGTAACTGCTTTTTAACTAGCATTCTGAAAATGTCAACGGTGAGTAAATCGTCCAATCATACTAAGTGACTAATAGTGAAACTGTGACACTGTAACACCACTACTGGATATTTTTTTGCACTCAGTACTCACAGCCAAGATCTATGTAGCATAAGGTAGCATTAACATTTATTAATAATAAATTGTACATATGCATAGTGAGCCAATTACACTTCAAATCATGTAGTCCTACATTTTGACTAATGTCATATACAGCCATTTAATTCAGGTTAGATAGCTAGCACTAGCTAGGCCTAGCTAATATGAAAAGTCTGTCACCTATTCTAATTTTAGGAGCTAAAATATATAACATTGACCAATATAACACTAATCTATGGTCAAGAATTAAGCAGACTAATGATGTTAGTAAAAGATGCCAGGCAATTTCCGTTGCAAGGGTCTAGTCTGTCTCAACTGTCTCAAGCCTGCTGCCCGAATGGCACTGCACCTGACCTCCACCCTTCACCTTGCTTGAGATGGCCTCACATCGGCATTTTGGACCTGTATATGTGGGGGGCCCAGTTACCAAACAATCCCCTGCAGACACCACCCCCCAAGCCTGGCTCTAGGGGTGGGTCCTGGTAACCCTAATCCGTGTAGGGTACAGTTTGTCTTTTTTTGTACCTTTCATGGGGGTCTTTAGGATCACTCTTTGTCGGACATCTCCCCACAGATCTGTTCACCAAGGGTAGGCATACTGAGAGCATTAAGCTCCAGGTTACGTAACCCTGAGGTTCACTGAAGTCCATGACAAAGTCTAAATTCACAAAGGGGAGTAAAAGAAAATTTTCTAAAATTAAACAGCTTAAATAATAACAATCCAGGGAGTAACTAAGGTGTTGCCTTTTCATCAAGAGACTATCCAAGCCATCCAAAAGCACATAATCCAAGAATAGTGCCCCCTAGCATGCTGCTGCATTGCACTGCATTCATTTCCACTATTTCTCACATAACATTTATAAAGCTATTACTGGTAAAGTCTAGTTTTTTTTTTTTTTTTTAACAGATCATTTGGTAACAGTTGACTAACAATTAATGCTTATTTATGTGGCTGTGAATGTGCGGCATCAGAACTTGGAAAAAAATAATAATAATGTTGAAATGCAATGATAATGAACACTAAAGAGTTCACATAGTTCTGATTAGACGTCACAGTAGGGTATGGCTATGATCACATCAGAAAGAGAAGAACGGCTCTTTTGTTGAACGGTCGATGCAAACTGATCCAATAATGTCAGTGCTTCGTGCATTAATAATCTTTCTCTGTGAAGTCAGTTTCGGGGTGACGCAAGAATGAGCAGCATTGAGGGTTAACACGGAGATTGCAGCACAAGGGATGCTTGGAAATGTCAAGGTGCAATTTCCAAATTGATTCCCATTACAATAGGGAGACGATGCAGACCGAAGTGTGTGCTCAAGTGAGAAAGAGGTTGGGGTAATTGATTGGTATGCTGGATGATCAGAAAGGCTAATGTTTTCTGTTAAATGCTATAAATCTTTATCAAAAGCCATGCATTAAAACCGATCCAAAAAAAACTATGCAATGCTAAAATCTGGTACAAAAAAAATAGTACACAATGGTTTGACCAGCATGTACGGTTCAAGTTATTATGGGTAAACCACTGTGGTGACCTTGGATTAACACACAACCACACACAAACACACACAAAGCAGCTGGCAGTACAAAGCGCTACAAAACCTCTAACTCTCTCTTTGAAGAGCTATTGAAGTGTTGGAGGTATAAAGTGGAAGCCCCAGAGATTCGACTCCTGTGTGTGTTGCTGAAATCAATATGAGTGCTTCATGCAGCAATGATAGGAGCCACAAACAGAGTGCTAAGCTTTAACTGAGCTCCACTAAAGGCCAATGCCATTGTTTATGATGCTCTTTACCGAAAGTTATGTGGCTACACAAGAGCAAAAGAATTAAGTTACTATGGGCATGGGGGGAGCATATGAAGGATGGAGATGAAGTGTATATCACCATGACAAATTAGTCGCCAGAATGGAGGAGGAAGAACAGAACAGGCTGTTTTGCACTGCCTTATCTCAAATGTTCCTGACAAATGCAGGCATGTGCTGCCAACTGGCAGCTGTAGGAGTGATGGAGAAAAATATACTGCGTTGCATCAGCTCCTACCCGGGTAATCAGCTCAGTCCACTGAGAGCTGCAGTTTCTACAGGTATTCATTTCAGCCCTGAACAATAAGAGCTGAATTCACTAATGTGCTCAAACCCTTAAAAAAGGAAGGAACATAATTATATCGAATCAGGCATATGCACAACACTTATACAAGAGATGCACATTTTGGTCATGTACTTTGCTCAGCTCCAGTACTCTGAGAAAGTGAAAGAGTATTTGAGTACTTCATCCTATAATGACTCCATGTGGTACCATGTGGTACTTCTGGCCTTGACAAAACTCAATAAAAGCGATTAGCTCTGTTGTTTTCTCACTTATTCCACTTTTACCTAACTGTGGTAAACATGTTATTCAAGTTTGGCTTTTTTATTTAACATTTGCTCAAGTGCTTTACAGCTTGTTGTACGAGTAGGAGTAGGACTGTAGCAGTTTGATATGCTGCAGCAATATCAGATCAGATTTGACATTTTCCAATCCTAACCACTGATATTCTTTATGTTGTGAACAAATGCGATCTTGACTGATAATGTAGGGGTCCTGCAGGTATTCACCAGACACAAACTGTCTTAAAGCACGCTGCTGTGTCCTTTGTGATGTTTCATGTAACTTTTAACACAAAATTATAAACTCAGATTGGCTGCTCTGTGGACATCTGTATGAGATTAGTACTAGATATCAGCACTGGGCTTTACATAGAAAATATGGGGAAACTTATTTGAACAGTGTTTTTGCATCATTGCATGTTTTTGAGTTCTTGATTAGCTAAATTATGGCAAGGATTTGGCCAAGAATAAAGAGCTCCAGCGTTTCAGTCTCTGACTTGTGCAGTCTTGGTTGACCATGCGCTGAGATTAATCACTACATTTTAAATAAAAATTAAAGTGCAGTCAATAGCTCATGTTTTCCGTGTCAAGTAGGTTTCCTCCTGGTTCTCCAGTTTCTCCAACCTCACAAAAACCTGCCGGTAGGTGTAAATAACCCCTACGCATGAATGTGTCTGTGGCATCTAATCCAGGGTGTATTCCCAATCCATGACCAGTGTTCCTGAAACTCACTGCGATCCTGACTAAGATAAAGCGATTACTTTAATGAAGATTATAAATAAAGATTAATGAAGGAAATAAAAATACAAATGAATTAATTATTAAGTTTTGTTGCTGGATATTGGATTTCAATTGATGTTAATTGCACAAATAATCCAGTAATTTTTGGGTTTTCACTGAAGCAGATGTAACCATCCCTTACATGTAAACGCTTTCCTAGGCTTATAGTCTAGCTCTTTTAACACTAGTCACAGTATTCTCCATCCATGCATGTAGTGAAGCAAGTTATAACATAATAGCTATTTTGGCTTATGGGGCCTCTTTGGCCCTCTGTAACAGCTGTTTTGCTCTCTCGATTCTCTCTGCCTCTGACTTTTTGTCATTCCTCTTTCTCTATCTTTCCTTACCTCTTTATTTTTCTATATTGTCTTCTTTCCCCTTGTGTCTCTTTTCTTCTATCTCTCCACCTATCTCCCCGGCTCTGTCTCTATCTTTCCCTCCCTCTATCTTTACATTTGTATAATCCTCTTGCTCTCTCTGCCTCTCCCTCTCATCATCCTCCCACGCCCGGACTGATACAGGCCCAGCCAGCATCATTTATGCACTCTTATTGGTGCCGTTCTGTCTCAAAGTGGATTAGCCGGGCTTTCATCCACTCTCAATACTGCTGGTGACAAGCAGTTGTGTGGAGCCCCAGTTAATGTGTGAGGAAGAGGATTGAAATGACCGTGGTCGAGAGTGCTACACCACTCCAATCACCACTCACAAGAAGACTCTACAGTGTGTGGGATTGATTAGAAGGAGGGTAGGAATCGTTCACCCTATTAAGCTTTTCTGATATCTTTTTTCAGATTTTTCATAGAGTGTCTGAGGCTAGGATTTTGATAAAATAGGCCTGATCCTAGATTAGTCCAAAAGCATACCTGCTAAGATTGAATGCGAGAACTGGGCTGCTGGTGGGGTGAAATATCAAACTGATAGCTAAAGAGGTACAATTTTCAGGAATCCTGCATAGATTTGGTTTTTGTAACTAGAGAAAAGAAGTGGTGTAACATTCACTCAGCTACTTGTTGGTTGCTCTCAATAGTGGAGTTGATCAGTGCTATGAAAGCACTGCCAGGGCTCCTGAATGGCGCAACAGAAAAGCACTGAAACTTTCGCTGGGAGATCACTAGCTTGAATCCTGATGATTCCGCAGTCATCCATTGCCAAGAGTTCAAGAAAGCTGTGCTCTTTGGGGGAAGGATGGCATTACTCTCTCGCTCCCTTGTCAATCACAGGGACACTAGCCAATCACAGGCAACTTTGAGCTCATGTATGCGTAAGAGGGCAGATAGTGCTTTCCTCCGAGTGTGTACAGCTGCTCTGTAACGTAGTACGAGCAACATGAAAGGGTGCAGTTGGTTTGTATCACATGTCTCCGTGGAAGCATTAGTTAGCTGATGTGATATTTTAATGTACACATTAAAATAATTCTCCTAATATTTGAATAACTGTATTATGGTAAATTAATCTTTACAGAGGGCTCAGTGGAATTTATTTCACAGTTACTTTTTGCAGTCCCTGGCTGTCCCTACAGGCTGACATCTCATATTCCAGTAAAAACACACACACAAGACTAAAGGCACTAAAACTAATATTACAATAGTATAAATGTTGTTCATTTAGTGCGGAATGGGGTGACTGGCCAATTACTATCTACATACTACTCATTTAAGGTTGCATTGATTTACCACATCAGAGGCGAGAGGGCAAAACCTCACTCCTGTGAAAAATGTACATCCTTTCAGTCAATCCCATTCTTACTTATTTTCTAGACACTGTCTGCCTTCCATCATTATGACCATCTCTTTAACCCCTCACTCTTATTTAAACTACATTTGGCATGACTATAATGTAAGATCAGTTTTATAAACATTAACAATGCAATCACAGCCTAGCTATTCAGGAGATAGCATTTTATCACAGGCTCAATATGCAGCAACAACTTTTTTGTTGAACATGAACCCACTGCAGCTAACGGCAATGAAAATGATGTTTCACGGCTGCTACATCATAACAAAGTTTTGTTCCTGTGTTCTAGCATGAGTATGTTTGCTTCCCATTCCTGCTGGAGCCAATTATAATCGACGCCATGTTACGCTGGACAAGAGCCTGTAAGTGTGTAGTTGTGGGTCGGAAGAATGTCTTCAGTGACCCTATGTTAAGAATAATCATTTTGTTATTATTATTATTTTTTTTAATCAGTCTATTCACATATAAACCTCTTCAAAGCCATTCTTTAGAGCAATTAGATACTAAAAAAAGTTTGTTTTTGAGACTGTCCTCTGAAAGATGGATGAGGAATGGCTTATAAATAAAAACAATTGGCTATTGTGTAGAACTGAGGTGTTTTAATCGTCTCTGTCTGTAGTACATCCTACACAAATGCTGTTCCACTCACTGTCTCTATCTCTCCACATCACACAAACACACACATGCACACAAGACCGGCCTGAACTGATGTGTGTTGCTCCCCTGCTCTTCCAGTTTTATCTACTGTAGGTGTTAATTTAATGTTAGTCGGAATGAGTCAGCCTTAAATTGGTTACACGTAGCTTTTACACGTGGGAAGGATTTTCAATTCATTTTTCCCCCAGCATGTTTTCTGTGAACAGAAAATGACCTTGAAATGTTTATTTTGTAAACCCTGATGAATCCATAGCACGCATTATCATATGCCTTTGCTACAGATAACAGCTGATCAATATGTTTACAACAAACTGGAGGACACAATGGCAACTTTAGTGTCTGTGGTTTGAGAAGGAAATCTATAGGCAGCCGTAGTGAAGGAAATGAAACTCTTAACGCCTATATTGACCATGTGGAGTATAAGAGTAGTTATTAAGCACTAATGCAATACATGTATGTTCTTTATGGATGCATAAGTAGGAGTCCTAATTTTTTTTTTTAACTGATATCGAAATCAGAGCCAATTCAGTAACCAAGCGGAATTTCTGCAAGTTTGCATATTATGCGAAACAACAGATGTGTAATGATGTCTTTTAGATGAGTTCTTTGTGAGATCTGTGTCAGGTTACACATGTTCATAGCATAAAATACGTTCAGGGATGTGTTTGGAAAGTCCAATTCAATACAGAGCCCAAATTTCAGACAAGTATTAGCTCTGATACTGATATAAGTATGCCCTTTGCATGATTTGGTAAATTCCTTTCTATTTGATATTTAGTTTTAATATTATTTATATTACCGTCTATGATTTGTAAATACGTGTCATGTTCACTGTATGTTAAATGCTCTTGCACGTATATTGTATACTGTTGCATTGATTTGACACACTCCTGTGTACCTGTACTTGCTGATTCTGATTTTAAAAGAACAAATTGTGTGTACTGTCTATCCCCGACTGGCAAGTTAGAGCATCAGCTTCCTCTGGTTCTCATGATGCACTCTCAGAAATAAAGGTACCTCACTGTACATTTCACTGTTGCTCTGGTGGTACCATCAAGGGTACATCTTTAGTACCTTTAGTTTCTTACACCTTAGAAGGTGCCTTTAACGCTTCAAGGGTACCCAAGTGGTCTTTAAGGTATATTACAGAGTTCCTGACAAGTTCAGTGAGAGTAAAACTACATGTACTTCGTTTTGTATTTATTATTTACAACATATGCACTTTCTCAGCTGCTGGATCACATGTTTGTAGATTTCGCTCAACATATTCTCATTGGTTCCTGACTTTTCAGAAACCCTGTATATTCATGTTTCCAGCTGAAAGATACCTACTAGGATGGTACCACCCCAGCAACAAGGAAAAGTACAGTTTGGCTGACACACACACACACACACACGCTTTCTTTATTACACCTATGGGCTGAACTGATACAGGCCTCTCATATCTGTTTCATCCAAACAATCTGATTTTATGAGGCAAAAAATTCCCTGCGGATTTACACAAAATAAACGTGATTCATGACGCAAATATTATTCCAGCGTGTAGCTTTCGGGTTTAAAGCATTACATAATAATCAATAAAATACTCTATTATATGAGATATGGTGTACACATACAGGAATAGTCTCTGTGATAGAGAACCATCACTTGACTAGAAGGTAACGCACCTTGGTTGGGATGCTCGGGGTCCGTTAACGTTACTCCCATTAACGCAAAACTGAGGCAGATTCTGAGCTGAAAAGTCATTTTTTAAGTATCCAGTACAGCGAGGGTCCTCTGTGAAAAGAAACAGATTACCAATCGTGTTTAGAAATTCCTTAAACTACTTTAAATCGTTTGATATTGCCGTTGGACCGCGGCTAAGCGGCTCAAACACCAATCCATAGCTCGGTAAATAACAGATAAACTTGTCCTGTAGGTATTTTATCCCATGAAAGAGAGTCTTTAACGTCGACTTCTTCTCCTTCTTCTCCTTGTCTTTCTTCTTCTTCTTTTAAATATGTATAAGTATATATTAAAAGGAGGTCCTCAGGACATCGCCACAGCGTCGTTCTGTCAGAGTTCTGTCAAAATCCCGCCTTTTTTTTTTTTTTTTTTTTTAATATCTCACGCGCACATCTTTCACTCAGAACGTCGGGAAGGCGCGCGAGGCGCGAGGCGCGAGACTCACTCTTTGGCGCCAAACTCTCTGCAAAGCAGACGTCGTCGAGCTCGTCTCCAGACGTCGACTGAACTGTGATACGGCTTCAGGCTTCAGGAGGGAGGAAAGAAGAAGAGGAAGAAGGAAAAAAAAAAAAACACTGTTTTCAGCTTTTTTTTTTCTCCCCTCACGGCGGCGCGCTGAAAAAAAAAAAAAAAAAAAAAAAAACCAAAAAAAAAAAAAAAAAAAAAAAAAGGCTCCGGCACTAGAGGGTGTCATGCGCGCTCATGGGTCGCGCGCGCGAGCAAACTGAAGCGCGCGAGCGTCTCTCCACGGAGCTTAAGGCAGGTTTTGCTAATGCGCAAAACACTGTCCCCTCAGGTGTGGTGCCTTCTCATTAGCTGATTTTCTAGTCAGTAAAGAAAAAACAAGCGGGGGAGGTGCTGGAATTGAAATAGGCACAACACGCCGTCATGACTGAGAAGTGAATCCATACTGACAGTGAATCTATTTTATAGGAAGTGGTTGATTGGTAGATGGCAAGTTACCACCCTGCAGTTGGTATTTCAGTATTTTCACCAAGTAGGGGAGAGTGGGGTCAGTTGTAACATTTGTCCTCTTACAGGTAAAATTTTATAAAGATCCAGTTTTTGACACATGATAGGTACATCTGTCTGTTCATTATCATTAATAATAAACACATTTTATATATATACATACGCACTCGCGCACCCATTCACACCAAAGGGCAATTTAGCATAGCCAATATATATATATATATATATATATATATATATAATGTGTGTGTATAAACCCCCCAGAGTTTGATTCCCACCTCTACCCCGTGTGTGGCATGTTCTCCCTGTGCTTCAGGGGTTTCCTCAGGGTACACCGGTTTCCTCCCCCAGTCCAAAGACATGTGTTGTAGGCTGATTGGCATCTGTAAATTGTCTGTAATGTGTGTGTGATTGTGTGTGTGATTGTGCCCTGCAATGGGTTGGCACCCCACCCAGGGTGTCCCCCGCCTTGTGCCCCGGGTCACCTGGGACAGGCTCCAGGCTCCCCGCAACCCTGTGTAGGATAAGTGGTCCAGAGAATGGATGGATGGATGGATATATAGTATACAGTATATAATATATAATACTGTGCAAAAGTCTTATGCAATGAAATGCTGTAGAGCAAAGATGTCTTCAAAAATAATTAAATTAAATGTTTCTAAATTAAAAAAAAAATACTATAAAGAGCAGTAAACTGTAATAAATGAAACAAAGTCAATAGTGGTGTGATGACCCTTTGCTTAAAAAAAAGTAAGTTGTAATCTTAGGTACAATGTGTGCAGTTTTATAAGGAAATGAGCTGTAGGTTTTACTGAGCATCTTGCAGAAGCAGCCACAGTTATTCTGGAGACATGACTGTCACAATTGCTTCTTATTTTTGCAGCAAGACCCGGCAGCTATACGCTGCTTTCTTTACTGACATACAAACATTTTTCTGTAACATTTATTTTTTCTGCTGGAAAACTAATGTTTGGAATCTAAAATGTGTTTGTACTGACTCGATAATGTAGAAGTCATAAAGTAAATAAAAAAAACTATGACAAACATCTCAATTCAGTAGGAAATGTAATTTAAAAAAAAAAAAATTTTATCATGCACTAAAGAACTGATCAGGGTCCCAGCAACTCTGGAGCCAATCCTAGCAACACTGGGTTCAAGGTGAGGACCCCCAGATGGAGCACCAGTCTGTCTCAGTCCACGCACTCATTCACACCTAAGGGCAATTTAGCATAGCCAATCCACCTACCTGTATGTTTTTGACATGTTTTTACTGTTATGACAGCAGGAGAAAACCAGTGTAACATGAGGAGAACATGTGAAACTATGCACAGAAAGCAACTGGAGCTCAGGATCAAACCGAGGACCCTGGAGCTGCGATACCCACTGTGCAACTGTGCCGCCCCTTATTCTTAAATGGGTGCAAAAATGTTGGGCACCACATGACTCACAATTATGTTAATCAGCTCATATTCTTGGATGTTTGAGCTTCATTCATAGTTCCACAAAGTTTTCCTGGTAGGAAACAATTTATCAATTTTCTCTTTTGTGATTTGTTTAATAAACTAACACTAAAATAAACACTATTACAACTGACCTCACGTCATCTCGAAATCTGATATGCCAGCTAACCAGCCTAGCACTGTCAACCATCAATCATGCCAAGTGTCTCTAGACAGTAATCAAAACTGACCTATTTTGGTTTCATTTGCATACAAAAATAACAATAATTCAGAATGTTCTCCAGATGAGGAAAATTACTTTCTTAATTCAATATCTGATTATAAATTCTTCAGAGTGTGTTTAAGTTGAAGATGGTCTCTGTCAGAGGATGCTACTACTAAGCATGTCCAGAGTGAGTGTCAACACTGTAGCTTGCTGCTGATTGGAGCAATCACTTGAGTTACAACTGACCCCAGTCTACCCTACTATAAGAATTTATTGGAATCAGCCTAAAACCTATTTTATGGGGATAGATGGATAGCTAGCCAGTCTTAGCTTAATTAATAGTTAAGTAGAAGCTTAATTAATGTGTGTTTAATTAGGATATGTAATATTATTTATTAATATTATATATTACATATTATATTTAGTGTGTGCCCAAAGTTTGAATTAAAATGTACATTTTCATAACTCCTGTCATCTTTTACCAGTGAAAGCAAGTCATAGCATTTTGTTTACTTACATCCTAAGCGATATTGCACAATAACAATCATCCATAGAGGATTGAAATGTAAGAGAAGAGTTTTAGAATGGGAATTCTTAAGAAAAGGAATGGCATCCTCTTGCATCTCTTCTCAAATCAGTGTGGTGTGAATGTTTTATTCCTCATGTACCATAGCAAAATATTTTAGTAAAGAGTGACACATATTTTCCCCCATTAACTAAGGGTTTAAAAAAAAAAAAAGAATTTGCAGACATTTATTCACAACTATAAATGAATAAAAATGTCTTTTTCCCCCAATAAATAATATCTGTTAGAAAGGCAAATTGCTATGGTATAATTTGTAGTCAAATGGAACCCTGGTTATAGCGTATATTTTGAAAGGTAAAATAGTGTTTTTGTGTGAATGTGAGGGTATGTTGTTTGTGTACATGATAGATAATGCTAGTCAGTGTGAGAAAGTTTCAGTAAAGTCTGGCTGGCACCCTGTTTGTCCTTTCAATCTGTTAAATGCTTGAGACTTCATCTGTTCAGGCTGTGAAAATTTATTTGCAGGGCTATGAGTTAATTCCATCATTTGCCTTGCATTAGTACATCATTAACTCTACAGTACTTCAAACGTCTGTTCATTTGCTTTTCTACTATCACCAGTTTGTAAGAAACCACCATTATCCTCATTATCATAGTCATACTTGGCACAAATGCACATACCTAACCGTCCTTGAGAAAGTCCATAGTACAGATGGTTATGCCCAATACAGCTTCTCTAAATGCCATCTAATGATCTCCAAGTATGAAAATACCACTACCCGGACAAACAAGTCAACACTCCTTCACACTTAGTCTAGTGCATGCAGGACAGCATATTTATGTGCAGGCGTCTAAAAGGTCATTTGATGCTATCATGCATGCTAGATCTGCCGCATGTAATTTATCGATTGACTGAAAGCCCAGAGTTTTGAAGGAAAGCAAGTCTTTAATGCAGAGGCTTGCTTCCAGTCGGTCCTGTTCCTTGAATCGGGTTATGCTGGCTAAGCAGCTGTAATGCGTCTGCATTAGAGGACATTGGATATGCAGGGTGGTTAACGGGCATAGCAATGGAGAATCAGAAATATTCTGCATATATCTTTTCTATTCATCATCATATCATCTGTTTGCAAATGTGATGTGTATAGCACCAACAACTGGTCTGTGTACCTCATACCTCAGTTTTGTGCATGTGCCATCATTAAAAAGTGCTGATTTTTATTACTTTCGTTTATTTTTTTCCCCCCAATAGTTTCATGTAACTCATTTGGTCTCTAAGGATGTCTGTAGGTTTGGAAATGTTAACTCCCTAAATCATGCAGCCAGAAGAAAAAAAGCATGCACTTACCAACTACCCCCAGGCTGTGGTTCACTTGGTTCTTTCAACTCACTTAGTCTTTTGGCTCCTTCACCAACTTTGGGATTGGATTGTACCTGGATCAGCACTTCAGGACACTTAAAAGCCAAGTTCCATGTCTATAAAGATTGCATATCAAGGATGAGTTCCAGCCATCCATTAAGTAAGGAATAAAACATGACTGTTTGTAGCTGCTTTAACATAACAGATAAAAGGAACTAACTTGTTTCATAGATGTTCCACAACATTAAATGTAACTACAAATGAATAAAAGCGTGTCGTCCTTTAATAAATAAGTGTTTTATTCCTTTTATACCACAGCAATTTGCCATGCTATTAATTTTTTATTTAATAAAGAACTATGTATATTTTTATTTGTTTCATGGACTATGTTGTTGTTCTTTAATAAATAAAAGGGGCAAATTGCTGTGGTATTAGAGGAATGAAACACGCCATGCCATTGTTGATTATTTTCTATAACAGTATGCCACATTGTTTTTATTCTAACTTAATTGTACAGGATATGAATTACTTTAGTGCACCTCAGCTATTTATGCACTGTAAAAAAGTGATAATAACATTCAGTGATAAACTGCCTCCAGTGTACACTGTGTAGTGACAGTCTATGACATATACAGCAGGTGTTAATTTAATGCTCGTGATTTCACAGTGCCAGAACAGACACAATTTATATGACATTTTCTTTCAGCTCAGAATCAGGAAAGATGTACAAGTGTTTTTGTTTTCATTTACTTGCCAAAGGACATTTTGCACACTCATAAAAATATGCATTGGGAACAGAAAATCCATATTCTCAGAATACCTGGAAAGAAAACATCACAGATCACAGCACTATAAAAAAAAAAGTGTGACACGGGCACATTTATATCTGTGTCTACAACATGGCAGTCTTTATAAAAAAAAAACTTTATTTAAAAAGCCATTATTTATGCTTTATGACTTTGATGGAAGTTATACCTGTCAAATAGCAAAGGGCATTTGAATTCATTAAAAAAAAAACCCCGATTGTTCAAAGAAATCTATCTGTTTTTCACTTTACTCAAGGATCAATCGTCTATGAAGCTGTCAGCATCAGTAGCTGATAATGTGCTTGTACTGGCTGCCTCTTATATCCTGCCAGTATTTTCATCCACAGACAAATGATCAAAGCCTTCGTCCCTCTCTGCTGTGTGCCTCCATTAAGGCCAGCCTCCATTATGGTGAGACGTCTTTCTTTTATTAATAAAAAAAATTGTATCCAAATTTTAAAATGATAGAGAGCATGTCTGTCATTTGATGTTTATCCTGTGCATTTTTAAAAAAAATCTACACTCTACCAAAAGAGAGCATCGAGTTCATTGGATTTTTGTGGTTCCCATTCATTCGTTCATTCTTCTGTAACCACTTCATCCTGATGAGGCTTGAGGTGGATCCAGAGCCTGTCCCAAGAACGCTGGGCGCAAGGCAGGAGAATTCACCCTAGACGGGACCCCAGTTCATCCATGCACACACTCATTTAGACCTGCAGGCAATTTAGTGTAGCCAGTCCACCTACTGACATGTTTTTGGACAGTGAAAGGGAACCAGAGGACACAGGGAGATCAGGAAAAAGCTCAGGAGCTGTGAGGCGGCAATGCTACCTGCTACACCAGTCTGTACCAAGCATAGAAAAGAGTCAGAAGGGTACGACAGATCCCCAGCTCCATTTCGGTATACTGAGTTCAGCACAGTTTAGTACTTTTTTCAGCTTGAACAGACCCACAAAGCCCGGGTTATTTAGTAATGTTTTGAACCAGGTTGTATTTGAGCAGGTGAAATCACTAAACTGTGCTGGACTCAGGCCCTTCAGGGCCTGCTGTATACTGTGGGCCCCATTGTGAGTGTAATTACATCTGATTACCTTTTCTAAGTCTGCCTCCACATGCGTGTCTTCTCCCCTAATGAAGCGGCGTGAAATCGTTAAAAAGTAATTGTGCGCACTCGTCCTGGAGATAAGCCGACGCAGTGGGACAAAGCAATCCTGACACAAAGTAGATTTGCTGGCACGGGGATGCTCGCGACCCCCTCTGCGACTAATGGCCTGTGAACTTTAATCTGGCGCCTTGTGAGAGTAGGAGGAGGAATCATGCATATGCTTTGGTGACTTTGAATCCATGGAGGCATAATGGGTGTTTGGAAATTTAAATGGTTTAGTATTTTTCTCTTGGCTTGTTGGGCATCTTTATGTTAATATGTGTCTAAACATTACATTTTTTACTTATATTCACAGTATGAATTTTGAAGCAGTAACTTCTGGGAAAATAATAAAAATAGATTCGTGGATTATTCTGCACTTGATTAAGCATGCACTTCCTTCCCAGCCGTTAATGGAAATGATTTTAAAGAGGGCATTCTTTAGAATAAGGGAGTGGCAAGAAATCAATATAAGTATAACATAAATATAAATATAAGTCAGTCATTTCTAAGTTCTGTTGTGTTATCTAAATAGCTTCTATCATATGGACATAAACATTTGCTGCACATCCCAACTTCCTTTCAGTTTCAGTAAAATATATTTACATTTAGAATCACACTGTGCCCATCAAGCCATTTTACAGGCACTTTAAAGACTCCATTTAAGGGCACAACACCTCTGACCTATCAATAATTATAAAATAAATGTAGTGTTAACAATATGCCCGAATAGTTTTGTCAATGTTAATCTAAATATATAGCACCACTGACCACTGAGCTCACATTTGGCATGATCAATGTCCTCATCAAAAGACCCTGAGCAAGTCAACAATCTTAGAGACAGTTCAGCTAAGACTTTCACAGATGCATGCTGTTCTGTGTGCTAGAGTGCTCCACAGATCAGCACCATGGACAGCGACCAGTGTTTCTTGGCAAACTACACTAACACTTTACTATTGCTACGTTCACATTACAGCAAAGCGAAGTGCATCCTTCACGAGATGCTGGCTGCTTTGAGGGTGTGTAATGTAAGCAAAAATAAACAAAAACAAGAATGTTTAGTGAAGTGCAGGAAGGTTTGTATGTTAGATTTGTGCCCAAGTTTAAAAAAAAAGCAGTCTGGCTAATAAAGTTTTCAGACGTAAAGTTGTTAGAAGTTTCTTAAACTTAATTAAACTTGAAATATACTTGTGTCCCGCTTAATGTTCAAACACATTGTAAACAATGTATTTCTCTTCCACTTGATATGCATTCAAGTGTTAAATAAATTGAAAGTTTAAACTAATGTAGTTACTTCCCACTTGTTTATCTCTTTTCATTTGCATTATGGTGAGAATCAAATTGAATAGTTTCATTTTTGCTTCACACTGTTCTCACTTCCACAACAGTCTGAATATTTTCCTTTATCAAACTACCAGGGTTGTACATTCTAAGGGTTACTCAGTGGATCTTTAGGAGGATAAGGGTTCTAGCTTCCTAAATGGGATTTTTTTTAAGAGGTAACCCACAATTTTAGGGTTCTACATATAACCTGACGGTTGACTCCTTACAGCCTCAGTGTCCCCCGTTCAATAATGAGATCGAGTTACCGTCTGTGTGGGGTTTTGCATGTTCTGCCTGGGTCCTCTGAGTTCTCTGGTTTTCTCTCATCTTACAAAAACATTTCAGTAGGTTGATTAGGGACTCTAAATTGGCCCAGGTGTGAATGACTAAGTGACTGTGTGTGGACATGGTGTCCTGTGATGCACTGGCGTCCCATCCAGGGAGTATTGCTGCCTTGCACCCGGTGTTCCCAGGATAGACTCTGGATTCACCAGGATAAAGTGCTTACTGAAGGTGACTAAATGAATGATGCATAGACCCTTTAATTCTTCGCCCCAGAGATGCCTGCCAAAGAACTCTTTAAGGTGTTCAATGGAAACCGTTTGTACCTAACTTCTCAGATTAATAGTGCTAGAATTCATTATTGCCTTTCAGTAACCTAGTGGATATGGTTACAAAAGCTGACCTAAGATTGTCACTAATAATCTGAGATTCATGTAGGGCTTTATTTTTTTCACTATCAGAGATAAAAACAAAGCCCTAAGCCTTCATTATAGCTCTCTTATCCAGATAAAACACCTGGTGCGATTGCACTGATTAGTGTTCTGATTGATCTGCTGGCTCGGAGGCTTAGATGCAGAGGTCTGGAGGTGGAAAGAGTGACACACAGCTCTAGAAAGAGAGACAGAAAAAGAGAGAAAAACATAAACATATAATGCAGTGGCACTCATGGGAAATGCAAAGATTCATTGGAGTATTGATCAGAAGAGCCCGGACTGGAGATGTGCATTGATGAATGATGTGTCACAACAAAAAGCAAAAGGTCACACTTGTAAATCTAATAAAATAAGTACGGCCAACTCTCTCTCTCCCTATCCTTTCTCTTTCTTGTACACGCTCTCTCTTTTCCTTTCTCTCTCTCTCTCTCTCTCTCTCTCTCTCTCTCTCTCTCTGTCTCTCAGCATTGTACATTTTCCCTCGTGATACAACCTCTCTGCACAAAAACAGAATCGAATATTTGCCCAAACACAGATGAAGCACAAATTAACCTCTCCATTTTAGTGCTCCATTTGTTTGGCCTTGAGCATTGATTATTGGCAAGTATTGTTAAGTTTAAGTAAGCCAAAATTTTGTGCAATCAACAACTGTTTTTGTAACCAGCTTGACCACAGCAACAGTTATATAATGTGCTGTAATTACACATTACTGTCATCTGTTACAATACGCTATGTGCCTGTATTCTCAGTGAGGCAGGGATACAACCTGGCTGGGACGCCAGTCCATCACAGGACACCATGCACATACAAATTCACACCTAAAGTTAATTTAGAGTAGCTAATTCTACTGGCATGTTTTTGGAAGGTGTGAGAAAGTCATAGAACCCTGAGAAATCTCCCCAGGACCCTGGGAAAACATGTGAAACTCCACAGACAGAAACCCAAGCTCAGGATCGAACCGGGGGCTCTGAGGTGGTAACACTACTCGCTGAGCTATCCTGCCACCCCTGCTTTTATTCTGTAGCTTGCTATACAGTGTCAAATGATATCATACAGTTTGTATCTTCCTGAATGCATCTTCTGAACATAATATAGATGTTCTGTAATAACCATAATAAATTCTTTAATAAAATACCCAGCCTGAGTAGCTTATGCAACCTCTCAGTTGTAATAATTTTCAAATCAGCTTTGGAGACTAACAGGGTCATGGCAGAATCTTTTCCTGTTGATTTTGGATTGTCGCAGGACACCACCACACACATTTCGTTTTGAACATTTTACAATTATATTATATTTTGTAAATAAACTGTTCAACAGTGGTCATTTTTCCCAATCAAAAACCATGAGGGGTGTTGATGCAAACTTTTGCACTCAGCCGAATAAAGTCTGGAAGTTAACATCCATCAGTTTGTATGCAATTTATCTCTAAAACTTTGTCCTGCTTGTGTGTGCTTGTGCAGGTTTATTCGACGGTGGAATATAATTGGACACCGCAGCTGTGTGCTGTTGTCAATGCTCTACCAAGGGAGACTGACTGGCCCTCGAAAATCCACTTCCATCTGTGGGTATACACTCATACCATCATAATACAAACACTCCATGATATAATGAGCCTGAGCCAACATATTTAAATTGCCTCCCACTCTTTTGCCTTGGAGGATGGCACTGATGTGCAGTGTGCTTCTCCACATGTTTATATCTTCATCTCATGGTGTTTTATAGACACAAGTACACAGGCTTATAAAACACACAGACATACACACACACACACACACACACACACACACACCTAGAAAAATACATGTGAATGTGTATACTTCCAGTCTTACACACCCACACACACATACATACACAAACAGAAAGCTACTAAGGGACCTGGCATTGCAGCCATAACATCTGGGCACACAGCTGCTGCGAGAAATGGCCACTACATGTGAAACACCTGGGTGTTTCACTTTTCACTTAGACCTGCTATACAAACACACACATACACACACAGCGAGGACACACACTAATCTACACACGTAACACTTAAGATCATATAAGAATAGCATATGAATGCTTAACACACAGGCAGATGTTTACATGCAGGGTTGTAATATTTTCCATGCTTTATTAGTGTGTAGGTGTCACACAAAGACTATGCCACAATCTGATACTGTTAGAAGGTTATCAGATTACAGTGGATGAGCAAAGTATGTCAGAAAGCATCACAGTGGATGATGAGTGTGTTTTCAAGCACCGAAAGAAGGACATCTGTATGTACACATGTATACATGTGTTCAGTTTCTTCTGGCTATATGTATGGTTGAGCTGATAACTGCGATCACTCACAATCATATCTTACATATGTACTATAGGGAATAAAACCCATGGTGGTGGGCAGAGTTGCCGCTAACACCTTGAAGGTTGATATTTTCTAACAACAGCACATTCCTCTTATACCACAGCAATTTACCAAAAACCAATTTACCAATTACAATTTAGTTACATTTAATGTTGCAGAATGATGTTATAGCAGCTGTAAACAGTCATTCCTTCGCCAGCATCTGTTTTCTCTCCCAAAGAAAGAAAAAAATGCAGCTTGTTACATAACTGACAATCTGCAAAGCACAAACACAATCCTGAAGACTTTTCCCAAGGTGGAAAATGTAAAGGATCAGCTTTATCTCAGAGTGCTGAAACTGATCAATGTGTATTTCTGTTTATTACCTATTTGATTTTTAATTCAGTAGGTGGTGTACTATAAACAGCTGGCCAACTGGTTTCAAACAAAACCTTTTGACCAATCATATGATTTATTATTCAGTCCCTACACCGATCAAAAATCTGATCATTCAGCAATAAGATTGTGTCAGTAAATCAGTGAAATTATTATTATTATTATTATTATTATTATTATTATTATAAATCTGAGTTCCTTGTTTTTTTGGTTGTGGGTACATTTTTATTGATTTAGGTTTTCACACAGTCACCTGACATACTTAAAACTATGATAGACTCATAGCCATATTTCTGCTGGAAAAAAATATCAAACACCAAATATCAATTTGAAATAATAACCGGCTCTTGATTAATAATTAACAACTTTGTTGATATTTGTGTTAAGGAAACAGGTGTTTTTTTCTTAAAATTATAAATCTTTCATTTGAAAGTCACTTAGTATTAGCATGTTTTTGTAATGTGCAAAGTGAGGTTTGTGTTTGGTGAGTAGTTTATTTGGGGTATTCCAACAACTGTACCATAGACCATGGCAAATTAACTCCCTGGACAAAACTAGTAGTAGCTCTTACTGTCAGGATGTCAATAGGGCAATTGGTTGGGCACCTGGACGAATGAAACCCTAAATGCTGATGGTCAGTTTGTTGTCGGGACTCAAACAGAGGTTTGCCTTTTGTGCTGATGTCGAAGCAGAACACAGATACTCAAACTTCCATGTTCCAGGATGATGACTGTGCAAATGGCATAGGAAAGGAGTGGAAAGGAATTCATGGATACACATCAAACACTGGAGAAAATATCTAGAAAAACCATCACTCGCTCTTTTTGTTTCTGCCAGCTGCCATTTTCTGCAATAAATTTATCAGTTCAGTCTGATCAGCAAGGTCAGATTTTTATTTAATTTTTTTTAGCTGTATTTTACCATCTTGTATATTTATGTTTTGCTTTTTTCATGCAAACATCACTGAATATCTATTAACACTCAAGTTTAGTAGCATGCATTTTTTTTAAAAACTATTTTACATAACAGTACCTGAAACAACCTTTAAGCTGAGTCTGCTATAACTCTATTGCTCAGTATGTAAACTCTGACAACTATTTCTGTCAATAAACACCCAGCACACACACCAAATCCAACTTAAGCTTCAACTGCCAGTGAACCTTCCTCCGACTAATCGGCCTTAATGCAGCAGTCCTCACACTTCCTCTAATATTGCCATCCTGGGGAAGATTTAGGCTCCAAGAACGTTCTGGAAAGAAATGCTGTATTGGAGAACTGTCGTGCCACCCCCACACGCTGTCTGCTTCTGACAGCTCAGTCAGCTTTAGCTTCAGCAAGGGAAAAATCTATATTAGTGGTGGCCAAAACGCATTAGCACATGTAAGCCACAACATAATCAAAACTACTTTTTTCTAACAGTGGCACTGGAATCCAAAAACATCCTTTTTCTGCTGTTTTACTTGTTGCCTTTACAGAGTGTGCAACATTTCAACACTGGTGATGATAAACACCCAAAAAGCAGTGTATGTCAGTGGCCTTTCGGCAGCTTTATTTTAACAGCAGCACGAATGCTTGTGGTGGTTTCAGGTATTAAATCGATGTGCGTTATGAGAGACTCTGTTGTGCTCTCAGGTGTAATGATGCTGCGGTGAGCTCAGGTTAGGAGCCGTTATTATTAAATACAGTTCAGTATTAAACTTCAAGTCTGGATTTCAATATTACCCCACAGTATTCTTGTCTCCTTCTGTCTGTCTCAATTTATATTTATATTATTTATATTAAAGCTTAATTTTATTTATTTTAGTGAACACACATTAGAAAAGGCTTTTAAAGCACTCATGCTTTGGAGAACCTATTCAGAAAAATTTTAAAAATAGAGTAAAATATTGGATTATCATGGACCAAAATGCTAGTAGTTGTTGTCAACTAGACTAAAACTAACAGTTGCCAAATTACTAAAATATAGAACTATTATGCATTTCTGGGTAAAGACTAATCCTGAATCCAAAATAGCTGCCAAAATAAACACTGCGGTTTTGTTAGCTAGCTAATTTTAACAACAGCATGACTTCTCAGCATCTACAAAACAAAGAGAATGTTGACCAAAAAAAGTAAACAAATGTTAGCTAGTTAAGAGACACACAACTCACTGTGTAACAGTGTAGTCTTTGTTGACACTTTCATGGAACTTTCATGTGCACTTAAGTAAGGAGTAAAACACTAATAAAATAATCAGCGTTGGGGCGATGTGAGTTGCTGTTACCTGTTATAGGTAAGTGAGATAGTTACTTATAACCGCCGATAAAAACCTATTACATTTTTTATTCCTCTTATACCACAGAGGAATAATAATTTAAAGTTACAGCTTTACCTCTGACTGTTACTGTTACAAAGTGCTGACACTGGAGACTTCTCCCATAAATGTTAAATAAATGTGAAAGAATATTTCACCATATCAACAATTACATACATTTTTAAAAATCCATTTATATAAATTGACCATCACGACCCTGTGACTATACTATAGAAATGATAACGTGATATTAATTCAAGTCGATTCAATTCAATTCAATTTTATTTGTATAGCGCTTTTAACAATGGACATTGTCACAAAGCAGCTTTACAGAAATAAATGGATTCCAAAAATATATTGTAAATATATGAATTCATCCCTAATGAGCAAGCCAGAGGCGACGGTGGCAAGGAAAAACTACCTGAGATTCAAAACGGATCCTCATCTGGGTGCAGCGGATAGTGCGATTATAAATAAATCCCTTTTATTATTGTGTACTATATGGACAAATAGTGCAAATGTGCAACCAGTAAATTCATCACAGTTTTCGCAAGAAGTCCGGTTGGTTAAAATCTATCCACCGTTCACTGATGGAGTCCTGAGTACGAAGGTGCTCGTGGCAACTGCAGCCCCAAAGCCACTACAGCAATCACAGTCCCAAGTTATTACAGTACAACTCCCCATATGTGATCCCCAAGCCATCTCCACGGCCCCCAGGTGGCACCATCCCCAGCATTCCAAACGGTTTTTCATCCATATGAGGCCACCATCCATATGGGGCCACCATCCATATGGGGCCACCATCCATATGGGGCAACCATCCATATGGGGCCACCCCCAGCAGGAGCGAGCGAACTCAACCGATGAGAACTCCAACCAGAAGTAGGGCATCAGGATGGGTCAGGCAGGTCCGGAGAGCAGAAGGGGTCAGGATCACTGGCAACTCAAAAGTAGCATGTGTAGCTCGACTGAGAGTGAGAGAGAGAGAGAGAGGGAGCGAGAGGGAGAGATTGTTAGATAAGCTTTTGTCCTCTAATGGTTAAGGACAATGTACTTTGAGTGCAAGCAGGGACTCCGGCAAAACTAGCTATGACAGCATAACTAAAAGGGAGAGCCAGAAGGTAACATAGACATGAGAGTGCCCTGGGACTTAAGGCAGCCAGCCACTCCACCGTCAACAAACCTGAGTGAACGTGTGAGAGTGGGGGGTGACAACATCCAAACATCCCAGTTCACCAAAACACATCATGTCACCATAACATTAATGTCACAGCTGCTGTTATAGAATTATAATCATCACCTTCTGACCAATCAGAATCGAGAATTCAACTGCAATGGTAATGACCTAAGATGTTCTCCAAATTGAACAGGGATTATCTCGGAAGTACGCAAAAGCTGCCTAGAAAAATGTTGCCTAGCTATGGAGCAACATCTCTCAGCCCTTCTTTGCATGAGGATAGCTTTATTGACAGACTGAGTATTAAAAGTTTTAAAGTTGAACTGTTTGTAATTGTACATCATCAACAAATATAACAAATTGCTTGTTCTTTTTAAGTCTTACAGTTCCAATGACACTCTTTCCTTGCATTTCCTTTCATTATTTTTGAACATGACACAGCAATTCCCTTCGATCAGCGATTTCACAACTTGACACTCTCTTTTCTCAGCAAGCCCGGCCGAGGCTCCTTCACCCAAGACGACATTCATTAGAAGAATCGAGTCCGTATTAGCGTCACCACTGATTCGCGCTCTTCATGACATCTGGCTCCCAATGCCTCTCTAATTGCTCTTTAAGAAATGGGAAGCTCATTCTGCATCTGTGCTCATCATAACTGGCTGCATGTATCATCTCCATTCAGAACCCACTCAGCTTTTCCATTTCAGGACACGCACTTAAGTAAAGGCCTGCTAACTGGAATTAATTCACTTTTTCTGCTTTTGTGCACTCTCTTTTTAATAATTTCTTTTTAATAAGGGAATTTGCAACTTGTTGAAAGATATTGGAAGCAAAAATTTAATTCAACGTGGCACCACAGGGGAAAACTAAAAAATTAATGGTTGAAGTGTCAATAGAGGCTCTGTGCTTGGGAGTTTTGTCCTGGATGTCATGCCAATAAAGCTATCCCGAGATTAGTAGAATTATTACAGTTCAACTCGTAATTGCTTTGGCAACATTGCTTCTCAAGGGCTTAATCAAAATCGAAAAAAAAAAAAATTGTACAGATAAATTTCTGCTTCCCCAGGAACGAACAAGAAAGAAAATGCAGTCTCAAAGATACAGCAGTGGTCCTTAACTTCCAGTTGTGTACCTTAAATGAGTTTTAAAGGTGATGTAACCTCTACTGACAAAGGTAGCTGCATTGCATTCTGGACCTTTGAGTCCAATGTTTGTATCAACATCTCCATTACTTCTACATTAGATTTCTCATTAATATGATGTTGAACGTCACTGGAAAATGGTTAGTAAGAAAAGAAGCTCTTGTTTTTTTTTTTGTTTGTTTTTTTTGTAATATGTTTGAGATTGTTGAAATTAAATTCCATTGTATCTGCTCTAGCAATGGTCAACAGGTAACTTCTCACAAGAATAATGAAATTCTTAAAATACTGAAGGAACTGTATTATTTTGTGGTATTTTTTGCTTGAATGTTGTAGAAATTGTATAGTCGTACTCTTAAGCACTTACATTACAAAAACGTTTCAAACAAAACAAAATCAAAATACTGTTTACTCCTTACATTTTTTGTTACATTTAGACCTTCAAAATACTTATTACAAATCTACATGGTCTCTTTTTCACTCATCCAGCCAACGACTGTTCACTATACATGAAGATCATTTAATTTGCATTTTATTTATATTTCACTCTAAAGCTTCAAATCAAATTCAGCAATGTAGAAGAAAATATGAAGAATTGTGCCAATTAATCATCTGCTGTGACCTACTTAATTTTTTTATTTTTAATACCTGAGTATGTTTAAAGGTAACAACTATTTGATTTTCACTTGAGTACATTTTTGGCTGCATACTTCCACTTTTAATTGAGTAAGATTTTGACAAATTATGTATACTTTCACTTATAATCGATCCCTCCTTTTTCATGCCTGTACAACATCTACCAACAAATTAGCACCAGAATTGCTAAACATATCATAAATATTTCAGTATAAACATATTTAATGTGTTTCATTAGTGCCTGTAGTTTTCCTTTAGCGCCTTTTTTTTTTTACTCTGTGTTTCAGAGGTATACTACATTCAGTTCTCCAGATGAAATCTACATATTAAAGGTAGAAATGATGTACATCCACTGTCAGGTACACTTTGGGGCCCTTTTCCCTTGAAATTTTAAAAGTCCAATAATTGACTGGGGAAACGTTCCCTTTCAGCTGAGACACTATTGAATCTCATTCATTTACTTCTACATTTATTTAATGGGCAGGAGTTTTATCTAAAATGACATTCAAATCAGGCAGCATCCAATCAAAGTATCTAACTGAACAGTTCATTTTTCCTGCATTGCTGGGATTTATACCTAATACCTTCCAGCCACTAGTACTGAATCTTATCCACTGAGCTACGACTGATCATTTCACTGGAGATACTATTGATTCCTTCAAGTATTGACTGTATTATTCAGGGAACTTGGTCAAGACAGGTTTTTCTTTCCAATGCCTGGCAAGCCACCTCCTATTTAAATAAACCTGTACAGAAGACACATGTGAGCTGCAGATACTTCCATGACCTTTTAGTTGGACAGAAACATAGCCCAGCTTCCAATCAAACTGGGAGACTTAACGCTAACCCAGACCAGAGCTGTGCTTAATGTGTGAAAATATTTCAAGGACTGACACTGAGCTAATCAATGAAACCCGTACCAACACACGATAACTCTTCCTGGCCTTTTTCATGACCTCTGCTAGGTTTGAAATATGTCAAAAGAAGCAGAGGTATCAGATAAAACCTGTGGAAATCTCAGTTTTTCACAGCTCATAGAAGTAAACATCTAAACAGTCCAGTTTTTTTGTGTGTCTTACATTTTTAACAACATTTTTTGTGATTTGGATTTGTTTGCTCCATGCCCATTTTAGATTTTTAACTGCACTTAGAGTCAATGTCCTGAATAGTTTCATGACAGTTGGAAACAGACACATTGATCAGATGTTGGCCAACTATGCAAATTAGAGCGTTAAAAACCATTAAGTCAGAATCAATGTAGTCTCATTAGTCAGACATGTAGCTTTTCTTTAATAAATGTGGTCAAGAACCACATACTTTCCCACAAACTGACATTACAAATGGCCAACCATGTTTACTCACCACTGTTTAAAAGAAAACTCTTGGAAAAAACTACGAATACAGGATGCAGTAGAGCCCTTGAACAACATCCTTAACATCTAACGGATACTGTACGTATATGCATGGATCAGTTCCTTCTTTATGTGTAAGATAATTTAGAAACAAACAGAAATTTAAAAAAGAAACAGAGTGTTCACTTACAGACGAGGAACCTGGGTTGAAGGTTATATGCAGACCACCATTTCCTGTCTTGACAATTTGTGTACATTTTGCTGTAATGAAGAAAGAAGAGAGGAGAAGCGAGGCGAGGAGGGATTCAGGATTTTATGGCTGGTTTTAGTAGCAGGAGGAGGCATGATGACCACATGGGATGAGAAGAGCTCCTAAAAGTGCACACCTGTTCTGTTTCAGTGACTCCCTCTTCTTTTATTTTTTATTTATTTGTTTTTGCTGGAGCTTCTCTCTTTATCTCCTCTCTGAGTGCCTGTTATTATCACAATCGGTATTGTTTTCTACCCATCATTCCCTCTTTTCCTATCACTCCTGTCCTTCATTACACAATACCATTTTTAGTGGCCTGTTTTAAGCATGTGTATTTTCTTTGTTTTGGTCAAGATAAGACTCAAAGCTCATTGTCTCCTCTCTGTATCCATCCCATCTTTATTAGTATTATTATTCATGATCCATCTTTCCAACTTGGCGAAAACTATGTGTGCTTAAGCTTCTGCTATGTCAAGCACGACGAAAAATCATTTGTATAACTCGCAACGACTAAATCATAAACAGCAAGAAGAGATATAGTTGCAAATATCCTTCCTGTCAAAGCTGAGCAGAGTCTGTTCTACATTATTAAACAAGCCACAAGCACATGCATTAGATTCATTTAAAACAAAATCTCATTTTAAAAAGAAAAGGGAAAGTGCATGATGTGGTGGATAACCATTGTAACCTTATGGTGCTCATAAAAAAAATCATATTATGTAAGGAAAAACAGTGTGTGCATGTTGTTATAGGTAAATAATCAGTGACATTGGTATGATGGAGTTACTTTTAACACTCTGAAAGTGATTATTTTCCTTGAACAGCCCCTGAAGAGGTTTATTCCTCTTATACCACAGCCAACAATTATATTTTTTAACATAATAAAGAATGGGTTATCATACTTCCATTTATAGTTACATGTAACATTGTCTAACATCTTCAGAACACGTTAGTTCCCATGAGCAGTCATTCCCTTATTTTCTATGGAAAAAAGCACCTTGTCATGTCATTAACAAAGCTTCTGTCATTAAAGGTTAAAAAATTAACCTTTTTTCAAATTTGACCCTTTCTAATCAGTTATAGGGTGATGTCTTCCTCAGGCAGTTTTTTATATCAATTGCTTAAATATCTTTTTTTAAAACTAATTAAAATAAATGGAGCATTTCCATAGCCTACAACAATGCACATCATGTTGCTATTACTGAGTGAGATAACCAGCTACTGTAACCAAAACAAATGCGGCTTTGAGCGTGTTCCACTGATGCAATTTCCTTTTGTTGAAACCAATCAAAAACTGGAGAGCATTGTCCAGCCTCCAGCACCCCAAAACTATGAATCGTAAAATTGGCCGTGCTCTCTCCCCTGTCAATCACAGCGACACTAGCCAATCTTGGGTGTCTGTGGATTCAGGTATGTGGAAGATGGCAACTAGCGCTTTTCTTCTGAGTGTGCTATGCTGCCCTGTGACCTGCTTGGAAAAGATATGGTTGGCTGGCCATATGATAGGGGACTGGCTGTTTGGTGAGAATTGACCAAGACTAGAAAATGGGGCAAAAAAACAAAAAAAATCCAAAATAAAAAAAGGAGAGTTGCTGTTCAAACAGAACCCTTTTAGAAGGCTAAGAACCCTTAACTACACAAATAACCACTTGAAAAACTCTACATTCTAATAGTGTATTCTCGCAGTAATGAATATTTGGTGCTTTCATTTTAGAGTAACTGATTAAATTTATAATCCCTACATTAATTAATTTGAATTTTGATATATATGATTAGATTCAGAGTACTCACACTGGTAAACAACTACCCACATCGACTTATGAGCTACAAAGCTGTTGGGTTTTTTTATTTTTTTAGGTTTTTATGTTTTTTCTAAATGTTTTGCTATGATCCAAGTGAGGCAGTTTCTTGAGGAATTGAAGGTTAAGGGTCTTGTTGAAGGGCTCAGCATTGGCAGTGCTGGGATTTGAACTCACAACCTTTCTCTCACTAGTGCAGAACCTTTTACCACTGAAATATAACTCTCAGAATACTGATCTACAATCATTCTCACTCATGCAAACACATTCACAGTTTATATTAGGCAATAAAATGCCATGAAATGTTTTGCACACATGGCTGCACTTTTTTCCCCTCACAGTGCCAACCTCTGCCATCGTCTGCATAACAGCAGCACTGATCCAGGACCCAGAGCCAGCCCTCGCTATCACCATGTGTATACGGCAGCCTGGATGTTAAACCTCCTACACAAACAGGGTATTCAGTGCAGCAATTACACCCCACTAACTCATCAGCCTCAGCCAAACAGATAAACCCCGGCCAAAGAAATAATCCCCAAAGCATTGCGTTTAATATTGATTTGGCTTTTAAAATTCAGCGGCCATATCTGAAGCGGTGATTAAGATTAATGACCAATGAAAAGGAAGGAGAGAGTGAGTGAGAGGGATGACTGAGGGGGATGATCCAACCTAAATAAAGTTTATTTATCCCTCATTTCTTTCAGTTTTTTTTCCCAAAGAAAAAAAAATACTGCCTGTCTCAGCAGAACACATCATTTCCTTTCTGAACGAGAGCAACGTAGTGTAACTTGTGGTGTGTGTGTAAGCAGTCTGCCGTGTTTCTCATTATGAGAGTATAATACAAGTGGAAGATGAATTTTGACCAAATTCATACTGGGGAAAAAAAAAAAAAAGATTCTCAGAATCCAAGCTGTTGGTGTTTTGGGAACAGCTTAGAATTATGCAATGTTTTAAAAGTAATTAGAGTTAGAAATGCCATGTAAATGTAATGTGTGATTGAATTAAATTAAAATGACAAATACTGTATCTTTAATATGAAAACGAGAGATTATTGTTTAAGAATGGTTTACATAGCAAATTTAATTGATTACATTTTGAAGATACTTGGATACTTAAGTCAAAGTATCATCTAATCAAATATCATCATGATATCCAATCAAATATTGGATATCATCCAATCAAATGTCAGAAAATAACAGACAAACCGAGGCTTGGCTTCTGTTATTTTCTTAGGATGTTTACACCATACAGCATTTTGAAAGGGTGCCATTGTAGATGTTTTGGTTGCTGAATGATATAAAATGAGTAAACTCTATCATTTTAGCAAACTTTATCAACTTAGCAAACTGTTTTAGTCCCCATCACTACCAATCCACGTACGGCCATTATACACTTGTTGCTATGGTTAAATCTCTAAGATAATTATTTCAGTCTGTTCTTATCATTTTTAATTAACACTTTAACACGCACTGTAGCCTGTAAATGATTCCTTACTAGGTGCATGTTCTCTTATTTATTTTTTTTTATTTAGTGGTTTGATACAGAATGTGATGGTGAAGCCTAAACACACATGTAGTCAGATCCAGAATTATTGGCACCTATGAAGAGAATGGGCAAAAAGAGTGTCAAGTTGAGTTTATTGTCATTTCAACCATCTACAGCCAGTTAGTACATAGTGAAACAGAACACCGTTTCTCCAGGACCAAGGTGCTACATAAGACAAACACAGAACACAGAACACAGGACTACAAGGGACTACATAAATTTACATAAAGTGCACAAGTGCAAACGTGCAGACAGCACAAGACAGTACAATGACTACTGGGACAGACGATGGGCACAGTAAGTCCCAGTGCAGCACAGACTGTACAGAGTACAATATAAGTTGCTGAAATAGTGCAAATATAAGAAGTAGCAGCCGATGTACAGTATAATAAATATTGTAGCAGCATAATGTAATGTGCAAAGAATTGCAAAAAATTGCAAAGAGGATGGAGGATGCACAGTTGTGTGTGTGTGTTCTTTCAGTCCAGTTTCTGAGTGTTTAGGAGTCTGATGGCATGGGGGAAGAAACTATTGCACAGTCTGGTCGTGAGGGCCCGAATGCTTCGGTACTGTTTGCCAGACGGCAGGAGGGTGAAGAGTGTGTGAGAGGGGTGTGCGGGGTCACACACATGACTGTTACAAAGTGCCGACACCCAAGATCTCTTCCACAAATGTTAAATAAATGTCTTCTAAGAAACAAATTCTCCACATTAATGATTATAAATTTTCTTGTTAAACAACACTAAGATAAGATAATCCTTTATTCGTCCCCCAATGGGGAAATTTGCAATACTCTTATTACTCTTAATACTCTTAGATTACATGGAGCGTCTACCATTCAAGTCCCTGTGAATGAGCTGTTACTATAGAAACAAAAACATATCAGAACGAGCGCATTAATATAAACCCATCATTCATAAATAACACAAGGATGAGTCAAAAAACCTTAAAAGTGTCACATAGATTAGAATTAAATATATATATATATATGTATTTTTTTTCCTAGAGGAATAAGGACACTTGTTGAGCGCTGAAAACATTTAAAACAAAATGGAGATCATGTAGAAAATTGATACACTTTTGTGACACCTATTTATATACAATAAACAATAAACAATGCAATTACAAACAACAAACAAAGAAATTAAGGTTTTCATTTGACTCACCCTTGTACATACTATACGTTGGTTCAGCTGGAGAAACCGCTAACTTTTTCCTCATTTTTTCACAATATTTGTCTCAAAAAACATGCAGGAATATTATGTTCAAACCTTAAATAATATTTGCATTAAATGCAAACAAATTGTTTGAAACTCTGTTGCTGCCTTTCACCAAATACGAGAGGTATTTTCATTTCTGTGGATAAAGAGCTTTCAGATAATAAAAGACACAGATTTGTTGCCCTGCACAAGTCAGGGAATGAATATAGAAACCTCCTAAGCAGGTAAAAATGAAAAAAGAATACGAAAAAATGAAATATTTGTCCTTGATGAGAGTCCAGGTTACTCCGCAAATGTCCAATCTTGAGTGTGTTTTGAAACCATAGTTTTACAAGCCAAAATTTGTAAGAATTTTTTTTTTAATAAAGCTATAGACATTTCATGTAATATCATTCTTTGCATGTGTTATTCATCTATTTTTTATTACTTAAAACATTGTTTATGCGGGTTACGTAACGTGCTTTGATTTAAAAACTGTGATTACATTTCTGAGTGGATCAATGTTAGAAAATAACACACCTTTCAGCCAATCAGAAATGAGCATTTATTATGGACATGGTACAAAATCTATTAATCTAGGATTCATTTTTTTCTGCTTGAAATTGAAATTACATACAGATCTTTTTTGTTTTTGTTTTTTTAAATGTGATGAAATTGTATGTGACATGCGTTATTGTGTTTGGCCCTTCCTCTATAGGATGATAGCAACTACAGTATAGCTCGAGTTGCATCTCCTTGATCAATACAAGCCCAGTGCATGCGCACACACACACACACACACTTCATGTCCTCTCTGTTTCCTTTTAATTATGTCTCTTCCAATACATAGCTCTTCCCATACGGTGATCTCTGAGCCGAAGACAGTAGAAAGTCAGAGTGGTGCATTGTGGGAATTCGTTGTTTGCTACTTATTCCCCCATCATGTTAGAGTGAGAAAAAAAAGACTTCCATGGAGCAATGCCATAGGAATTGCAAAGTAGTTAGATGGTTTTTTTTTTGTATAATCAAGCTGGAGAATGAGTATTGATTTCTGTGGAGGAATTGTGCAGAAGCACTGAGGGCCTAATTGTGCGTCAGGGTTGTATATTTTTTCCAGGCGAGGTGCCGTATGTCACAGCTCTTCTGCTCCTCTCCTGCTCTTCCCGCTCCCTCCTTCCTCCTGCCTCATAACCGTTGCACCTTTGTCTTGTTATTTACGTCATGGCAGGCTGTGAAAGCGCAGCCCCTGGTTTCCTGCCTTAGCGCCTGCAGAAGTGTCGCTAGTGTTTATTTGCAAAGCTAATGTGTCGAGCAATTTGCAGTTGTTAATATTGGGAGTGTGTTTCCAGAGGACGGAAATGCTAAGGGGAGCCTAGGTTTGGTTCTGTAAAGCCGGGATACAATTTGGGATTTTTATTTCCTGATATATCTGATTCAGTATGAGTTAATTATTGGGTTTATTCAGTACATTTAAGCAGGAAATAGGCAAAGTGAACAACAGCTCTTCTAACCTCTTAACACCTTTCCTGAGGTCTAAACCAGAGGTCTTCAACTAAAATTTGGTCAAATTTCCTTTCTTACAAAGTCCTGGATAACAACTAACATGACAGAACAGTTACCTTTTAATGCTTAACCAGTGATGATTTGTTCATCAGAATGAGACACCAATGTGAAGTGATGTTTTGTTTCATAGTGAAGCTTCATGTTTAAGCTAGAGCCACAGACTCAACCTGGTTAACTTGAAGTGGCGAGAATAAATGCATAATTTGCCTATGAGTCTTTAAAAAAAAAATAATGTTTTCATCGGTTCCTTTTCTTTATTTTTAAACATACCATGTCGTCACGTCACTAATCAGACCAGAGAGGGTAAATACACGAAATACATGAAAAATGTAAGAAAATCTTTGAAAAATCTCCAGTTTCTTACATTATCTCTCTAGCCCTGTAGCTAGTCTCTGTTTGGATGATCTACTTTCAGGTAAATAATTTACATATAAATGAATGTGATGGGATAAACCGCATCAGAGGATCTGCTACAGAAGACGAGAGAGTCACTGACTATGGCCAATTTATTGTTTTCATATGTTTATTGTCTCTGTGCAATTATCTTTCAAATGTTCAGCTTGGTCCACTGAAACACTGCATCTAGACCATGGTGTGCCAGTTATAAAATTGCCTGTTAACTGATTTACAAGTCCAAGTCTTAAAGCCCATAATGCATTATTTACATCTTATACAAAGACATCACTCTGGCCTGAAGAATCTAGTTTCTAATTCTGTTATTTAGATACATTGATGTTTTTAGAAGAATGGTGCTCCATGTAAGGCTACCCAAAGATCTAGTTATTTGGTTATTTTAACAAATAAATTCAAGTTTTAGATTGTGTGCATTGCCAATTACAAAAGACCAATTCAGATTTGTTATATTTGTACTACATTGGCTTGGCTTGACTATATTGGCTTGACTATTAAGATTGGTGGACTGGTAGCTGCTAGCTACCAAGATAGAGATTTCTTCCTAGATTATGCTCTACAAAAATCAGTGTACACTCATTGAGCTGAAGCTATTCAGTGCAGACAAGAGCGACAGAAAAAGTGGAGAGTTTTTATGCAAATAAAAGAGAAAGGCTGTCTCATTGTTGCTCCTGGCCTAGGTACATGTTCTTGTAACAAATTTTTAGTGTCAAGAAGGGGTGTACAACAAACAAGGGGGAAAACACTGAAATCTAACATAACTAGTCCAAAGGTCTGAATGTAAAAAAAAAAAAAAAAAAAGAAAGAAATCTGATTCGAAACAAAAATATGACTTGAATCCATTTGGTTTTATTTGTGTGTTTTCTATTTGCATTCTTGCACAAAAAATGTGTGCATAAAAAAAATTTATTTGAGCTGTGACTCTAAACAAATTCTGACAAATTGGGTACTCAACAGAGGAAATGAGTGACTACTTGATTTCCTGCAGGTGAGGGCTGTTGATATCGCAAACACTCTTTGTAGCCTATTATGTTTGCGCCCTCAGCGAAACTAAACATCGGCAAGTGTTTCAGTGTTATTTTCTCAACTCCCATAGCATCACTGGAGGAGCCATGTCAAACTCGAGCTCAACTGCCTCTTTTTTATCATGTGACTTTCACCAAAGCTGTCCTTGGTGCCTTGCTGTAGTCCCTCCATAGACGTGCCAAGCAGCGAAATTAAAATATTTGGTAAATATGAAACTAAAACCGCTGTGACATAAAATTTTAAAACTACATCAAATAAATAAATCAGTAAGTAAACAGCCAAAATGTGTAGCCTACTGCACACAATTTTATTACAGTATACCATTTACGTTTGTTTAATTTTTTTTCCCAAATGTATTGTACTATTTTAATAAAGTGAAAATAGTGTTAAAATGGGTTGAGTGATACACATAGTACGCTATGTGCTAGGCTTCAGATTAGCTTGGAGTAGTAGATTAGCAGCATAAGCCAACTGTACAAGCTACATACCCTCACCAGAGGCAGCGCCATATCTCCTTCTAACTAGTTAAACACAGATGAAATCACGCACTAATCAGTGTAAAAATTGGTTGTTACAGGCTTCATATTAGCTTAACTAGCAGTGCTATCTAACTGTACTAGCTACAGACACTCTGCAGATCTCTGCTACTTCCTTATGTCTCACTTTAAGGTTGTATATAACAGGATCATATTTATGGTTGTATATAACAGGATCATATTTAAGGTTGTATATAACAGGATCATATTTAAGGTTGTATATAACAGGATCATATTTAAGGTTGTATATAACAGGATCTTATTTAAGGTTGTATAAGACAGGATAAGATGAACCTACGGTTATAAGGCTTTCTTCCATTTTTACGAGGCAAACTGTAACTGCAGACAAGAACTAAAGTTCTGAGAGGAGAAATGTAAAAATAATAATAATAATAATTGCCGTAATTACACAAGCCATACATCTGGTCGGAGGAATTATTCAAACCGAATGTGCGGATTTGTTGCTTTATTGTGTCATAACATAGTTGAGAAAATCTCAGCTCGTGTCATTTGTCGCACTGTCTCTTGTGTGATAATCTTAAAATATCACTAAACTCGCACAGCTTTAATCTGAGCACAATTAATGAGATAACACACAGAGCCAGACTACATGTGTTAGATGTGTTAAACTACCTCACCTAGCTGTGTCTGGTTTCTGAGATGCCCCCTGACGCTTCTGATCTGTTTTAACTCAACTGTATGCCTGTGTTTTGACTTATTTTGCTCAGTTTGACTATGACTCACGAAAAAAAGAAAACGTAATAAAACCACATCACATTTTCATCTGACTGCCTCTGTGTCCTGCACATTACTGTCATGTTGGAGCAAAGCTTAAATTACACACACACACACACACACACACACACACACACACACACACACAATGCGGAACCTGAATGACATCCAGCACAAATCGTCTGTGATGATAAACAACAGTGGACTGCAAAAAAGCAATTAGCGTGCTCTTTAGCGGTGAGAGGTTTGTAACCGGAGCCATGTCGCAGATTTGCTATGTGGTCACCCTCATGGTACGAGGAGATAGGTATGAAAAACATGTTCGACACTCCGTAGTGTGTTAGGGAAGACTTTGAGAATGAGGCTGTCATGCCAGTACGGCAAATCTGTGGACACATGACAACAAATAATGAATGAAGATGTTGTGTAATGAATACAATCCACAGTAGAAATGTAAATTGGGACCGGGATCCCATGAGGCACACGGTTTTTACTCTCATGGATGCAGCAGTGTAATGAATCCTGGAAAAAATATGCTGGTTTATGAAACTTGATTTCCTAATTTTTCCTTTCCATTCCATTCCCAAAATACTTATGATTATGATTGAGACACATGAGAAAAGTTCTGAGTAACAGCAGTATTCATGCTTATATGTGTGTTTGTGTGTATGTGTGTGTGTTCCTAAAGCTATATTAAGCCCCCTCCTTCGTGTTAATCCTTCATCCTCTGCATGCTCCCGAGACTGCAGTTATCCTCACTGTCGCAGACAGGTGATGTGATATGATGGTCCACATAAGAATACTGCACCACACACACACACACACACACACACACACACACAGATTGTACATCCACTCAATAACTTCCCTAAAAAGCCCCCAAAGCGTCGTTTCTCTGACACGTCTTTTTAAATGTTGTCTATATTTTATTCTTCGGCTTTTTAAACTAGGCCAGTACTTTTTTTCGTTTTGGTATCAGTGGGAGATGATAGAAAAGAACACTCCCTAAAGGGCGTCCATACTGAAGAAAAAGCACAAAAGCTCTTTTGACCACAGGATATAACCAACATGTCTATTCGGACCGGATATATACTGTACAGTATCACCTGGGGTTATTTCTTCTGTTCATTTTATAGAAGGTAAAAGACGATGTAAGCACAGGAATCCCAGATACAGGAATGCGCAGCCCTTGAAAAATCCCTGACATGACGGATTTGGACGAGAAGCACAGTCCTAGAGATACACCAGTGAGAACGGCATTACCCCCACCTCTCTGTGTAAAACCAATCCAGTCTGAGTAAGGCTTTAGATTAAATGTCAGCAACGTTGTAAAACTAACTGATTCTTAATATATATACCTGATTCTCATCATTAATTTTACCCCCAATTTTCCTTGGGTTAGGTGCACATTACGACTGCTCATTAAGTGTGAAAAGTTCAGCGATGTGTGAGTACACGCCTGACATTTGAAACGATCAGCAATGAATCTTGTAATGTGAGCGCATGTATGACAAACACAAAGAACTATGATGAGTAATAGCCAACAAGAGTGAAATGAAAACAACAATCACGTCCTGTATGGACTGAGGCAATAAAGGGCAGCTTAACAAAGCTCTGCGTCTGTAAGACAGCAGCTCGTAAGCAATAAGTGCTTTAGAGAATCGTATAGTGTTTAGTAGTCTACTCCCAATCCAGTCACGGCTGCCCTGATTTCGAAACATAAATATTAAGCATCTTTGATTGAGTTGCCAATATTTTCCAAAGAAGTCACAACCATCCAGGCCAGCATGAAGCTGTAAAGTCTACTACAGAGACAATAGAAAAGTTTTCATTTCAACTCATAAGATGTACAAGCCCTGCCAACCCCTGTCTTCTCTCCCATGGCTTCTTTTTTTTTTTGGGCTATAAAACACAAGCTGTGCTTGGCTATCGTCCGCCAACTTTGTTTTTCTTTTTCAGAAGTTCTATTTCTTCAGGAGAGATTTTGTGACATCCCAGGCTTTGAGAGTTGGGATTTATGCATAATCTTTAAAAAAATAATGTCATCATATCTGTGGTATCTCACATTTTCAAACATATAGTAATAAAAGTACACTGCAATCCAATGAAAAATCATTTTACTTACGCTAAATATCAATAAACTCTAATCATTTTTGATTAGAAAATGGCTTTTCTGTACCTTTTTGCTTGCGGTCTTGCTATTGTTATCCAGATGATAGAAACAGAATTAAAACATGCTTTAACCACAGAAAAATCCATCTATAATAGACTAATTCAGTGATACTATATTTATCAGTGTCCTACACCCATTTCCATGGTTACACCAGGTCGCTGCTTCAGACATGCACCATTACTGGCTGAATGCTATTAGGGCAAAGACGAAGTGGCAAAGAAATTTGAAATTGTCCAAACTATTGAGCCGAGAAAGAAGAAAGGAGTCATCTGATGAGCAGATAATCCATTCTGTCTGCACTAACCTCAATATCGTTATGGGTTTCTAGCTTCCTAGATGCAGCTCTAAATTGTATGTTCATTTAGGCTAGCGCAAGAACAAATAAACAGCTTTTCTCATTTCTACCGTTCATTTTGTACAGATACACAGCAAAACATGATGTCTTGAATTCATTCTGCAGAGTACCAACACCTGACACTTCTTACCAGCTCATTGTGCATAAGTGCATGCTATTTGCTTCATTGTGTTTGTCAAGCCTTGCATGTTTGCTCACATAGGCTTCAGCTTTTTGTCCTGTTTGTGGTGTTTTATTCTTATTATTTATGTTTACCGAACTTTCTGAGATGCATCTCTGCAGCTCCAAACAAGCGGTACAGTTCCAAATGGGTGGTACAGCTCCAAAAAGATGGTACAGCTCCAAATAGGTGATCTCCAATCTGCAGAGATACATACTTGAATTTTCTCCCAATTCCCACCTACTAACTTTCAATCTGTGCAGATGAATGCTAACAGTTGCTTCCTCCAAGACACCTGAGGCCAGATACACCACCTTCTTTAGTTGCTGCTCATGCTCTGTCACTGGGGAGCTGAATATGATTGGAGGAAATGCTAATTAAGCTGTTCTGTTTAGGATAGCTAATGGATGCCTGTGGTTCGCTAGCATTGCTCTGGTTGACAGGGGACTGAGGAAGGATGTTGGTCCTACCCTGGCATCATTGGGAGATTAAAAATGCAGACAAAGCATGTTTCATATTTCTTTTATTTGTATTTCAACCATCTACCTATAGTAGCAAAGATAGTGACCTAAACAGACATATTTAGCTAGTTATTTAATTTTCTAGTGTTATAATATATGAAGTAAAGTTGGCTACTGCATACTGTTTTGGGGTCATACTGTATAGTTAATCCATACACTACCACTAACTTTTTGCAGATGTTTTTGGAGAACCATTGACAGAAGGAGCTATGTAGGCTAAACCAAAATTGCAGTCGGACAACAATAACTTTGGATTCTGGATTCTGCTTGTAAATTTCATAAAATTGAAACGAAACTTTTTTGGCACATCATAATAGGTCCTTGTAATGAGCTTTCCTAAAATCTCATTGCTATGACTTGGGTAATTCACGTTAAAAAATGAACAGTAGTAAAATTATGGATAGCAAATTCATGGTCATTGAATGAGTGGGTGATTTTGTGGATGTGTGGGTGGGTAGGTGAAAGAAGGAAAAAAAAGCTGCCCTGAAAGAAAGAAGGAATGAATGAACAAATTAATGTTCTGTTTTATCCTTTTAGCGATTCTCAGTCAGACGCATATGGGGCCTTCTGTGGGGCTTGACACTACATGACACCCACTGGGGCTCAGGATAGGAACTTGTCTGTACTTATAAACTGACTTATCTAGTATGTTCTACGATGAATAAAATCTAGCTATAAATATAACTACCTGCTGTGTAGTAAGAACACTATTATATTTTGGTTTAAATGGCTTTTTTTTTTTAAATAAGCACCCTTCTGTAGTTGAATATATTGTACATGCCTACATGATACTATTAATTTCAGTAAAAAGTAAAAATTGAAGAAAATATTATAATATTATTTAACTTCATGCTTTCATTTTGTGCTCACATTTTATGCCATTTTTGAGGACACCATAAAGAATGTTTTCTATTTTTATCAACTTCAGACACAAGCACTTCTAACATGGATTCACTGAAATGTTTTCACATGGATGACTAGTCTGAAGCATGTTTTCCTTTTATTGGCTCCTGCATAAATTAAAGTGTGTAATAAGTAAATGACATGTACACACAAAATAGCCTCCTATACATGGCATTTAAATAATAGACTAGTGTGCAGGGGTTTTGATACGTTGAATAAGAGCTTTGATATTACACAACTGTTTCGTCGGTTTCATGAATCAGACGCAGATTTGTTCATACAGTATATCTAGAACTAGAATCTGCAGCTGTTTCTGTGCAGTTTTGAGAAATAATTGCCAATGTGTTTGCCATAAATACATAAAAGTCCAACTTCAGAATGGAACTGTATGCAAAGCCATGTCCAATCACAAGGGTTCACTGCACAAAAGTGAAGCGTTTTTTAGTCTCCTTCTGCTTGATCCCTGCTGGCCAGGCCTATAAATAGAGAATTGTCTCTGGCCCTGTGGAATCATGGGAATTTGAGGCCTTTGGCTGTCAGTCAGGGCCACGCAATGACACCGCTGTGCTCAAAAAATCATCACCCGCATTCACAGTGCAATAAAAAACCCGACATGATCCATCTGATGGGAGGAACACCCACGTCTCTCACTCTGTCTCTTTCCCTCTCTATCTTTCCCCCTCTCTCCTTCAATCCGATTCGATCTCCCTCTATCCCTGCAGATATCCATCTCCCTCTGTCAGCCTCAATTTAAGGCTTTTCTTTCCATACTCTCAGTCAAGGTCTCTCCGTCTCCTGTCTGTCTTCTACGAGTCTTTACAGTATGCTGTCTCTCGCGCAAACACACATAGACACACACTCTCGCAGGCTATGAATATTTCATGCTGTGGAGACTGCTGGGTCGAAGACAGCGCTCAGCGGTTCAGGATTGCGTGCAAATATTTACTTCCTCGGCTGAGTGCAGGAGGGCAGGGGGCCAACGGAGATCAGGTAAAGCTCCACGCTCTTCAGACATGAGGACGCACTTGCAGCCGAACATCGTCACACTGGGCTGTGTGCTGGTGGGGGGGACAAGTTGGGGTGGATTGAAGGATAAAACTGTGTGTTTGTGTGTGCGCGTGCATTGAAATAAAGCATAAGCAGGTTGGATGTATACACCTGCTGAGAATGAAGCTCTGCGACAAGTGCACGGAAACATCAAAACACAATTAAGTACTGAGAGAGACAGGAAGACAGAGAGTGAGAGAGAAACCAGGAGACAGCTTGAGTGAGAGAGACGGAGAGGAAGAGCGCACAGATCTAAACTGTTGTGACAAGCTAAAGTGCCTTGAAATCAACTGTGCGTTATATCCAGTGCCGTGGATTCTTTCCCTCGCTGCTGTTTTTGTGTCGTTCTGCTCAACATATGCAATACATCCGACCTACTCTTTTCATACTCTACACTACAGATGTGTATGACTAATGAAAATGAAGCTTGTTGTAATTAATGTTGGAAAAACAAACCAAGAAAATTAGTCAGACACGAGTGGATTTCGATTTATTTTAGCCCTTGTGGCAGACTTGAATTTGAGCTTTTCATCTTTTGTGAGGGATAGAGAGGATTTGTCAGAACAAAAGCACTTCGTCTCCCAAGAATCCCTTACCCAGGTGTGTGTAGGCGTCCACCATTTTGTTCTCTTTGACTCTCAGTCAGGCTAAATTGCTTTGATGACAAATTGGGTATGAACCTTCTATTTTCATGGGAAGAAAAAGTTTTTGATTGAGAAACCTCAAATTAGACCGGCGTGGTTAGTGAGTGTTTTAATACATCCACATCTTGTTCATTCTGGAACAGTGGTGCATTTATTTCAGACCCTATTTACCTTACTGTTGCTTTCAGATTCAAGACAACACCTGAGAAAATCTGGAAATCAAAACCACTACCTATGTGAAACATTTCAGAGGTTGCTCCATATGTGTGATGTATGCATTGAATACAAATAGTCTCAGATTATCTATTGTGCATCATTTATATTCGGTGTGTGATTCGTCCTCGCTTTTTTCTCACTGGCATTAAATCAGGAGTGGCCCATGTCTATGATTCTCTCTGCCCTGCACAATGACTCCCGTGTGGCTATTAGACATTATTTATTCTTCCTCTCCTAAACTAATTCCTGAGACATGCACATAGGTTAGAGACTGTCCAATAAAATCAAGACTTTTAATCCTACAACACATTGTATTATAGGAAAATGGGCAGAATAGAGAAGGAAATGTAGGAAATGTTTCCCAAAAGTGTTTTAACCTGTGCAAGGAATAAAACACAACACGTCATGCTGTTATTGGAAAATAATCAACGACAAGGTGGTGGGATACGGCCACATGCAAAACAGAGTTATTGTTATGACCCTGAAGTTGATCGTATTTTTCCTTATTAAAAAATGCCATCATAGATTTGATCTGATTCTAGTTACATTTAACATATATTCCATATATATGGAAGTAATCACTTATCAGAAGTGGAAATAGTCCAGGAACAGCTTGACCCCTGACCTCTACAAAGTGCTGACACTGGAGACATAAATGTTAAATAATCGTCTCCTTAGAACAAGTGTGGTAATATAAACCTGTGACATGCTTTGCAGCTGGAACTAATGTTAGAGTTGCTGTTATGGAAAATGAATCCACAGCTTCTGAGCAATCAGATTCAAGAATTCAACAGCACTGTGGTATAATAAACTATAAATCATGAGACAGAACTAGGATGCATATTATACCCCTGACTATACCCCTATTGCGCCACTGCAAGAAATGGATTTCACCAGGCCAAATCTGTGGTTTCGGTCTCTATTGCCCAATCCCAGATGTCTTACTGGAGACATGTGACACAAGGCATAGAATGAATTTAATCTGCTCCATACTCTGAATATGTACTAGTACCTACCTGTCAATCCCTTATTCGCATACTCTGATGAATGTCAAGGAGTGATGATGAATTTGTCATTATGGATAGCATGAGCAGAGCTGTACATGAAAATCTTGTGAAATAAAATTAGCTTTCTCAACATTTTCAAGTATTCCACAATGCTGTAGCAGAGCATTAAGTTGAAACATTATATGCATTTCTATATTGCCAAGCTCAGCAATTGCCATGTTGCAAGAATATTTTCTTCCTCGGTCCTTGTACATTCTGTCTCATTTGTCAAGCTTTGCTTTAAATGCTGGCTTTTTCACTGTGCTAAAAAGTAGCATATGACCAACTAAGAAGTTTGTTACTGAATTGCTTTTTTTTGTTACTGAAAAGTTCTCTACCCCAAACAGCCAGTGCTGTATTTAGTACATTTGGAAAATGTCCCAGAAAAGGTCATTTGATGCATCTTTCAGCTTGTTAAAGCCTCTGTCTGACTCAGAGAAGGAAGATGGTGTGAGCCAGGGGTAGATGTCACGGTGATTGTTTTAAGTGGTGTCTCAGGTTTGATGTGTTCCCATATTTAGCTGTCAAAAAGTGCAACAGAACTGGTGTTTGCAATTTCTACTTGACACTTAACACCTACTGTACATTTTAAAAGTGTAACAAACAGAAAGGTCACATTTCCAGTATGCATACTTTGTGAATTAGAAGAAATATAAGTATATAGTGTTATTAAATATATAGTTAGTGTGAAAATATGAACCTACCATGTTGCTCTGGTTGCACAGTCCCTACTGCCCAATCTACAATGTTGAATCCCACATGTGAATTCTCAGTTTCTTATTCCCTACGCTGCAATCCATGGTATCCAATTCCAACCATCCAGTCCTTATTGCCGAATCCCTATTGTCCAATCCCTGTTGTTCATTCCCTACTGTCCAATCGCTGCTGTTCAAGCCCAACTATGCATTTCCATCTGCTCAACCCCTACTGTCCAATTCATGCTGTCAAATCCTTACTGCTCAATCCCTACTGTCAGATGCCTACATTAATATCCCTACTTTATAATTCCTACTGTCTAATCTATACTTCCAGATCATTATTGCCCCATCCCAGTTGTTCAATCAATACTGTCCAGTCCAAATTATAAATAGTGATTATACATACCTTGGCAGTGATTATAAATACCTTGGTGTCGACCTCAACAACAGGCTGTACTTCCTGAGGAAACTCGGATCCTTCAACGCATGTACCAAATTGCTGGAGACCTTCTACCAGTCTGTGGTCACAAGTACAATATTCTTTGCTGCAGTCAGTTAGGGGAGCAGCATCAGAGCTGGCGATGCAAAGAAGCTGAATAAGCTAATCAGGAAAGCTGGCTCTGTCCTAGGCTGCAAACCCGTTACCCTAGAGGTGGTTGTGGAAAGGCAGATGGTGGACAAAATTGAGAGGATCATGGACAATAGCAAACACTCCATCCATGCCACACTGGCCGAACAGCGGAGTTTCTTCTCCAGTGGATTACGGCAGCTTCGCTGTAACAAAGAAAGATACAAGAAGTTATTCTTGCCCACTGCTATCTGGCTCCACAATGAGACAACAATGAGGTTGGGGAGCTATGTGGACACTGGAGACGATGGACATGCCTACTGATTTTGCATAACCAACTACACTCTATACTGCACAACAACAGTAAAAAAAATAACCTCAACTATCCATTCCATACTGTCCACTAATTAAACCCTACCACACAAACCCCAAACTCTAATCCCTAATGTGTAATCCAAAGAGTCTAATCATTACTATCCAGCTCTGCTGTGCAATCCCAACAGTCCATTCCTCACTGTTCATTCCCTAATGTCTGCCCAATTCAAACAGTCCAACCTCAACTTGAACAAAACAAAACAAAATTTACAACATACATGTGCAACATGCACAACACATGCCTACTGCCACATCTCTATGGTCTAATTCTCAGTGTCTAATCTCTACTGCCAGATGCCTAGTGTCTGATCCCTATTACCCCTAACTCCTACTGACCATTCCCTACTGTCTGATCCCCATTGTGCTTTCCGAGCTCTTTTGGCTCTACTGTCTAGTCACTAGTGTCTACTTGTCTAATTCTTACGTTCACCATATTGTCAGGAAAACTCTAATTTGAATCATGACAATGCCACAACCATCCATGGCCGGAAATCCAAGAGAGTGTAATTGGCTGTGCTATCTGGGTAGAAGGGATGGCATTACTCTGTCCCCTGACATTGATCAATCATGGGCCTTTCATGTGTGCTTAACTCTTTTCTCAGAGAGTGTTCAGCATTTTCAGTGCTTTATAGTGTACTTTATAGGCAGAGCATGTGCTCATCACTCTGTTATTCACATTGCGTGTTTATCAGCATGATGGATAGATTATTTGGCATTATGGGTGGCAGGAAGCACACTCATAATTCATACTGAAGCCTGAATCAAGGTCTTTGGAGGAGACATTGTGATGTTGGAGGCAACATATGAAATTTGACAGTTCCTATAATATATATCCAGAGTTGATTACCAGCACATTTAGCAGTCTGGTTATGGACACAGTTTTCAATATGAATTAAATGACAAGGTGTATGTGCGTATGTGCATGCAAGACAGAGACTATATGAAATTGTGTGTTCAAGAGTCTGTGTCCTTGGGATTAAATCTGTGGGTATGTATGTCTAAGAATGCACATTGAAAAACTGGTTGGGGGTATTTGCCTGTGTAATTGTAGGTATTAATGTATTATTTACAAGAAATAACCAGAATGTGACAAAAGCAAGTGAGTGTTACTACAAACATGGCCATCTCACCAACCATTATATTCCTCTATGATGCAGAAAAAATGACCAGTCTCTATTGTGTAATCCCTACTATCTCATCCTTACCATACAATTCCAACTGTCCAATCCCTTGAGCCCTTGTTTCCTACATTAAATATCCAATCCCTACAGTGTAATCCTACCATTCTCAACTGTCCATTTACATCTAAGTCCCTGCTGCCCACTCCCATTTGTCCATTTCTTACTGTCTATCCAGTCCAATTTGTAGCGTACATTCCCAACAGTCTATTCCCCATAGGCCATACATGCAGTACATTCCTTTCTGTTCCATCTCTGCCATCCAGTCCCAACTGTTTAATTCCTACCATACAACCCCAACTCTATACTGTATAATTCCATCAGTCTATTCCATATTGTTCAGTCCCTGCTGTCCAATCCCAACTGTCTAATCCAAACAGTCTATTCACCATCACCCATTCTCTACTGTTTAACCAATCCCTGCTCTCAAGTTCTTTCTGCCCAATATGAACAGTCAAATCACAACTGTCTATTGGTTTAGACCATCCTATTCCTGTCCAATCCCTACTTTTTAACCCAAAAAATCCATTCACAATTGTACACAATCCCAACAATCCACTCTCAACTGTCTAGTCCAAACTGTCCAATCTCTACTCTTTAATTCCAATCATCCATTCCCAGTTGCACATTTTCTGTTCTCCAGTCTCAACTGTTTAATTACTACAAAAGATTCCCAATGGTTTGGTCCCTACTCCCCAGTGCCAAATGCCAACAATCTAATCACCACTGTCCAATCCCAATTGTCTAATCAACAGTCACTGACTCTCCATACTGTTTAATCCCAGCCATACAATTCCAACTGTCCAATCCCTACAGTATAGTCATTGTCGCCCAATCACAGCAGTCCAATCTCAGCTGTCCTTTCCTAACTTAAGTAACCTCAGTAATATAGTTTTAGGCAGAACTTGTCAGCCTATTATTCACATACTGTGTTGATAATGTTTGATGGATGGACTGTTTGGTATTATGGATAGCAATAGCAGGAGCAAAGCCATAATGCATAAAGAAATCTAAAACAAGGTATTTAGAGGAGTTGCAGTGATGGAGTCATGTTTGTCTAAATGCTTTTCCTCTACATGTCCAGAAATAGTAAGTCTGCTGATTTCAAACACATTTTTCATTTTCGCCCTGGGCTCACACAGTTTTCAACTCAAGCCAGAGTAGTTTCAGATGGATTTGTGTACATGAAACTTGCTGAGAGGGAAATTTACTAAGAGGGAAACTTGCTGAGAATATGGGTGCATGAGTCTGTATCCTACAACTCAATGCTATGGATTTGAATCTGAGTGTTTTCTAATGCACGTCAGACAATTTAATGAGTTCCTAAGTATTTTTCTGTGTCACGGACTGGGTTAATGTGCAGTAATTCATTTCTGTGCAATCTTAACCATTCTACAATTAGACAGAAGGAATCCTTTGGAGGAGTTTACCCATCAAGTATAATAAATTTTCTCAAACTTCATGCAATGGATCAGTAATCACCAGCCTAGTTCCTGGATATCTAACTTCCTACAAAATCCACTTTCAACCATATACTAACAGAGCTTTTATGGCTAATCTTAAGAAGGTAGACCTCCAGGAACATGGCTGGTGATTTCTGCATTAGATTATGCCATACAGCAAACAGGTCCCAGGTCACAGTGTGCGCCAGGTCCGCAGAAAATCGCTGTGCACCGGATGAGACAAGATTGTGCAAGAAGTATTAGCACCTGCAGCTTGTTTCTCAGCTATTTATAAAAACGTGCTCCACAGCATGCATCCACTTCCAAGTTTTGCCATTTGCTTTTGCATAGACTTTATTTGAATAGTTATAGCTACCAATCTGGTGAGATATTCACTTTTGAATATTCTAAATATATGGACATTATTATTTCTATTAGTAAAGAAGAGAGAGGCCATTTGGCAGTGTGCGGCCACAAAATGTTCACGAACATCACACTGTCCACGTTCTCTCATTAGACCATTTCCTTGCCACAGATCTGAGTATAATTCCTGTGTCATTGTCATTAGCGTGTTTAAATATTACTACTCTGTTTGGGTAGTGTTTAATTTTAAGTTTTCTAGTTCTAGTTGTAATAATGTTCTCCTTGTTATCTTTAATTTAGTTTTGTTTGTTTTATTTGTTTATTCTTTGTCTTAATAAATAACAGACAAGTGTCTAACCTCGGTCTTGTCATTTGAATTACTGAAGAGTTTTTTCTTCCCTTTGAGTTGCATTTGAATTATATGTTTTTTTCTTTCTTTTTTGATGTGGCCTTCATAGGAATTTTCCCTTTTAATGACTGGCAATTCTTTTATTGAGTGAACTGCTTTGATTGTGCTAGTAGTTTGTTGCAACTGCAGCTTTGGCAGTGATGTTGCTAGTCATTTTTGGAGTATGATGAACTGATTTTCTTATAGAATTGAGCATATAAAGTGCAGATTTTATTTTTTACCTTTTCTTTGGTCTTCAGGCAGCCAATCATGTGAAAAAACAGACAAAAAAAAGCGAGAAATTCGTCATAATTTTGGTCATTGAGAGCTGTCTAATCCTGTAACATGTACACTCAAAATCTGGATGCATTTTCAACATGGCGAGGTAGGAGTGTGAGAATCTGTTTAAATATGTACTCAGAGGTGGGTTGCTACTTGTGGGTGACACCAGACGCTGTATGTGTGTGTGTGTGTGCGTGCGTGCGTGCACGCGCGTTTGTGTGCATTTATGGACCTGTCCGCCTCTCCGGCACATCCGTAAGTCTTCCTCTCCGCAGGCTGTTACTCAGCCAGATGCGCTCCTCAGTTTCTGATGACTGCGCTGCCCCTCTCTCTGACTCGCTCGCATCAGTCTACCTGAAATGTTTACAGCCAGACAAGAAATGAAGGCAACTCTGCACGCCTGAAGCAAATGAGTCCTCTTATTATACATGAATAAAACAAAGCATTTGAATCAATTGACTGCACAGATACAGGTCTCTCAGGGGGCCCAGGAGGCCTTTTCATAAAGCAGCTCAGGCGAGGAAAAACAGTTCCTCATTCAGATTGGCTCTCATGTTTCTACTTTCAAATCTCAGAGATCAGCCAAGCCTTTTACCCCATAACAAGCAAAATTATACAGACACAGGCTCCTGATTCTCAATCAGCACTTGTATTCTAGATAAATATCAGGATGGCCCTTACAGAAAAGATAACTTCACATTTGCAATTTCGACAGAAAACACTTCACGTTATGTTTCACACATTTTTCACATGTAGTCCATGTGTTATTATTTTCACATCTGATTTTTACGTTTCATTTATTTTCACGTGTTTTTTTTTTTTTTTTACATGATTCATTTAGTCCTGAGGTGCCTTTGATTTTTTTCTTAAACAAATGACACATCTGATTTAACATGATTTATTTATTAACACAAGGAATTTTTTTTAGACATAATTTGTTTCTTTCCATATGTGCTTTTTTTTTTTTTTTTTTTACACGATTCATTTAGTGAGATGTGAATCTTTAGATTTTTATTTCTTTAACAAATGACTCATCTGATGATTCATTTATTTATACAAGGAATTTATTTTTACACACGATTTGTTTATTTTCACGTCATGTTTTTAATGTCACATGATTTTTAAACATAATTCATTTATTTTCACGCGAGTCATTTGATTTGGATTTTTTAAACAAATAATAGGCATCTGACTTTCACATGATTCATATATCTTCATGTGATATAAATGATCCATTTATTTTTCACATTTGATATTCACACAGTTCATTTACTTTTACATGTGATTTTTTTTTTTACACATAATTTGCTTATTTTCACATGAGATTTTTCCACATGATTTGTTTATATTTTCTCCTTTCTTAAAAGATTCATTTATTTAAGTTTTTTTTTTATTTATTTATTTATTTTTTTTTTTATTTACATGTAGGACATATGGTTTCATTTCTCACGTTAGTTTACAATTGCCATTTCAGGGCATAAAAATGAAATTGATGAAATGCACTTTGACATGAAATGAAATGCACTTTGACATGTTTTTCACTTGTGATCTCATGTGAAGTGATTAAATGGTCCACCGCCATAGTAATACCTGTAAAATCCTACCCACTCGGGATAGACAAGTTTAATTAAAACTTGTGCTGTCAGTGCTTTTCTAAAACAGGAAATGACTGCGACCAAACTAAGACAGAAGTGCTGTATTTGTAGCTTCAGCTAGCTTTCAGCTAAGTCCCTGACTTACTGTATATAGCACCTTTAAATGATTATTACATTTAATTGCCTATTTTGCTATATTTTGGTCTGCCTGGTTATATGGCCACTGATAATTCTTTTGACACTTTGACACTTCTGCTATTCTTGCATAGATCTTCTATGCAGAATTTGCACTTCACAAATGATCATTGAGCCAAAAATTAAAAAGGAAAACTTCCTGTTTGTGTTATTTCACCCTGTCCTACATGACAATGATGCTGAGTACTTCTAATTCAGCTGCTTAAGTGGTGTTCACTGCAGCTGCACCCATCAGCGTCAGTAATCATTACACTGATAAAATGAGCAGTTAATGAATCTTTGTTGAATTTGCCACATGTGCAAAAACTCTTTGTATCAGTTGTTGCACTTTGCTCATATTCTAGGATGGGCATTTTAACCACGTTTGGCTTTTGAATATCCACATTTGTCAATGAATAGCATTCAAATATCCTAACAGGAAAATGGTTTAAAGGAAATGAACAGTTTCACACTGAAGCTTGTTGGACTTTGTAAAATATTGCCAACCAAATGTCATTTATCCAGCTCAATAATAGCTTCCTAAGAGCCTCTGAGGTGACATGGAGGTTATTTTTTTAATTAGGCATGGCCATGATTTAATATAACAAGGCAAGGAGTTAATATTTCAAAGCCACAAATAAATTATGTTGTCATGGCTGTGAGATGTCAAAGTTGTGGCCATGAATTGTATAAACTGAGCCCTTGACTTAACATATTGTAGAACTCAAGTACACCTTTATACTTCCTTCCAAAACCTTCATTTTTTACCCAGGTCTTTGGCTAGCTAACTCTATATGCCTTGTAATGATGCTGTTTTTTTCTGTTCTTTTTTTTTTTTAATCATATATTTTTATTTCATTTTAATTTTTTATTTTATTTCTCTCATTATAAGCTTCTTCTTTTTTTTTTTTTTACCATGACCAGTCCTTATCGATCCTTTCATTAAGCATATATTTGATGTTTTACTCTTTCCTATGTACTAGCTTGTGTTGTATTTCTGTATGCCACTTTGCATTCTTTATTATTTTTATTACTACTATTAAGGTTAAAGTAAAGTATTATATAATAAAAGATCTCTATGCTTGGGTTCCTGTGGTCACAATGATCTAATTAACTGATTTCAGTGTCTCACTCATTAAGTGGCCACTAAATACATCTTGAGAAACCTATTAGAGCTTATTAAGAAATAAGCACCATGTCATCTCAGCAGCTCCACAGATAACTGTGTACTGTGACTAGAATGTCAAACAACCAATTCTTAGCTTCATATAGAGAACTTTTTTATTTAAGGGAACGCTTCCACACAGAAATGTTAATATTTCTCCCAGAGGGACATGATGAAGTAAACTTTCTGGTGCTACTCTCTTTCAAAGAGTCCCAGTAAAGGCACTTGTCCTTCAGGAGAAACCCTTAAAACACAGAGTGTTTTTTTTTTTTTTTTAACTAACACCTCCATTCAGGACCATTTTTTTAAGAAGCTAGAACCCTTAACCATCCAAAGAGCCATTGAGTAAACTTTCTCTAAGAGTGTAAAGCTTTGCTTGTGTCATTTCAATGCCAGAAACAGCGTTCAACTACACTATCCAGAGTACTGCATGGCCTACAAACATGGCGGCTACAGACTACAACACCTAGCACCAAAAGAGACTGTCATGTTCAGGTTCACCATCTTACTGACCACACACCTACAGACCACAGTTTATAAGGACTCTCAATCCTCACTCACTACGCTCTGTGAGTCTCACCAGTTCGTTTCCAAGCCTTTGTATTGCCAGAATCTGCCCGGTTATAGATCTTGTTTTGTGTTACACATTTTGTCTTAAGCCTTGCCTAGTTCACATTGTTCGCTAATTGCTTGACCTCTGCCTGCTGTTTTGACTACATTCCTGCCTTACGTTTTGGATTTGTCTGCCTGTGTCTTCAGTAAAGCTGCTGTTTACCTGCACTTGCATCCACTTCTGCCTCATGACAGCTTGACATGAAACACAAATAAAGATGCTTGTATTTTGACGTTCGCTGTGTTTCTGTGTTTTAAAAAAAATGACATAAGAATACAGAATTTATTCTTTTTTTCAGACTTCAGATATTTGGATATGTGAATAATCAGCACATCGCTACACGGGCACATCTTATAAAATGAAAATTCAACGGCCCGTTCAGGAAGCGCTCAAAGTGTTATTTTATGAGTATTAGTAATCTTCAGCACATTACTCCAGACCATTAAAGCTCCACATATGGCCTGAGCAGTGATACAGCAGCTGCAGCCACGCACATCTGGGAGTCTCTCTCTCTGTCTCTCTCTCTTTTTTCCATGTCTGTCTCTCTCTCTCTCTCTCTCTCTCTCACACACACACACACACACACACACACACACACACACACACACACACACACATCATATTTTCCCTGTCTCTCTTCCTCACTTTATTTGCAGTCTTCCCCTCCTCTTTTCATGTCTTTCTTTGTCTGTCTCTTTCCTCTGTCTCTCTCTGCCCCCCTTTTTCCCTGTATCTCTCTCTCTCTTTTTTCACTGTGTATTTCTGTATCCTATCCCCCTACTCTCTCTCTCTCTCTCTCTCTCTCTCTCTCTCATTTCTTATAGGGTTCATAGGTTCGTGTGTTTCAGTGTTGTCAAGTAAAACATCTCTCAAATCGTCTTCCTCAAAAACACACTTATACACGCAGTGACAAACTTGCACAACCAACCAAGAGATCAAAAATATTTCTGAATCTTTTCAAACTGACATCTCTATTTTTTTTTTCCCAGATTTGGCCAGAGAATCAAGGATGTTGAAATATAGAAGCTATGAAGAGAAGACACAAAGCCTTGTCAAGTGAAACATGAGTGAAACGGCACTTCAGAAGAATACACACACACATACACACACACACAATCCACGTCTCCCACATGCAGCTGTCGGGTTCACATGGGGTGTGTATTTCTATGTATGTGTGTGTGTGTGTGTGTGTGTGTGTGTGTGTGTGTGTGTGTTTGTGTGTATGTGTACCTGTATTTCATGATAAGAGCATGGCATGTAGGTGGGCTTCAAAAATGTTTCAGGTTTCAAGTGAGACTTCCAAAAAAAATATCTACACCTACACTGCCTACATCTCTATTAAAGTGAAAAAAGGGAATATGAGAGAAAATGGCTGCCTCAATAACCTATTTTTTTTACTAACTTATTTATTAATATAATAATATATTAAATTTATTAACTTATTTATTAATATAATAATATAACTCTGTAGGATCATTTAGGCCTTGTTTCAAATTACATATCACTACTCTCAAAAATCATATTTTAATCATAGCATATTAAAATGTCACATATTTTTTTTATTATTATTATTATACATATTAATGAACTCAAAAGTTTCTCCATTTACCCTGACAAAAAGCGAGGCTGAAACTCGATTTGAGACGAGAGCACAGGCCAAAACATAACTAATGTGAGATGGAGGAAGGGGGTGGGGCTTCCAGTGGATCAGTTAATATCAGAGAGTTCAAAACACATACACAACTGTCAATCATTCCATATCTCTATGTCGATTGGCTCATCTGCTGTTTTCATTTTGACATATTTTTGAGCAGTGTACTCCATTGTTGAAATGCAGATCTCCCACACAAAGTGTGTAAAGGTTGCATACAAGTTCTGAACAATGTACACTTTCCCAAACAACCATTCAAGACCTGTCCACACATCTTCAGATAAGCTTTCCCCTTTACTGTTTAACTTTTGCCAGGCATGGTAGGAGTACGTGGGCATGAAATAAACCCCACAGCACGACCTCCAGTGTTTAATCACCATCACAGAGAGGCCGCTCTAAAGCACCTCTATCCCAGGGCACGGCGAACGTCAAGCACCCCTGCAGTCCCCATTTCCTCCAGTGCTTAAGCTGGAAATGCACATCAATAAAGTGTCTCGGCACACATGTGGGCTCCTGTTGACAGTATTGATCCGGAGCTCCAGGGGTAGCTGCTGCGTGCGGATTTTGTTATCGGATTTGAAAAAAAAAAAAAGAGGGAAGGCAGGTAAGGGTAGGTATTGAAGGCACTCGACATCCTTTGGAAAATATTAGATACGAACCTGCGGGATGCTGCAGCTGAGCACTGTGTGTGCTAGAAATGATGGAGGGAGATAAAGACGAGAGCAAGCGTCTGGTTTTCACCTCTGGAAGAAGCAGGCAAGGTCACGCTTGGGTGATGGAGAAAGTGTGAGATTGCTTGAAAGTAGATTTCAGAAGGAGTGCCAATCGACTGTGAGGATTGGTGATATGTAGCTGCTTGGTGTAGCCCACCTGAGACAGATATTTCCAAGAAGTGAATTCAAATCTACAGAGGACAGATAAGAACAACACTGGTGAAGGGCAGAGGAGGTATTTTTTTTGTCTTAATTCAATAAAAAATAAAAAAAAAGAAGAAATGCTGATGAATTCTCAATTCTGATAGATATGAAGGTGTTGATTAACTAATTTCTGTAGTAACAATGTACACTAAGAATTGTATAATTGTATAGACATGTCTGATTACTGATATGGTGTTTTCTGTGAGGAGACATTTATTTAGCATTTTTGGAAGGAGCCTCCAGTGTCAGCACTTTGTAACAGTCAATAAGTTTTCTGACGCAAGAAAGTCTTCAGGACAGAGCAGTTGTTCAACTGCTTTCTAAATAACATTGACAAGCTGTCTTGATTAACTTCAAGAGAGAGAAAAAACCAAGGCTGGTGAGGGAACGACTGTTTAAAGCTGCTATAACATAAGTTATAACAGGAACTTCTGCAACATGAAATGTAACTATAAATGGATTTTTAAAAAAGTATGATGCTTTGTTCTTTAAATAATAAAATCAAATTGCTAGCGTTGGAAAATTGATGGGGCGCAAGAGTACGTCCTGTTACAAGAAAATATTCAAATCCATCAATGATTATTTTCCAGTGATTAATACACCAAATGCAGACTTTTGGTCAGTTCACTCATGAATTTAATTCAGTGTGTTACAAAAGAGCTAGTCTGACTCCTGTTGTATGGGACAGTGCACCATGGAAATATATGTTTGTCTTAAATATGTAATTTTAATGCTACTAAATTCATGAGAAATTATTATTATTATTAAATTATTCATAAAAATCAAGAAAAATATATTTAGTTCAAAAGTTGTATCTGCTTTGATTTTATTGAGTATCAAAAATGTATGATTTGAGGCCACAATGCTCAGACAGACATTCATGAACTCGAGGTTTCTATTTACTCCATTACATTTATTTAAGTACCTTTTGGAATAAATTGTGCCTGTAAAAGCACTTACATTTTTACTCGACTAAATCTGTAAATATATTACTTTCCATAATCCAGTCACTTCAGTACACCTTCTTTCTATGCAGTTTGGCGGATGTGCTACTTGGCACACGAGTCAACCAGTCAACCGGTTGGGCAGTACAAAAATAAATTGTTCAAAAAACATTTTGTGGTACAGTTTTAGAGATACTGAGCTATTTTGTTCCAGATAAATATGTAATACTATATATTATAATATATTACTTTGTACAAATGCCTCAGATTAGCGCCTATGTTTGCACTGTACATGCACCTACACTGTTTAATTCACATTTATTTACCACAACTTGGAAAAAAATACAACTTGTTGTATTTAGATGTTTTTTTTTTTTTTTATAACTGAACACTTTTACATTGACATTAATAGTGTGCAACAGCAACAGAACTTCGCTTCAAGTCAGGATAAAATGCTGCTTTTGCTCTTGAGTCTGTCCTGATAGGTGCTAATGTTAGCTCAATTTGGGACCAAAATGGCTTTAAAAATGCCACTTCGCTGACAGATTTTGAATGTCTCACCCACGTCAGCCTTCACCAGGCGCCTTCATTTCTCACCACAAAAGAAGCAGCTGGGTAAAAGAAAAAAAAATTGCACCTGTCTGGGAAATCTGCCACTGTATTGCTAACAGTCCCAAAAAAACACGCAGCATGACGAAAAGTTGCCGCATGTCACCTTCAGCGATTTTACTAACTCTAATTGACCTTGAGGGAGTGGAACTGAGTTCACAGTGACTGAATGGATTTGCAACACAGCAATCGTATTTTAAGCTGACCTCTCAGATGAAGCCTTAGCTAAATGAATACCATAATTACTCCATTGCTTCTCAATTCAACAAGCCACGCCAATGATGGAATAAATCCACGCACAGGTTATCAAAAGCCGACATTTAATCGATTCTCACTGCGCCTATCAGAGCGCATACCGCTCCGCCTGGCTGCCTGTGCCATTGCCAAGTCATCAGGCCACTAAAGAAAGAAGCTGCCCTGTTGGGAACAGATCTCAGATCAGCTTCTGCAACAGCTAAATATTAAAGGAAGAGCTCATTGATTTTTCATAATTTTATATCTGTTTACTTACACTGAGATGAGTCAATACACCAAACGTTTATTGGAGATGCTGCATCAAGCAGTCTCAGTCCACTAGCAAGAACTGTTTTTTATTGACTTGGTTTATTAACTATTTTTAGGAAGAAGAAAATTGAGCCAATATGAGGCTTGTAGATCATAAGCAACACTTGATATTAGAAAGCTATATGTGCAATCTTTAAAAAAATGGAGCAGATGGTATGTGAAGGATATTCAGCTCAATAGCGATTTCAAATAGGTGTAGTATGTGCTCTGTGTATGGTTGAAAGACATGATAAATCTTTTTTGCAGTCGAAGGCTTTTTTTTTTCTTTTTTTTTTTACAAACAATTATGAATATTCATAAATATAGGATATCATTCTATTTTAAATCTTTTTTCCTAAATGCATTTATAAGGGAAAATTAGGTTATGCAGAGAAATAATGTTTTAAAGCTCAAAAGTATCCTAAGATTATAAGTAAGATCATAAGCAAGATTGCAAGAAAGACTGTAAGATTGTAAGATCGTAGAATTGTAAGTAAGTTTGAAAAATCGTAAGATTGTAAGATAAAAATTAAGATCGGAAGATTGTAAGTAGGGTCGAAAGATCATAAGTAAGATCATAAGTATGACTGTAAGTAAGATTGTAAGATTGTGTGATAGTTAGTACAATTTTAAGATCATTGTAAGAGCATAAGTATGATTATAAGATTGTAATTAAGGTTTTAAGACCAAAAGATGGTAAGCTTGTAACAGCATAAGTATGATTATAAGTAAGACTGTCAGTAAAATTATAAGATAATACATAAGTAAGAGCAAGAAAGAAAGAAAGAAAAAAAGAAAGAACGAACAATGGCACAGACTGTTATTTTAGAACATGTGAACATCAAGGAATTAACTGTAATACTTTACTGAGGCTATAACAGGCATTATTAGAGATTATAAAAGCAATAAAACTATTTTATTTTATACTTTCCATGATGTTACCCAAATGTAAATGCTGATCTCACAAGTAATTCACAGAAATTTGAACTACCATCACACATTCCCCCACTCGATAATTACAACTACGTGGTCTATGTGATTGGAAAAAATACAAGCACTGACCCTCTCCTAAACTAATTCCCTTAAATCTAACCTTGGTATCTTTTCATACAAGCTGAGTTGTGCAAATTGTTCAAACTTTATTTAGTCCCAATGACAAAGTGTCATTGAAGCAGTGAACTCGGCCCACACTTTATATACACATGGGGTATGAACTGATGAACTTTTGTCATTAGTCAGTATAAGAATAAATAGCAAACCTCGTCTCCTACCAGTCCAAAAGGGCAACTTCCACCTGCCCCCATAAAACCTTGTGGAATATAATAGCTGCTCTTCTTTGCTTCATTCACGCTGCTGAGAGGCAGGGAGGTCATGGAGAGGACGGCAGAGTGACGGCAGCACAACGCGTTTCCATTTTCAGGTTTTGTCACGGTTCCCCTCTCTCTGCATGACCAGTTACTGCGAGCGGCTAATCTTCTCCTGCCCCGAGGCCACAGAAGGCTCCAGAAGTCATAACCAACGTTCCCTCTGCTGCACACTTCGTCCTCAACTGCACAAACTCTAAATGAGCAAAAATTAATATAAACTTTCTAAGCTGCCATATTTCCATAAATCATACTGCTACACAACAATCGAGCTGGAATTAATTCATTTCTGAAGTAAGAGATGAACGCTTGATATCTGTGCATTTGTGCAAGTCCAACAAAATCAGATAATCAGTAATTTAGCGCCATTTTAATAATGTAGTCATTATTTCCGAGACCTAGCGTCTCTTGCTGATCTTCTAGATGAGAACAAAGTACAAAGTCATCAAAACACAATATAATAAACGCTCTTTTCAATATCTCTCAGTGCCATTTTCTTTTCACACAGCATGTTTTTCACCACTCAAAGGAACAGACTGTTGAAACTATAAATCATGGCTGTGTAATTTTACAATGAATAGTACAAACACCTTTAACAATCCTCAACACACACACACACACACACACCCACACCACTATCTTCTCTTTTATGTGGTGCTCACCTGATGTCTTGTGACACAATGTGGCTCACAGTTTAATGGAGTGTTCCAATTAAAAGCCTCCTTCAGCCTGACCTTTTTGAAATGACTGGGGAGGAATCAAGACAGCAATTAGACCTGTTTCTGCGCTCATGTTGATATGTGAGCTCGTTACGAAGGACAAAAAACACACGAAACAGGAACGGGCCAATTAAAACAGATGGCACAAGTGTGTGTTGCATTTGTTCGCCATTTTGCTGTATTAAAAATAGATTTGAGTCACCGCTGAAGGGACACACAGTACAAATAATGGAATATTTTATTGAAATTAATTTCACTAACACCTCCAGTGTAATCAAGACACCTCTGTAACTGAACCTGTATATCCCACTGGGAGTTGCTTCACAGTAACACTTATGATCCTTCTGTGTGATTTCACAGCATCATGAGACTCCGAGAAGGGAAGAAAACCTGTCATTTCATTGCACAGAAAGTGGTCATTAGTACACTTCAAATGCTTTCCTGCAGCGCAAATGTTTGCCGTGAACACCAATGTCTCCCTGCCACCCTGGTATAAGAGCCTGGTGGGAATAATGGGTTTATTTCATAATTGCTGTCACATTCAAGAGTGTCCATCTGCCCCCAAGTTGTTCTTGAGGTCATTTAGGGTGTTTTTACACTTGGTCCCAATACTCGAGTAAGCACTCACGACTGATTCTGAGATCGTTTGGGGGTCAGGGTTCATAATTGCAGGTTTGCATTCACATAAAAGATTTCCTTCTTGATTGTACAGTTCCATACATCAGGATTGCACATGGGTTTGCAAAATGGTAGGCAGGTTACTGTTTTTATTATTGTCCTTTGGTACCAACATTCAAGCGGCAAAGAAAAATTTTATTTTTGCCAGTCGAACAACAACAAAGAGCGTTGGATTGATTTTTGAAATTTCAAATGATAAAAGTAATCTTCACCTTCAATCATTCATTTGTTCATTCATCTTTAACAAGTGCTTTATCCTGGTCAGGGTCGTGGTGAATCCCAGGAATAATGGGCGTGAGGCAGGGCAACACAATGGATGAGAATCCAGTCCATTTGTACACTCATTAACATCTAGGAGCAATTTAGCATAACTAATCCACCTACCAGTATGGTTTTGAGAGGGCGGAGGAAACCGGTAAACCAGGAGAAAACCCACACGGATACATG
>CM041000.1:13228358-13239368 GCA_022985145.1 Pangasius djambal | reverse complement strand
TGCTTTATCCTGGTCAGGGTCGTGGTGAATCCCAGGAATAATGGGCGTGAGGCAGGGCAACACAATGGATGAGAATCCAGTCCATTTGTACACTCATTAACATCTAGGAGCAATTTAGCATAACTAATCCACCTACCAGTATGGTTTTGAGAGGGCGGAGGAAACCGGTAAACCAGGAGAAAACCCACACGGATACATGGAGAACATGCAAAAGTCTACACAGTCAGTAACCTGAGCTCAGGATCAAGCAAGGGACCCTGGAGCTATGAGGCAGCAATGCTACCTTAACCTTTAGAACCTGATATCATAAAAAAAATTCTACAACTTTGAGCAAGAAAGACCAAATGGTTGGATTTCGTATGATTTCATGCAAATTCATAAGAAAAGGTACAAATGCTAAACCTGACCTTAAACTTTGAACATCTCTTTAAAAATCCATAAAAATTCCAACAAGCAGAACCAATATGATTGGATTTTGTTCAATTTTGTATTAATTAAATAATAAGAAAAGTTACAAACATTATCCTGCCTCTACCTCTACTTTATTAAACGTGCATTTTAAATTGTATAATTAACATGTGATCTTCAGAGAAACCAAGGTTTTATTTTGGTTTCTTTCGTGAAGTGAAGTGAAGTGACTTGTGGCCAAGTACGGTGACCCCTACTTGGAATTTGTGCTCTGCATTTAACCCATCCAAGTGCGCACACACACAGTAGTGAACACACACACCCGTGAACACACACCCAGAGCAGTGGGCAGCCATTTTAGCTGCGGCGCCCGGGGAGCAGTTGGGGGATCGGTGCCTTGCTCAAGGGTCTCACCTCAGTCGTGGTATTGAGGGTGGCAGAGAGCGCTGGTCATTCACTCCTCCACCTACAATCCCTGCCGGACCCGAGAATCGAACCCACAACCTTCGGGTTCACCTTCGGGTTACAAGTCAAACTCTCAGACCATTAGGCCACGACTGCCCCACAATGCCATTTGACTACCTGTTGATAGTGTTGCCAGTGGGATTTAGCCCTCGATTCATTTCTAACTAAAGAGAGCGCTGAAGTGGCGCTTTATTCTGTCCACCTCTCTCACCTCCTCATCTGTACCCTCTGCTCAAACAGATCAGCTTCCAAAACATCAACGTTCATGTGAATACTTGCGTCAACACCATCGCACTCGTCATCTCATAGATCACTATCCAGACGAACCTCTGCTGTAACTCTGCATCGTATAGCTGCATTGCATTCTGGAACTTTGAGTCCAATGTTTGCATCAATGTCTCCACTACTTCTACGCTGGATATCTGATTAATATGATGTTAAGTCACTGGAAAATGGTGAGTGAGAAAACTCTTGTTTTTAGGAGCTAACAGTGAAACCTGATCACTATCCATTATGTTTAAAACTGTTTACTTTTTTTTTTCTCCAACCAGCAAATTAGCATCAGAATCACTGATGCTATCAGTGATCATTAATGAATCACTAGAATCACTAAACACATCACAAATATTTCAGTGTAAACATGTGTGTTTCTGGGTGGGGTTTTTCTTCAAGCTATATAACCTTTTATACAAATTCAATTGCGTGAATTGCTATGAATTTGCAAGAGTGAGACTGTTTTTACTATCGATCAGATCATGCAAAATGTGTAGGGATTTTTGGAAAATTTGTGAAATTTACTCTGAATATTTTCCCAAAAAGCTCCAACTGCTAAATTCACCTTACTTTAACCAGCATTTCATGAAAATATTGGCTTGAAGTTTTCATGAATTTTTCATAAACTTCAAAAACATATCTGATGAGCTTCAAAATTTAACACTGACAACTTTTCCACATCTGTCATGCTCTCCTATTCCTCTTCTTCCTTTTTCCTTAGGCTCATTGCCTCTGTAGATTCAAACTCATTACTGTGCCATCTCAGCCCTGACTCAGCCCTGACCTCTGTGATATAGGTAGGGTTCGCTTCATTGCCCTCTCCTTTAATTATCAATGCCAACTTCTTTTTAGAAAAAATGCTGAACTCTTGAAGGAGTTCTTGACAGCCACATAGAACTGCATCGCATCCTCCTGAAGGTGAAGTGGAGAGAAAAAAATCTGAGGAGAAGGAGATTTAAAAGTGAATGTGGTGATAGCAGCATTACTACACATCTCGCTGCTTATCACGTTTAGTCCCACAGAATGCACTTTTTTGAAGTCTTTTCCTACTTTAGCACATTTGGCAAGCTTAATTGGGGTTTAATACTTTCTTGATTGGTTGAATCATGTTTGAAGCACAAAAAGAACTGATGCCAAGAGTACATGGGTTTAGTTCCATGGTTGCTCAAACTTTGCAAGACGTTTTCCTTTTCATTTCATTTTTTTGGAAAACAAAGCCTAGCATCTGAACATCACCTACTAGAATCTCCACTACAGAGTGACAAGAAGAGGCTTGGCCTTGAGACACATTTCAAATGATTAAAGCTTTCATTATATATTTACTTCCAAGAACTCCTTTGCGAGACACATCCAAGGCTTTTTCTCCTATTTTGATCTCGGTGTCTTGCATGCTGATGACCCTGCGTTTTAATTAAGAGCTACTTAATGAGTTTACGGATGGCTGGTGCTATGTGTTTACCCAATACCAGAGGGTTTGAGAAACAGCAGCCATGTCTGGATAACGCTCAAGGTGACCGCTGTCATGAAACCAACAACTTCCTCTATAAAAATCTGTCATCTGTATAATTAATAGTTGAATTTGATCACTAAGGTCAAAAATGCAGTTCCCCGAAGGTTCACGCTGCTCAAGCACAACTTTAAGAGCTGATCTTAACTTCAATGTGGACAGCTTGTTAGGAATTCCTTTCTTAATTGCACCGCAGGTTCTTCCCCTGAGAGCATGCGTCTGCTGGGAATTGGGTCTCGTCTCATCTGAGTCACAACTCTCAACATGCTGACTTGTTTGTTTTATAATAGGAGTGAATTGGGACGAGGCAAATGGTCCAACCTAATATACAGAACTCATATTATGCTAGTGTCCTGAACCATAGGAGACATTTCTTCCAGAAATATCCAGATCCTCGCCTTCTTGAGATGCAGCCCCAGTTAGTAGAATCTTTAGTTTGTAGAAAAAAAGGCCAGGTTAGCATACTAAAGGATTCTTTTGTTTGTCCATCTAACAGGACATTACAACCATGGCATTACATTTCCTTACAGGTGGCCACTATCCCCTGAGTACTAACCACTTCTACTCACAACTTCCTGTTTACAGACTATATAAAGTACAGTAAACAAACATTCAGCAATTGCAAAGTCTTGCCAACACTCCTGTTCATGTAATTTCTGAGCCTTTGATCTAGTGATTCTTTTGTTCTTGACCCTTGGATTGTGGATGGTGTTAAAGCTCCTACACATTGGGAAAGCTTCACATAGTTCCCCACAACAGAAATTTCTGTTTCCAAAAAGTAAAATAAAAAAACCTAAGCAAAATTGCTAGGCTTTGTTTTTCAAAACACAGTGTGGTCTGCTGTGGAGGAATCAATGGGTACAATGCGTTCTAGGTTCTGGAGAAAATCTGATATGTTTAATTGGAACCAACAGAAAAGGAGTGGCCTTTTTCCTCCAAATATCAATATGACAAGGAGGAACAATAATACAGCCAAAACCAAGCACTTATTAGGAAATCCAATAGTAACTTGCTAAATTCCTGAAACCATAGCCTTTCAGGAATATCTAGAGCCTTGCCTAGCTGAAACATCCAAAAACAGCCTCGGTAATACACTCTTTAGGAAAATAGTAGAGTATTCTGAGGTTTCTCTGGTTTTCTCTTTTCCCTCTAAAGAAACCTAAAAATCCATAATTACTTGACAATTCCTTTTTTCTAATAGTGTAGAACAGAGCTAGGAAATTAGAACTGTTAACTATCCAAATAACTATTCAACTAAGAATCCTTTTTAAAAATGTACACTCTTTAAAAAAGTTACATCTAGCAGCCTTAAGAGTTCTTCAGTTCTTCAGGGGAACCCTTTTAGAGAGGCCTACAAGTGGAACGATTTAAGAAGTCCCTTAACTACTGCTAAACCGTTGAGGAATCCTTTTTGCTAAAACTGCACAACAGAGGCTTTCCCTTTAGGAACAACTATGAAGTGTGTACACTATTAAAAAGGTTCCATTCAACAGGTTTGTCCATCTAAAGCAGTCCTCAGGATCTCCAGATCTTTACTCTATTGCAGTGTTGTGTGATTTGGGATTGAAAAAAGTGTGGACTGTCTGGAGGGGAATGGTTTGAAAACCTCTGCTCTAAAGAAAGTTAACCTCTCAATTACTGGAGCCCTTGATGAACCTTTTTTCCTCTAATACTCATCTTAAAAAAGGTTCCATCTATAAATCTCAATGGTTCTTTTTTTTATTCCTCTGGAGGTACCTGAGAATTTCTGTTTTAGAGAGGGCTACAAATGGTACCCTTTAAGTAGCTCCTAAACTATTCCGAGCATCGAAAAACCTTTTTTTTTTTCTAAAAATGTACGACAGAGCATTTTCGTTTCAGAAAAAAATAAACTTTGAAGTAGAACATTTTTATAAAGCCGGAACCCTTATTCATTCAAAGAACCCTTAAAGAAAAACATTTTCTCTAGGAGTGTATGTAAATATATATATTGGGAACTGGAAAGCGCATGCTGATTAAAAATACATTTCCCAGCTTATATAGAAGGTTGCAATCTACAAGAGCATCATTGCAAGAAAATACATTTTAAAATCTCGAGAACCGAGAAGCATGTGTTCCTTTATCTAAAGCAGAGTGGATAGATACTTGATCAAGAGATTACGCCAACACATAGGACACACACACACACACACACACACACACACACACACACACACACACAGATTTGTAAAGAATAAAAGTAGATTTTGATTTTGACACAGGCATTCTATTTTTTTCCCCATACCCGGAGCGAGAACACCAGGGTGTTAAAAGCGTACAATCGATACGAGGCCGTCCGAAACGTGTTTTTATCATAAAGTTATAAACTGGAATGAGTCATGGATCAATGTCACATGCCTCGCAGTGGAAATCCAATTTACAAACCCTCGTTGCTTGAGAAAGGAGGATATGCCTTTAGTGTACCTCTAGGGAAAGTGTGTGGATGAACCAGCACATGTGTGTGTGAGTAGATGATGGTCTCCTTCCTTACAGATCCTCAGAGAAAGCTATTTTATATTCATTCTCATAATAAGGCACCTTTCACCACGCTACATTAATAAGGTTCACTAAAGTCTTGCCTCAGTAGCCAGTAAGATTCTATTCAATGGAAAGTCCCAAACCACACAATGGCATCTAGTCAGGACACACTGAAGCCCGGGGCAGTCCATTAGCTTAATCTTATTTGACTTTAGACCTATTTAAGGACCTCATAAAACTGAAACGATCTCCTTTTGCCATTGAAGCAGGAGGCTCAATCTCTCTCTCTCTCTCTCTCTCTCTCTCTCTCGCTCTCTCTCTCTCTCTCTCTCTCACTTCCTTCTTCTGTTTCTCCATTTTGTTCTCGCTTTCACAGGAGTGATGTTTGCATTATCTCTATTCCAATACACAGTTTGTTCTCTCAGCACTGGCTGCTCACCATCGAACTGCATTGAACCCTGTATGATGAATCACTCTGTCCATGCCCTATTTGTTCCCGCACAGCCCTCCTATATTGTCAAATAAACTACGCAATACGACACGGAAATCACACTATGAAACAAAGCTCTTTGACTGTGTGTATGGCCTGCTGTGGAAGAATCGATGGGTACAATGCGATACAGGCAGTGGAGAAAATCTGATATATTATGTTTAATTGGAACAAACAGAAAAGGCCTCTTCATAAGCATTCCTGATTTTCCTCCAACTGTCAATATGAGAGGAATGGACAAATACAGCCAGAAGCAAACACGTTTTGGGAAACTCAGGAGCAGATGCTGGATCAGAAAATCTGATTTCATTAAAAAATGCTAATATTTCAAGAATGTACGTGACTAAATTTCAACAACAAGACACAAAATGTAAGGTTAAGGTAAAATTAGTGCCATCAGTCGGAACGACCACATAATGTGTTCTAAAAAGATACAAATACAGATACAAATAAGAGGTGCACTGTTCTTTTTTTTTTTTGTTTGTTTGTTTAGTTTAGTTTAGTTTTTTTAGAAAGCTTCTCAGAAAGGTTCACAGGGCATCTGGTTAAGATTAGATCTGGTTATGATACATATATGCAGCATTCATTCATTCATTCATCCTTAGTAACTGCCTGGTCAGGGTTGCAGTGTTTTAAATTAAGCTACTAGTTTGTTTATATTTTGGGAAATAGAACCAACTAAATTTATTTAGAAAATATCACGGATAAGTACAGACAAAACTAATAAATGCGCAAACAGGATTTAAAAAACAGTTTTACGCACATCAGTAGTTGAGACCAGTTTTGAACTGGAGTGATGTAGCTGAGTTTGGGGAACTGTCAAAACTAGAATTCATGCACCATAACACTGCTGACATTTCTACTGTACATATGAGGGTTTTTTCCCCCCATTGTTTCTTGAGACATAGTGGAAGGGTTCCCAAAAAAAAAAAAGAATTCAGGTTTAGGTCATGCCCACTTGAGGTTTAAATCTGATTACAGCTAAAGATACGGATATTTGGAGCACTAAAAGGACACAGATAGTGGTTTTGCATTACATACCCACTGATTGAAATCAAATGAAATCCAACCATATTGCTCGTTTGCTTTTAAATTAATACAAATTTCTCATGACGCATTTGTTAAAAAATAAAACACGCAAGAAATACAGTAAAAATAACTAAATTAATCACGAGCATACATAAGTACATTTACACAAAAATTTACAAAAGTTTAGGGTTAGGGGCAGAGTTAATGTTCATATAAAAAAAATCCAACCACATTGCCCTTGTTCATTTAAATTCCTCATTACATTCAAATTACATTCAGATTTCTCTTGACACCAGTTTCATCTCATTTAATCTTATTTAAAAAAAAAAAAAAAAAAAAAAACAAGGTACAAATGCTAGCTTCATTCCTAATCTTAATCTTTGTATTACCGCTTATAATATTTCATACAGAATGAGGTGTGCAAATTATGGTGGTTAATTAACAGCATGTTTGATCTGATACACAAATCAAAAAGAAGGTTTTAGAGAACTTTTATAGCTGATCACAGTTCTGTAAAATCAAATCCAGTGTGTTCACACCCACAGAACAATTCCCTCTTCATAAAACTTGAAATGTGTGATATTGGTTTGTATTAGAAATGGTCAGGAAGATCATATAGGGGTGCACCTTTTAATCAATTAATCAACAGGTTTTCACATTTATTTTTAAACTTACTGCTCAGTCTGTAGCTTGAGGAAGTTCATCGCTAAGGATAGATTGTAGCAGATTTTTTTTTAACTCTTGCAAAGCTTTTTCCTGCAAGTACTATAAATTCTGGAACAGACATCTGATATTACGACCCCCCACCGAGCTTGGCACCAAGCCTGGTACAATTGCTCAGACCCCCTGATGTACTGAAATGTTCAAGCACCGCTCAAATCTGGCCAAAAAGCTTCAAACGGGAGCGGACACAAATTGGCCTGGACGTCAATAATCAGGGAGAGATTAGCTCAAACGGAGACCGTTATCTCCAAAAGGAAATGTGTTTGGCTTAAGTCTGAGATAAGTGAGGAATAAAACTGCCGTACTGCTATAGGAAAATAATCAACGATGGGGTGTTATGAGGTGGGCTTACCACCCTGTTACCACCCTGAAGTTTATTATTTTCCTATAACAGCATGTCCTGAAGTGTTTTATTCCTTTTATAAGACAGCAATTTGCAAATGATTAGATTTTGTAATAATTAAAGAATGACATCTTACTTTTTATGTGTATAGATACAGGACTAACAAGACAATGAAACTAATTATGTGCAGCAGGCAGTAACAATGATTATACAACATGTCCAAGGACGAGCTGGAACAGAAGGAAACCAAGAAGGAAACAGAGTCTGTGACAAGATAGAACTGTTGATGAAGCAAAATTACTTAAAGTCCATAGCCTCTTTGTTAATTCCTCATTTTCCTTATCTGTATTTGAAATAACTGCCATATTATTTGACGGAGGCTGAGTGTACAGCCAAAGACTCACAACAGGGCCAAGCACTGTCAAGACTGGATGAGAAATCAGGCCAATTTTCAAATAATAAGCACCTCCAACCATTTTGTATCATTGTAAACTAATCGATATAGTATATTAGGCACTAAAAGGCCATCTGTAGATGGAGTAAATGTCACAGCTGTAGCGAGGACTGTGCAGCCACCATACAATTTATGATCGGCTTGACAAGGGAAATTGCCATAATTATATTAGAGGGGGTTTGGGTGCAGCAAATCATATGTAAAAGCAAATCCAAATTAAAGTAATCCAAATCAGAAAGGGTTGTCTTAGTGAGAGGGAGTGAGGGGTTTCTACTGGCATCACATGACAGAGGATACACAAATATTTCACCCATATTCCATTTGTACTAAATCGAATTAGTTTTTTTTGGCTGTAATGTTTAATGCACAACCCAATTACAGAGGCGGGTTTAAAAACAATTCTATATTTTATTTATCAGATATGCATAAATATGAAATCAGCAAAAATATGGACCATTTTAACGCCTGGGATAGTAAAATGATAGAGCTTTAGAGTGTATTGAGTTACTGTTATGTAGGAAGTGTGTAGTAAATAAGTCCAGAGTATGAATGAAAGCTTTTGAACTGTATCCTCATAATCAGAATTCAATTTGAAAGGAATACAAAGGGATGCCAGTTCCCTGATTAAATAAATAAATAAATAAATAAATAATGTCACCATTCATTTTCATCCGTTTTGTGATATCACTTAAGATCTTTTTGATAACATTCAGAAAAAGGAAAAGCCAACTCTGTGGACATCAATACCCATGGACTGTCCTTGAACAAAATTAAGGTAGAAAAAGGAAAAAGAAAGCCACCGTGCCCCCGCGTGTCAAACACGTCTTCTGAAATGTCCAACTTAACACCAGTTGATGACGACAACTTAATGACAGGCAGCTAGATAAGCTAAGTAGATTTTAGTGACTTTTAATGATGAGAGAAGGCTAAATGTGCCTCTGAGAAAACAATTGCTTAAAAATTATGATTTATTGTCAGAATTATTGTTTAGAAGTCTATGGCAGAGAATGACATCACAGTGCTTAAACCCTATTCAAAAATCTAAATGAATATCATCTGTTCATGTGGATTTGTACCGCATAAAAAGAATTCATACTTTTAAGTATTACACTTTTTTTTTTACAAGCTGTTCGAATTTTTACAATTCGAACAGCTTGAGATTTTTAAAAATCTGTGTGTAAGAGAGAGTGAGAGAGAGAGAGAGAGAAAGTGAGAGATAGTTTGTTTATTTTCATCTCCATGTACCCTTTTTGTAATGTCTGGTTTTGGCTGTATGTATGGGAATGGGAGGTGCAATGCTTTTGAAGTGTTTGCCTCATTGCTATGACTGACTCTGTGTGGCTGGGTTTTATGTCTGTGTGTGTGTTTGTGTGCAAGAGAGACACTCAGTCCCATGTTTGTTTGGCCCAGTTGTGGCTGGCTAGGCTTTGTTTGCTATTGTTTTGATCGTTGGGGTTTCCTCTTGGGGGGTCAGAATGGAAAAGAGAGAGAGAGAGAGACAGAGAGAGAGAGAGAAAGAGAGAGAGGTGTGTCTGCTGCGTTTTCAGGCTGAGGAGAAGCGAGTTAAGGCCACTAGCGTGCCAAGTGTTCCCTCTGGATGAACTGCCTGATGCCTCCATCTCACTCTCCACTTAGTGCATGGATGCGTGAAGAGGCGAGTGAAGACACAGTGTTTCTCCTATCACTATCTCTCTCTTTCTCTCTTCCTCTCTGGCCCATCCTATCTCTGTCGTTCTCCTGAGCTCTCTGATCTCTCACCATCTCTTCATCATCTCCCATGATGCTAAGCCCCCTACTGCACCTCTCTCTCTCTCTCTCTCACTCACTCTCTCTGTCTCTCTCATATTCTCCACCTCTCATCTCCAAACAATCCTGGAGTGAATTAGTCCTGCTCCAAGCCCCTAACGTGGACCTCACAAGTTACCTTTAAGCTTTTTGACTCAAAAGCTTTGTGCTGATGTGGGGTGCCACATCTGAGAGCAGAAGTAGAAAAGTAAATCCATCACAGCATGTTCTCTGAATCTGTTTTTTTTTTTTTTTTTGGCTGATTGTAATCTTTATCATTCAAGACTAATTATTATTAATGCTGCTACAGGAAATAATCAATGACACAGAGTCACTGTTAGAACCTGGCAGTTGATTAATTTCCTAAAGCTCCAAAAAATTACCACATCGTTTTTTTAAATACTATGAATATTTGATCTTAATTTGCAATGTTCAATTGAATTCAAGTGTTTCATTCATTTATTTTGTATTTTCTCCTGAGGTGAAATATATATTAAGACTCATGTCCCTGATGGTCATATTTAAATTTTTTATCACTCATAATTCTTCTTACAATCCATAGTGTTATGTGTTATGTGATGTTTATAGTGTTGTTATAACAGGTTTATTCAGTAAGTCATCAAGAGAATAGGTCAAAGACAAAAAATTATCTTAATTATTAATAGTTAGTAGTTATTGGTTATGATTGTATTTAAAATGCAATTGTACTGATTATATGTACTAATTTTTACTTTTACACTTATGTTTTAATGTTTTTTGATGAAACAGCAATAATTATTCTGAACAAATTCACACTTGCTTTAAAATCCAACACCTTTAAAAGACAAGCAGTAGCTTTAAGATGCACAAAATATATTTGCTATTAACCTAACATTTTTGTTTTGAAAGTAAATGATTTTTATATAAATTTAGATCATTTTTAATGTTAAAATTATTGTAAAAAATTGTCTGTCTATCTATCTGCAACAGTGTGCATATAATCAGGCCTACAGTCACGTATCTAATACACATATATGCAGTGATTTTTTTTTTTTTTT
>CM041000.1:13196898-13213243 GCA_022985145.1 Pangasius djambal | reverse complement strand
AAAGTGTCGTTATTGTGAGCGGGGATGAGCAAAAATGCTGTTTTCTAAGTGCTGTAAATTGTATTAATGTTTAAAATGATCTGAAACATGCACAAAGTTGTGAAAGAAACTTTACCTGTATTTAAAATGTCTTTTACCTTTACTCTATACATCATACAGCTATACTATAATGTGCAGCTGTGTGTATAGCTTTACTATACTTTATTACATGCTAGTATATGTAATATTAGTGAGACACCGCAATCATGGAATCACCTACATGAAACGAGGCAAAAGTGTGACTTGATGGATATCTTTCTATACTTTCATCTTTCTCTCACTTAGCCCCTCCCCCCCTTCTCTCTGCCCTGTCACACGAGACTCTCAAAAAACAAACCCAGTAAGAAATCCGGCTCGCTCTATAAATAACAGTAATTACGCGTGACACGCTCAGTAGCGGGTGACCTCGGGAGCGGCGTGCATGCGCCTGCACACATCGGTGACTTGTGCACACGGGGGTGATGTGGGCGATTGAGTGGAAAGCAGGTGAGATGAGAAAAGGAAAAGAAGGCCAGGGGAGATGGGGAGGAGGGGAGGGAGAGGAAGAGAGGGAGAAGGGGCTGCCTAATGTATGTTGTGGCTACCAAGTGCTAAGTGCATTTGTAAGCTTCACAGGAACATCAAAACACAATTGAATGTCTGAGCCTGGAGATTCCAACCAACAGTAACAACAGAGAGAGCGAGAGAGAGAGACAGAGAGAGCTTGGAGGAGGAGGAGGAGAAGAAAATACTTTTTCCCCACCATGTTCCACTTTGACAGCCATAAAAATCAAGATGGAGAAGAACAAGAAGAAAAAGAAAAAGATGAAGAAGTAGATATTTGTTTTATGATGACATACATTAAATAACAATTGAGAAGGAAAAGAAGAAGAAGAAAACTAGGAGAAAAGAAAAAAAATGTTCCTGTTTTCAGTCGTGAGAGGGAAAAAAAAGAATTCCAGTGTTCTACAAGGACATCCATATTTATTTACAGAAGAAAAATAAGAACATGAATAAGTAAAATGAGAGCAACAAAAAGAAGATATCTACAAATAAAAAGCAGAAGCAGTAACAGGACGAGAAAGGAGAAGAAGGATGTTTTTTTTTGCATGTGTTCCACTTTGACACTCATATTTATTACCAGTTGAGAAGAAGCAGCAGCAGCAGAAGAAGAAGAAGCAAAAAACATTTTTCCTGTGTTCTGCTCTGACATTCCTATTTATTTACAAGTAGAAAAAGGAGGGGGGGAGAAAAAGTTTAGTTTTTATGTGTCATACTGACATTCATATTTATTACTAGCTCAGGGGGGAAAAAGCAGGAAACAATTAAGAAAAACTAAAGTGGGTTATATGGTGCAGTTCAAATTAATGTTCTTAATATAACATTTAAAAAGAAGAAGATGAAACCTAAAAGGATATTTCATATATATATATATATATATATATATATATATATATATATACACACACACACACACACACACACACACACACAGTTAGGTCCGGACGTATTTGGACAATGACAGTTTTTGTGATTTTGCCTTTATATACCACAATGGATTTGAAATAAAACAATCAAGATGTGATGGAAGTGTAGACTTTCAGCTTTATTTTAAGAGGTTCCACAAAAATATGGCATTTACCATTTAGGAATTACAGTCATTTTCAGCAAAGTACCTCCATTTTCAGGGGCTCAAAGGTATTTGGACAAAGTGACATAATTGTAAATATAACCATAATTTTAATACTTGGATGAAAATCCTTTGCAGTCAGTGACGGCCTGAAGTCTGGAGCCCATGTTCTCAAAACTCAAATTCTGAGTTTCCTCCCTGGAGATGCTTTGCCAGGCTTCACTGCAGCCACCTTCAGTTGCTGCTTGTTTGTGGGTCTTTCTGCCTTCAGGCTTGTCTTCAGTAAGTGAAAAGCAGCTCTATTGGGTTGAGATCAGGCGACTGACTTGGCCATTGAAGAATATTCCATTTCTTTGCCTTCAAAAAGTCGAGTTGCTTTTGTAGTATGTTTAGGGTCATTATCCACCTGCACTGTGAAGCGGCGTCCAGTCAGTTTAGTAGCATTTGGCTTAGATTTTGACAATGACACGCCTACCTTCTCCAGAGTATTCTTGACTTCTGTTAATGTTGTGAAGGGGTTTTTCTTCACCAAGGAAAGGATTCTGCAATCATCCACTTTAGCTGTCTTCCGTCGTCTTCCAGGCCTTTTCGATGTTGTTGAGCTCACCAGTGCTTTCTTTCTTTCTTTCTTTTTAAGAATGTACCCAACTGTTGATTTGGCTACACCTAAGGTTTTTGCAATCTCTCTTATAGATTTATGTTGTTTTTTCAGCCTAATGATGGCCTCCTTCACTTGCATTGAGATCTCCTTGGACTTCATATTGGTAGCTCCAGTCGAACAGCTGCCAAATGCCAACTCAATACCTGATATCAACTCCAGACCTTTTATCTGCTTCATTTGTCTTGAAATAATGAAGGAATGGACCGCACCTGGTCAATTAACTTCTTGTCAGTCAACTGTCCAAATATCTTTGAGCCCCTGAAAATGGAAGTACTTTGTTGAAAATGGCTGTAATTCCTAAATGGTAAATGCCATATTTTTGTGGAACCTCTTAAAATAAAGCTGAAAGTCTACACTTCAAACACATCTTGATCTTTTTATTTAAAATCCATTGTGGTGGTGTATAAAGGCAAAATCACAAAAACACTGTCATTGTCCAAATACAAAAAATTGTCCTAAATGTGTGTGTATATATATATATATATATATAGCACTGAGAAGCATAGCACAGCAGCTCAATATCCCAATGTCTTTTGGGTTGTGGTTGGCAGATAAACAAGTAATGTGGAAATCAGTGACTGTCACAGACTCAAACCTCAGAACTGATTCTTCACTTCACATCCACCGCTCAGACTTTATACAACGAGGTAAGATATGCCATACACTTTATACTATGACTTTCATGTTTATATTTTACATGAGATCAAATGAGGTCACAGCACATGTCAGGTCTGGCATGTACTCATATCTAACTTAATGCATTCATTTAAATTACACAAGCTGTTCAGTGTGTAAAGATTACTGAGATGTTATGTTTGTAGACTTTGGTGTGATGGTGTTGCTCCAGTTTATTCCTCCTGCTTCTCTCCTGTTTCCAGTCGGAATGACCGATGATTCTGAGCATCACATATTTATATGGAAAGTTAATCAATCTGTTTAAATCGGTAGTGTGTAGGATTATCTTCGATGAGAAACACCTTGTGGATTGTACTCCATTCACTCATGTTTAGCAGGAGAGAGATATCACCACTCCAGTACCTTTATTTATTTATCTTATTTATTTTGAATGCGAAAAGTGTTCATGAGGATCTAAGCTGTCAGTCAAGGGAATCAAGCATGATACAATGTTTTGTGCTTCAACTAAAATACAAATGTTGACATTTTTGCAGTTGTATCATCCAAAGAAAGATTACACACAATCTCATCATCTAATGAGGAAATATTTATTTGAAAGCATGATTCGAGGCTTTTGAATTGTACTCGCTCGACTGAAGCCAAACACTAGGCTCCACTTTTCTTAAACTTATTCTTACCCTATTATGATTTAAACCTGAATTGGTAACCTAATTAAAAATGTAATTAGTGATTAATCTGCAAATTAATCTAAGTCTCGTGACAGAGATTTGACATTTCTATGTTCATCCATCATTCAAAAGCATAAAATGATAAAATGAAGCATTTATCTTGCGATTATTAACTTGATTTCAATAAACAAAGATTATACCTTTACATGCCCGTAAAAGTAATTTGCAGTCACTGTTACCAGCTCTTCAGGAGAAAGTAGCACAAAAATAATAATAATTTGCACATTATTCAATTATCAGGGTTATTTGCATCTCCAAACAGGTTACATGATAAAGGAAGATGGTGGGAACAATAGCAGTATATAATATAGGAGAAAAGTGAAAAGGTTATATTACTTCACGAGTAGATAAATAATTAGCTAGCATTATGCTGATGTGGTGTAATAATTGTATGTGTTTTTTCTAGAAGAGATCAGACAGCTGCAACATTTAATATGAAAGTGACATATAAAAGTACTAATCTTTTTAAAGCCAAGCATTTTGTTGTGTAATTTACTTCTTTACCCAGTTGCATTGCTCTTCACTTTTGAGTGGATTTTCTTTTACAAAGTTTGTTACATGTTTATTTCTAGTCTGCAAAGTGAGTGTATGAATAAATAAAGAAACATTATGGCAGCGTATATTCCTGGGCTGGTAGGAGCTTAGTCATGCCATGTTAGAACGAGTCTTGACAGAAAGGCTCTGCGAAAATTAAGGGCTTTAAAGAGAAAGCCTGAGAGTTTAGTTTTGCCAGACGAATGGAGGCTTTAAAGCTCTGTGCACACCATAAGTTCCCTTCAAAAAAAACTTTTTTTGCACGTTACTTTTTGGGGTACACTTCATTCTCAAGGTTCATTTCTTTAGCCTGGTGCAGCTAAAATATGAGGCAAAAACACAATGCATTCTAGTCCACTTGTTCAGTACGACATCAAAAGCACCCCCCCCTTCCCCGTTTAGTTTTGACGGCTTGTCATATAGGCCAGCTGTTGAGATGGCAGCCTTGTGATGAATTGCTGCACAGCTTCTCACTAATTAGCAAACTTCCCCGTCATTCAAGTGAGCCGAAAACAGATATGTCACACATCCAGAACCTTCACAAGGCTTTGGGTGTGAGCCGGAGGGGAAGCGAGCACTTCATGACTGATCAGCCAGTGGAAAATGTGGAGTCCTGCAGCCTTGTTAGATTGAGATTTTGTGCCCTCAAAGTGATCAAGATCATGCTAGCTATGTGATATAAACAGGTTGACCAGGTACGAGTGTGTGTGTGATGTTGCTGGAGTGTGTGTGGGCTGGGTGCCTTCCTCAGGGGGGACCCTAGGTCACAGCTGACACCTGGAAAAAGGAAGAGCATATTTTTCCCCCTCAAGATCTTCCACAGTCAGTGGCAGCAGAAAAAAGGCTCAAGGGAGAGTTAGCACGCAACACTGCATCTAACAGGCTTTGTGTGCCCTTGTAACCTGTGGACTGTAAGCATGTATTTCTGGGAGAGCAAATGTGTATGCGTACGTGTGTGTGTGCGCAGCTTTTGTTCACCTTCAAGAAGGGTAAAAGCTATATCAACACACACATACGCACACACTAGTATAACACACATCGGCTGTACAGTGCAACAATATTGACTGTGCTCAAAACAGAAGAATATTTTCTGAAAATCTTTCAGTTCTGAAACCGTTCAGTCTGTCAGATATTCTGGGTGTTCTGAAAACATTTTTATTCTGAAAGCAAACAGTTTTACTTATTAATGTTAATACAAGTCAGGAATTTAAAAATGTTACAGGGAACAAAAATGAATACTGATTTTTTTTCACTGAATATTATCAAAAACCACAAATGGCTAAAGAGTTGTTAACTGTTATTTTTACATTAATGCTTAACTGATTAGTAACATTTTCAAGAAAGCATAGCCTAAAACTAAGCATTTTTCCAATAGGCCTAAATTCCTCGCTGCAAGAAGACAGCCACTATAGCTGGGTTTCCGAAGCTGGAGTGAATGCAGGAAACTCTGTGTAGAAAGTATTCTTACAGTAATAAGTAAGTAATCTGCAAGCTGTGTAATACAGCGCAATGGATTCTCTGAAAATGTTAAAAATAAATACATGTCTGGTTAAATATTGTGGTTGGGTTTATTTATTTAAGCAGAGTAGGCTATCATATGTAAAGAATGGGGGGTCTGCTGATACATTTCAATTCAGCTAAGGACTATCTACCTATCTAGCAATTTGACTTAAACTTTTTAAAGACAAGTTTCAGAAGTGCATAGGAAGTGTAAGCCAGTCATTTTACAACCTTCAATATTCATAAAGTTGTGGCCAGGAAAGTGTACAAAAGATGTTCTGAAGGTTTTGGCCAGAGAGGTGTACAAAAGATGTTCTGAAGACTGTGGCAAGAAAAGTGTACAAAAGATATTCGGAAAGTTGTGGCCAGAGAAATGTACAAAAGACATTGTAAAGTTTGTGGCCAGAAAAGTGTACAAAAGTTGTTCTGAAGTTTGTGTCCAAAAAAGGGGAGTGCAAATGTTATTCTGAAGATTGTGTCCAGAAAAGTGTACAAAAGATATTCTTAAAGTTTTGGCCAGAAAAGTGTACAAAAATATCAGGATGCTCCATATCCTGAAACTGATACTAGTTTGTTTCTAACTAGTAATGTTCTATAAACATCATGCAGAAGACCATTTTTACAGCAGAACAGTTTCCCCTCTCAGTGGTTCCTACAGCAACATGCACTTTTTGTTTTTGTCCTGTCTCCATACCCCTGTCCTGTCATCGGTTTATTCCCCGATTGTATGAATCTGTTCTGTGAGTTTTGTTTGTCTACATATACCGTGTGCATCATTAGCATCAGTAATCAGAGAAAGCTAGTGGTGATATTAGCTCCACATCTTAGATATGTAGGCAAATGTAGGCAGCCATGCTAAAGAGAATTGTTACATTGAGAAGGACTGGCCACGCCTTAAGTAAGCATATGTAGTGGGGCAGGGAAAAAATTGCATTTAAGGCATTGATGAAAATTTTCTTGGGGAAACACAGAGCACCAAACTCCATCCAGCTGGTTAAAAGAATGCTTAAAGCATACAAACCCATGGGGTGCAGCATGTCACTAAAGATTCATTTTCTACATTCACAGTTAGACTTCTTTCCTGAAAAGCTTGTAGCAGTCAGAAAGGTTTCCCCAAGACATTGCAATGGTGGAAAAACAGAACCAGGCCAGCTGGAATCCGTCAATGTTGGCAGATTATTGTTGGACACTTAAATGAGAATCATTAGACGATGAATGCAAGTGAAAATCAGCAACAAAACATTTTAATGTCAGTGGAATTGTTAGCCCTATGAAGTGATTAAACACATTAAATTCAATAAATGTAAATTCTGTGTTTCTGAAATATAATTTCATGTAATATACAGCGTAATATCATAATTTGTGTTCAGTATAAAGAGCTCCGACATGATCACAAAAACCATTTGTAAATAATAATAATTAAAAAAAAAATGTTTAAGCAAATTTCACAAAATGAACATTAAACCATTCACATTCCTGCCCTGTACTTTCTTTCTTTCTTTGCTTTTTTCACAATAAAAATGATAAAATGTTACACTTACAAGGACCTTACCAACACCTCCTGGAAGTGTTATTACATGTTTTATCTCAGTGTTACTATATTTTAACTCAAACTACAATGGTTGTAACATTTTTAGTCCCAGTGCTACATCCTCAGAGTCATCATGCCCAGCTCTGCATGCTGTACTCACATACTTGCACATTGGCAAAAGTTTGTATACCCTTAGGATTCAACTAATGACAAATGATTTATTTTATACCAGCTACACATAGTATATTTACGTCTCGCAGGATACGCTCATTTAATTTTTTAACTTATTCCTCTTCTTTTATTTATAGTTAAATAGAGGTATATTTTGCCTTTTGTTTTTCCACGCAGAGACTACGGATGATGCAACCCTTCGCACTTAATTAGATTTTTTTTTTTTTTTTTTTTGGCTTATTCTTATACACTCCACCCAACCATCCATCATTATACGCAATTAATTTATTCACAGTTTGTCAATTGCTGCTGTCACCATTAATATCACCATAATTATTTTCAGAGTTACAGCTGATGTCATCGTTGTTTATTGTTGGTGAAAAAAATAGCAGCACAGATAATGAGCCATATGTTGTGACAACCTATGGATAGTAAGTACAAGCAGCTTCAGAATTATTGACACCCTTACTAAATGAAACCCCATAGAGTTCAGGGGCCTCATTTATCAACCTTGCGTACGCATAGTTTTGTGTGTAATCTTTGCGAACGCACATTTATATGCATCGAATGGGATTTATCAAGTTTTGCTTATGCGTGACGATGTGTGTATATTTCCGCACAACCCTGACCATGCATATGCAAGAACCCCTAGTGGTAGAAAAGTGTAATAGCAGGTAAACTGACTATGTGGAGCTTCTATATTGTGTACTGTCTATCATACCAGCATTACTGAGAGAGTAATTACTGATTTCGGTGCTCACAATATGCACATGATACAGTTGAAATGTAAAGTAAAATCGTATAAAAAGGTTTAAGCACCACTGGAAACACTATGATAAGACTGAGGAGTGGATCATCAGTTGATTTCGTTTCCTCAGTGCAGTTTTAGTTGATCTCTATTCTAGGACGTTTAGCTAGGGGTACATTTCAGAAAGACACTGGAGACAGTACTGGCATTTCCCAATGATCTACGAGTTGAATAATGACATGTCTTACCTTCATTTATCACACACATTCACACATTTCCAAAACCAGAAGGGAAAAAAGCAAAAATGACAAATTTTCATGCCATCACAGATTTTCTAAATGCAATTGGGGAAATAGAATGCACACACGTACTCGTAAAAAACTTTTTTCTTCAAATCTTATTTATTTATTCGACAAACTACTCGTAAAAGTGCCAAATAAAAGTTCTGCTGTACTCCATGCAGCAGTATTTTACTTCATCTTAGACTTTATGGCATGTTCCATGTCGTCTGAAACATGCAGCACTGCAAGAAGGATATTGTGCTTTTTAAAGTGAACTTGTTTACCATATATGGCAATTTGAGGGTGTTTCTTTATGCAAACGAGTGTGGCTGTGCACCAGCACATCAACTTAGAATGTGTGGGATTTATAAATTGCTGTTTATAGTTGTATATATATATATATAGTTATTGTGTGTACGGACGGCTCTTGTGCACAAATTTAGTATTTGCTTCACGCACCCTTTGATAAATGAGACCCCAGGTCTGGTGAGCTGAAGAAGAGCAGACCTCGGATGCTGGAGGATCTGGAGAGATCTTGTGTTGAGAAGTGGTCTCGGATCCCTTGCTCTGTATTAGGGATGCAGCCATACCATTGTTTTTTTTTTTTTTTCAGACTAAGTATAAGTGCATATTTTTTGGTTCTTGTCTATACTGATACTGAAATGAGCAACCTACCTAGTATTAAGCAATCAGGGGCATCATGAAACATTTTCTTTTGCTCTGTATATATTGGTTGCTGCCATGTACAAGTGTTCTGTTTAAGATGTTATGAGCGTGCAAAGAAGCACCAGCAAGCGTAGTCATTTCTCCCTAATTTAGTCTTGACCATTTCCTACCCACCAGTTAGGTCTCCCCTATTATACAACCTCTACCAGCTAGGGAGGGTGAAAAGGCTAACATGAGCTTCCTCTGAGACACATGAAGCCAGGCAAATGCATCTTTTTAAACTGCTGCTCATGCTGCATCACAGGGCAGCGTAACTATTCATCACTATTCATCCTCTTCCTCATACCTGAGGTGACGGACGTCCATGATTGGCTAGTGTCGCTGTGATTGACAGGGGATAGAGCATATGCCATCCTTCCCACCCAGAAAACACGGTCAATATTGCACTGTTGGACTCCTGGCCACGGACAGCTGTGGCATAGTCAGGAATCAAACTCGTGATATGTGAATTCTTTCCTGCTGCAACAATCAGAAGCCATCTTATGCTTATTTTTAATGTTTGCTTATACTGCTCTGTATGCTCAGACTGGCCGCCCTCTTACTCTCTATTAAAGATAGTGTTTAATTGCTTAAATAAGATACTTTATCATGTTACTTGTATTGTAGGAGGTGCTGTAGATCCTCCTGTTGATAGCTTTGAGCACAGTTTGCTTTGCTTGCCATCATTAAGCATGAAAAAAGTCCACCACATCAGTGGCATTTCCTCACATTGTATCGCGTTGTCTCAGATGTTGGTACTGAAGCATTTTTACAAGTATGTGTATAGTATGTGTCAATAAAGTGGTTTTGTAAATAATAAAAGTGGTATAAGTGGTTTTGTAAATAATAATAGTAATAATTCATATTTTCTTGAAATAAATCTACCATCTTTATAATTCTGGAGCTGACTGCACATCCTTTCTTTCTCTGTATTTTTTTTTAAATAAATTCAGTTATATTAGTGCTATCAAGCCAGCAAGGACACCTAAAATCTAATCGACTTATATATTTATTTTGCGCAGTCTACCTTGAAATTTTCTCTGGAACGTCTTTAACAGACATCTTACCTCCTGTTAGTGGACTGAGGAAGGGCACATATATTAGGATGAGTGTATTGCCTCTGCAGACGCTTGTCTGCTTTAAGTTCTTAGTGTCCTTGAGCATTCATCTGAAAGCCCTTTCCTTTCACAGCTTCCCTACACTCTCAGGAAAGAGAGAGAGAGAGAGAGAGAGAGAGAGAAAGAGAAGTATGAGGTACAACAGGCTAGTTACAGAGAATTAAGACATTTCTCTGAGCGCTCACAGATTAGAAATTGAATCGTCATTCTGCAAAAGAGCTGAAATGAGTAAATGGCGATTAGCGAGAGAGAGAGAGAGAGAGAGAGAAAGCACAGGCATGAGCAGGATAAAGGAAGAGGTGACGAAGATAGCAGGAGGCTTTTATGTTAGCGTTTAGCCCCTTTAGAGTCTCGGATGCTGCTTCCTTTCTCTCTTCCCAGCAGTTGCCTCTCATTTCAATAACTCTTAGCGTGAGCGTCACACACAGCAGGCTGTGTTATTCATTTATTTTAATTTGCGTAGGTCACGCTAGTTTTGCAAAGCAGCTTTATATTTAAATATCAGCATGTGGGACAATGAGCTTTTTCAGCCATGTTAATTCCATTTTCTCTCTCATCACACTCACTCTCTCTCTCTCTCTCTCACACACACAGGCACCTGAACTCCACACTGTAGCATGAAGCTAAAGGGAAAGACAAACAGCGACCGGGTCTTCTTAGAACACACATCTTTAACAAGCTTTAAAAGAAATTCAAAAAAACAGCTTTTTTAAAACTTATTTTTTTACCATTTCACTTTTCTTCTTTCTTCCTGTATGTTTCTCTTTCCTTCCTCACTCCCTCTCTTGGTCTCTCTCTTTCTTTCTTTCTTTCTTGCATTCACAATTTGTCTCTCTCGCTCTGCTTTTTCCCCATTCAGTTCCTCCATTCGTCTTCTCTCTCGCTCTCCCTTTCTTTTGCTTCTCCTCTCATTCTCCTACTTTCTTTCTCTTTCTTTCTTTCCTTCCTTCAGTATTTTTTTCTTTCTCCCTATCTTTGTTTTTGTCTTTCTGTTCTTTCTTTCTTTCTTTTGTCTCTTCCATCTTTCTCTCAACCACTTTCTTTCTTTCTTTCTTTCACTTTCCTTCTTCCTTACTCTTCTGTCTTTCTTTCTCTCACCCTGTGTATTGAAAATGGGGTTCTTTAAGGGTTTGTTGGATATTTGGATATCTGTTTTACATCTGATGGGTTTTCCTGACCACCATAAATTCTACAAATTACACATGAAATTTTGTAAAATAAATAAATAAATAAATCCCTCTGGAACACTGCTTTGGAGGGTCTGAAATAAAACTCAGCACTTGATGTCTTACGTAAAACTCACAGGGTTCACAATGCTGTGTACTTCCCTATGCCAGTGATATTCTGGACTTTTGGCACACGAACACTTCACTCATATCAACCCACATCACTGCCATAATTAGCTTCTTCCCTCCCTCTTTCCATCACATGCTCTCGCTCCATCCCTTTCTCCATCTCCGCTCTCCACTGCTGCATTGTTTCAAGTAGGCAGCTCGACTCCCACACAAGCACTGAAGTGGAGGTTGCCAACCCCAGAGAGCCTGACTTTGCTTCTGTTGTGTTTGGGTGTGTGTGGGTGTGTGGGTGTGTGTGTGTGTGTGTGTGTGTATGTCGCATTTTATGAGGATATCAAATGCAGCTTCTTAGGACATTCTAAAGAGAAGAGGAACAGCCGGGAGGGACTGCTGCCTCTTCTTTCAGAGAACGAATGCAGAGATCAAAGTGAGGGAGTGAGAGAGATGGAGAGGCAGCGAGAGAGCCTGACTGCCTAAAAAAATGAAAGCGAGAGCGGGAAAGAGTGCTCTCCGTTCTTTCAGAAAGCCTTTGATCCTCCATTGCTGTGACCTCCAAATGAACTGGAGCTCTAGTCCCGTGGAGACTCTGGCAATATGGCAGCCTGGTTCTAATTAATTAGCTTCATCGGAGGATGAATGAGAGAATGACAGGAGGAAAACGTAATCATGAAAACATCAACATGTCCATAGAAAAAGGATTTTTCAAAATGTGTGTTTTTTTTTATTTTTTTTAAAAAGAGTATAATGACCATAAAACAGTCACAATTTGAAAGCAACTAAATGATGTTAAAACATCTAAGCAGGTTTTTAATGCCTAAGAAACATACCATCATTAAAATACCAGTATTTATACAATCTGAAAACAGACACATAGGGTTGCCAGAGTTGTGTTTTTTATGCCTATTTGGGTTTGGTTTTGGAACAAGGCTGCAAAAGGATAAAGCAAGCCTGCAGGTTGTGTTTTTTGGGGCTAGTTTAAAAATAGTTTACAGTTGCCAAGATCTTGTTTTAAAGCAAATAATCAGAATTAAAGCAAATCAATATTCACAACCATAGGCTCGGGCAAACAAAGTGAAAGTGTAAGTGTATCTGTGATATACAGCACTGTTTCTGTTGTAAGTTTAGGCGAGGGCAGGGGATTATGGAGCACATATTGTCCACATTTGCTGATGACAAAAATGCATATTACAAATCAGAAATGTGTGTGAACCACTGAGAACTTTGTTCCCACGCAAAGAACAACAAAAAGACAACAAACACCTCTCCTTTTTCCAATGCCCAAAGTTAGCTAGTTTCAGGTCCTGTTGTGCAGTTTTTCAGACTGAGAAGGAAATTTTGCTGAGACCTGGCAACGCTGTCCACCATAACTAATAACTAACTGCTAGTAAATTAGCACGTTTGCCATGAGCGGGATTTTACTATCTGACTCTTAACGTTTATACTTCCAGAGACTTATTTAACAGTAGCCAACCCTGTCAAAATACCACCCTGCAAAACCCCCAGGAATCTGTTCATCACAAACATTAACTTTGTTAGTTAGCAGATTTCTAGGTAAACTTGCATCATCATATTGTCAGTGGTTTATTTAACAGCAGGCAAACCTGTGAAAATATATATCATAATCAAAACGCTAACATTAACCAAGTTAACAAGCTAGCTAGATTAACACACAGGGTCTGTGGCTAAAAGGTTCAATGTAGTGATTAGACCAAAACTGCAAAAGTGTATTTTGTAAGCTAACATGCTACCTCGAATTATTTTTCCTTTTTGATGTACTGAGAAAACTACTGAAAAACATGAATTTGACATAGTCAGGATCAGCCAGAATGAAATAACTCTAGGATGGCTTTAAAAATAATTTTTCAGTTCACTTCACCACATAATGGAGCATATTTATTAACATTTTGCACCATTGCAAATCCTCTTCTGCTATTAGAAAGCAACTGTCATCATTTACCACACAAGTGCTACTTCTGGAGCTGAGCTAGCTTGCAACATTAGCACAGCATGTTCAGCCAATTAGCTAATAATAAGCTGGTGCTTAATGGCACAGATAGCTTCAATGTGGCCATTTTCATCTAAGCGCAAATAGACAATATGCTATTTTTTTTTAACATAATAAACATAGAAGCCATTTTGTAAGCATTTGAGCTGCATTCACTTGATATAAATGGATTGAAGGGGAAAAAAACAAAACAAAGAAAGTTGTACAGTTCTTTCTTTGTGCTACTTTCACTTTCTGGCCTCTGGTTCTTTTCAGTGCAGTTCTGAAATCACTTCTGTGCCTACTTAGGAAACACATACAGTTCTCTAATGACCAGGATGCATTTAATGGCAATAAACATTGACTTTTAATTCAGTTTTTATTCAGTTAACCCCACTGGCTGAGAATGAAGACATTTAAAGGAAACAAATGCACCCTGAAACACATTAAATGAGTTTATGTTGAAATATATGTGATGTGTTTAGTGATTCTCATGCTAATTTGTTGAATGGTGTATTTGTTATTTCCGTGAGAAGTTAACAGTTGTGAGGTGCACTGATGTCTTGGGGTGTTAATGCTAGCGCAGTTACAATAATGTTTGATAGGAGAAAAAATTGTCAACAATCTCAAACATAACAAGATCTTTTCTCGCTCACCGTTTTCCAGTGACATTCAACATTATATTAATAGGAAATCCATTTGGGAGACGGCAAACACTGGACTCAGAGGTCCAGAATGCATTATAGCTCTACATCGCAATTGTGCCACGTTATGGCAGAGACTTGGCTCAGTTAGGTAGCGATCTACAAGATGATGAGTACAATGATGAGTACAATGATGAATCGGCGGCGGTATTAGCATAAATATTGAAGCTTTGGAAGCTGTTTGAGTGAGAAGTGTACAAAGAAGTGTACCAAATGGAACTAAAGGAAGAAATGAAAACAGACCAACATGTCAGTGAAAGACGTTTATCCACAAGAAAAAAAAAAAACATCTTTTAACACATTATTGATAATAATAAATATTAACATGCAAGTCATTTGGTTTAGCAATTTTGCCTTTAAAAACCTGCATACAAAATGGCAAAAACAACACAAAGCCCCCCTGGTTATTCTCTGACAAAAAGACAGGCGCAAAGCAGGAATTTATATTGCACCAACTATATCTTAATTAGGCAATCTGTGCCTGTGTTCATTTGCATGCACGTTTTTACTACATCACCTGCTAAATGGGCCACCCAAACATCACACATGGCTGCTAAAACAGCAGTAATTAGCACTTCTCTTAGTAAACATGCCTTAAGCAAAGCCAAAGATCTATGGGTTAGGCCTTGTAATTACAGGATCTACTACAAAAAGAATTCAGTAACATGATACTTGCTGATTCTTCATGATAACACTCCTGTGCTGTGTCAAACCATGGGCTTTTCATTCACTGACAACATGCTGCATAACTTACGCCATCACAAAACTTAGGCAGAAAATATGAACTCATCCACAACTTCCTTTGATGCTGAAAGAAAAAAGATGATAGAAAAAGTTTCCGAATGGCCCAAAAACTGGCTAGTTTGACACGTCACGCAACTTTTCCCTTTCTAAAACGCACAACTCAAGAGGCGTTTCGCCTCTCTCTGTCTTTCTCTCTCTCTCTCTCTCTTGCTTTCCTTTCCCTCCCTGTGGGCATTTCATCCAATATTGATGTCCTCTAGTTGTTCCAGAAGTGTCATTTTAACTTTAACAAGCTTTGAAGCCAGGGAATTTGACACCAGTGAATGTGTTAAACTAAAATAAAACAAAAAAAAAAGCATCAACCTGTCTTCTGCGGCACGCAATAACTTCATAGGTCGAAGGAAAATTGTACCCTGAAGACATATCAATAAAGATTGCGAGAGACGCTCATAAGCATGTGTCATACTGAATAATTGGCTCGCTCTCACTTCTGAAATGGGGACTTTTTAGAGTCACAATGTTTTGGGAAAGAATTGTCTTCTGAATTTGGTTGCCTAAATGATTTTGTAACGACTTTCATCCTTTATTCATTTATTACTTCTGTATGAATTTATTTTTTAAATTACCAACATAATTAACATAATAAACAAGGTAATGTAATTATGGAATGCTAGTGTTGGGTCCCACAGAGCAAAAGAACAGCAGTCCCAAACCGAAAAAAAGATAAAAATTTGTAACTACGCAAGAGTGATTTCTTTGGATTTCATCTGAATGTAAGAAAGTCTTAAGTAAAGTTACGAATGCAACATGCAACACAACACTATAGTGCCTCCTGCACTACAATGACACAGAGTTAGGATCCATGTGCACAGAGGGTTTCTGACAGAGAGTTCAATTTTTTTCTAAATCCAAAACGTAAAACTATCAGCAATAATTACGACAGCCAAAAGATAATCCAAAGAATAAACCAAGCTTCCCGATCCAGCCATGAAAATTAATTCAATACATTCTTCTTTTGTCAAAGGCATTCTTAAAGGCTGGAAAAAAAAAATTATATATATATATATATATATATATATACACATACATATATACACACACACACACACACACACACACACACATATACATATATATATACACACACATATATATTATACACACAGTGGGGAAAACAAGTATTTGATCCCTTGCTGATTTTGTTGGTTTGGCCACTAATAAAGACTCGATCAGTCTGTAATATTAATGGTAGGTGTAGTCTAACATGCTGAGACAGAATATCACAAAGAAAATCAAGAAATCGACTTTAAAGAATTTGTATTAATTTATTTGCATTTTATTGAGGAAAATAAGTATT
>CM041000.1:13136032-13196798 GCA_022985145.1 Pangasius djambal | reverse complement strand
TACACCTACCATTAAATATAGTCCCCTATGTATGGAGACTTTTGGGACACCCTGTAATTTCTTTATACAATTCCTACAAAACCTAAACAGATCTCCCAACTCCACAATCGTGAACCTGAGATGAGTTCACTTAAACGCTTTCTGCCCATTATAAATATAACTCTACTGTCAAAGCCATATATTTGTTAATTTTCTGGGAATTTGGCTCTTAGAAGTTGACAGATTAGTATAATGATTGGCAGCACCATTGTGCTATTGCTCTTGCACACTTATTACAGACTGCAGAACATTTACATACTGCCAGTGGTTTGACATGAACAATATGGTAATAATCAGATTTAGCACAGCTAATTGAATTTATCGCCAACCTGATGTAAATTGAATGAAACGTTTTTAACACACTCAAATGACTGGAGTGTTCATTAGCTATTGATACCTGCTGAGAAGTGGAATATAATACTGAAGAAGCTGAAGCATCAACCATATTGACTTGTAGATAGTCTCAGCCTATGTTTTGTACACTTTTCTGGCCACAACCTACAGAATTTCAAAGGGTGCAATCTAATTGGCTCTCCACACTTGTGTGTGCTGGTTTCCAACAAGAGAAAAAAACTGAGAATCACAAATCACATTATTTTTTAATACAGATCTGTGTAGGACATTTGCATTTTTTTATCCCACTTTTATTATTAATATTTTCTAATGAATTTAGTTAGGTCTATTTCCCAAATGATAAACAAAATTGTAGTGCAATGTAAGCTATCAACTGTTGGAATAGGTGTATGGTGGAATAGGTGTAAAGCACGCCACCACTGGACTCTAGAGCAGCGGAGACGTGTTCTCTGGAGTGACGAATCACGCTTCTCTGTCTGGCAATCCGATGGACGAGTCTGGGTTGGGCTTGGCCCCTTAGTTCCAGTGAAAGGAACTCTTAATGCTTCAGCATACCAAGACATTTTGGACAATTTCATGCTCCCAACTTTGTGGGAACAGTTTGGGGATGGCTCCTTCCTGTTCCAACATGACTGCACACCAGTGCACAAAGCAAGGTCCATAAAGAGATGGATGAGCGATGAACTTGACTGGTCCTGACCTTAACCCGATAGAATACCTTTGGGATGAATTAGGGCGGAGACTGCGAGCCAGGCCTTCTCGTCCAACAACAGTGCCTGACCTCAAAAATGCGCTTCTAGAAGAATGGTCAAAAATTCCCATAAACACACTCCTAAACTTTGTGGAAAGGCTTCCCGGAAGATTTGAAGCTGTTATAGCTGCAAAGGGTGGGCCAACTCCATATTAAACCCTACAGATTTAGAATGGGAGGTCATTAAAGTTCATGTGCATGTAAAGGCAGACGTCCCAAAACTTTTGGCAATATAGTGTGTGTATAATTATATATATCTCACATGGTGCTCATCACTATGGAAACCACATCATGAACCGAGAGGTGACAGTTCTGCTATAATAATGTGTTGCTTCAACATATTCTTAGAGAGTTACTCAGGCCAACCGAGTTATCAAGGGTATATCCATATTATATATTGTATTGTATATTGTAAACCTAACAACTAGCAAGGATCTAGGACCAAAAACAAGCACATGGCATTCATTGCTATGGGAAATGTGGGGAAATTTGTGACAGTTCTGCTGTAATAATTGTTTATTGCACAATGTTCTTGGAGTGTTACTTCTTTAGACACAAATGTGTCTGGTATATTTTGTACACTTTTCTGGCCACAACCTTCAGAATGTTGTCTTTGCACTGTATATGCACATTTATTCATTGTTTTTCACTTTTGAACATTGTGATACATGCTTTGCAGAGCTTTTCACATGCTTTTCACAGCTTCTCAGAGCATGAAACCTTTCACAGATTATCATTTACAAATAGCTAAAGAGGTGATATCATTAATGAAGGCAACTTCAATATAATTCATGCTACTTTTGCCGTAGAGCTTAGAGTTTAATGAGATACATTGCACTGAAGTATAGTTTTAATGTGGCTTGTCACTTAGTTAAATGCACTTTTAAAGCAGGTCAACAATGCATAGCTTGCTCAGTGTAGTAGTTATCCCAGACTTGGGCTTTAAATATTGACTGGTCCAGAGGAGATAACTGTATTTCAGGAATATGTGATATCTCTCAATCGATGGTCTCTTGATATTCTCTAAGATGAAGTACTGATTAACCTGTCCGATGAGTATCATCTCTGACAGTGATAGAGAAATGGATTTTGGTCTGCAGGGCTCGAAAAAGAGAAAGCAGAACCTGAATGGAGGATTGGTCATCACAACACCTAATTTTTCATCTGATGATCTGGCTCGGCTCACGGGCTCTCTCGCAACCGTCCCTTAGAAGTGAAATTGACTTGGCAGGAATGAAATAAAGAAGAATAAAATAACATTTCATGTGTGCGAGTTCTGAAATGGGTTGCATAGAAATAGATTTACCTCTTGTCCAAAGTCACTACTGCAAAAGTAAATGTTCTTGGAGAACTACTTTCCAGTAGTTTTATCAAGCCATCTATCAATAAGGGGAGGAGAAGAAAGACAGAAAAAAAAAAAAAAAGAAAAAAAAAGGAACCGCTGTGATAAGAGCAAATGCATTAAGCCTGAAACACTTATATTGGAAAATGAAACTCATTTTTAATAAGGGAACATGCAACAAATCACATCTTTGTAATCAATATACTGTATAACAACATTAAAAAAGTACAGACAAATCAACATATATTCCTCATGTAGTCTAGAGATCAGTGGGGAAAAAGAAAAGTTTCTTCTTCAAATTACTCAGAAGGGAATGTCTAAGTGAATTCAGAAAGTGTGCCAGGTCTTTTATCTCATATATATATGTACATATATATAAATATAAATTGATTGTGTCCTTTCCTCCAGTGAAAAATTAATCCATGACTCGATATGTAATCTTTTCTGTTTGTATCACCATGTTGTGTCCTCCCCTAGCACCATAATGAATGTCTTGCCTGAAGCAAACGTGCCTTTCTTTTACTAGTCTCTCTGGACAAAGAGATTGGCTGAAAAATTGGCCTATTTTCACTGGGAACTCAGTGATAGACACAGCAGTACAAAAGAACAGCAGTATCTCAGTAGAAAAGCAATAAATCTCTGCCTAAAAGGAGTCTTTAACTTTTCCCAGTGCTGAAAACTGGTAAATGCCGTTAGGGGCCAATTAGCGTAATGCCAGCTTCATAACACTACTGGTCCCTGCTACAACTCATTCACAATTTCCAGTATTTTTGGTCTTTCTTCCTTTGGCAAGATAAAGCTCAAATCACTACAGCAAGCAGCAGATTTATTTATTTTTTTTGGCAATTAGGGACAATCAAATATTAACCTGCTGTTCATAACATGTTTGCTTAAAAAAAGATATCTTAAGTAAGAGGAGAACAGCTAAAACATAGTCTTCCTGAGCTGTGTCTCACCCTGAAATCCTGTAATATTAATTCACAGTCTGACCTGTAGGGTTCAATTTAGTATGAGATTTCAGAGGCATACATCTCAAATATGCCATATGCCATCATCCTCCAACCTCAGAAAGAAGTCTATATTTACACAGTGGTGATAGCAGCAAGGAAATCTGTGTCTAAAGCTCGGGACAGAGAATAGAAATGACCCAGATGACAAAATATATGGAGATCAAGTAATAAAAACACATACCAGAATTGACCAGGTGTGAAAGGTTGCTCTTTACCTTGCATTTTGATTAGCAAATGTTAGCTAGTTAGCTTGCTATCATCAATCTCAGCGCTACAGGGAGCGAGTAAACAAACACAACAGCCCTAAATGAGTGGAGTAGCTCTTTCCCCAACAAGAGGCTGGAGATAGATTTTAGCTAGTTAATTAACTTACAATGGCCAACGACCTCATGTTTGGCTTTGTGCACGAGCTACCCGGGTAACATTTTCTCCGTAGTTACTGTAAATGACAAGCTTTTGTTAAGGAATTTGCTTTTTTCACTCCCTACAAATATTCACAGCAGATAGAAATATTCACATGCTACTATACTAAATAGTATGTTAGCATGCCAGTGAAGTCAGTACTATTTGGGCATACTATTTTGTGTGTGGTATGCAGTTTGTAACACAGCCTTGAACTGATGCAGCTCAATTCAAATTACAAATGTTTGTCCGTATCTTGCAATATCACTTTTTTTCTTATATCAAAGATGGTGAAATTCCTAAATGTCACATCCAGCAGCTTTAATTGGTTAGTCTTGTGTGGCCAGATGTGATCTCTAACAAGATTACAAGACTGGAGACAGTGTTTCAAAAAACTAATAGTATGCCTTTATTCAACCTGTCCAAGTTGACAGTGTTGTGAGGCATTGAATTGGCTAGAGAAATTGGAAACTGGGTTTGTTACCACCCTTAAGTCTACAGAAGGTTATTCTAGATCACATCTGGCCAAGAAAGACTAATAAATGGTAAATAGAGCAGAATGTAAGATTGGGAGTTATATGCCATAATTCTAGTTAGTTCTACTGCCTGGTCAAACCATTTATCAAGTTACTGATTATCCATAGTGAATGCAAGAAGACAGCAATAAATCAATTAAGTCAATGCAGGAATGGATTGGTAAGTCCTAGGCCTGGGCAGGAACCTATTCTCTCCCCCCACTTCCCACCTTGCCACCCATTAATCAATGCAGCGAGCCCTGACCGCCCTACCTTGCAACTCTATGCATGCACAAAAAAATTACATTACATCCATTGTGAGTATTTTAGCAGTCTCAGACAGACTCAGAATTCAGTCTTACCTTAGCTTCTTTCATGTATTCTCCTTGCAAACTCATTCACCAAATGGTCTTAAACAAGGTCCAACTCAGTGGCCAGCAGTGACAGCATGTTGAGTCTTCTTTGGCCCATTATTTTTATTGACACACGTAGTGTGGGTTTATAGTTATCAGTGGTTTTTTTCCACTTATGTACATTTACCTCATTCGGTTGAGAGCAGTTTAGTGGTGCTAGGATTTGAACTCATGACCTTCTGATCAGTATCCCAAAGCCTTAACCACTGAACCCCCACAGCTCAGTGTTTAGCTCCAGTTTAAAACAGTTAGGACCTAACTGACCACTCAGTGGTTACAATTTCAGACCCACACACCAATAACATTTCCAAATTTATTTTAGGTTCTGTGACTTTACATTCATTGGCTCGTGTTCTATTAACTCACAAATGGGTTCACAGGTGTTGTGTGAGACTTATTGTAATGGCCAATCAGTCGATCAATCGGTTTAAATCTAAGCTTTGACATCTTCCTAATGGCCACAGCCCTCAACAAACACAAAAACAAAACAAGTCAGGAAGCAATTCAAAAGTGAATCTTCCAGAGATAACCTAAGAGGGCATGTTTCTTAAAAAACATTCACTGGATCAATATCATTATGCAAAATATAAAAAGACAAATGTGATGACAGCACCTCAACGTCAGAAGATTGTAGAGCAATGGAAGGATGGTGCAGATGTTGTGCTATCGCATGTGATCTGGCATGGAAGAGAAAGTGAGACAAGCTCCTTCTCTAGTGATAAAGCTTTGAAGGTGACATCTGTTCTGAAGATATCCAAACTTCTACACATGCATAAAGTTTAAAAAAGAAGGACGGTGGGGAAAAAAGTTGCAATATAATAAGCATGTCCTCAGACAGTGACAGGTACTTGGCTGTATGCAAATTGTGTGCGAGCGAGAGAGGGAGTGTTTCAGTCTTGTTTGTCTCTCCCACGCTTTACACATCATTATTTCCAGCCTGTCTTTCAGTATATGGCTGAAGGGAAGTTAGACTAGGCTTTTCCCCAAGGGATCACGCTAAGATATGCATTTTTTTTGTGTAGGTACACATTGGTGTGTTTGTTTATTTGATACATCACTCAGTCTTCATGACCCCGGGAAGTTCATATGATGGTCAGCAGAGGTCAGTAGGTGAAAGGTGAACGTAAGGTGAGAGATAGCAGGAGGTTTTTGTGCTTACGTTTTGTGCAACTGAGTTTATTTTAAACCCACCTCCTGATCACCCTCGGCAATAACTGCAATTACAAGCAAAACGCATGCATGATTTAATTGGCTGAGAATCACAGCTTCTGGTGCACTCATTTGCATATTTTCTAGCATCCTTGTCAACCTGTCAGAAATTCTTACCCCTGAACATAAATAGCTCCTTGTGTTAGGCCGGTGATGAGCTTAACTCTAGGTGTTGCCGAGACTCACAAAACGCTGCCGCCAAGTCCTAGTAATGATGCTTTTCTAGAAGCCACTTGAATTTATAATGACTACAGTGATGGGATAAGATTGAATAGCGAAGGGAGGGAAAGGAAACTGCTGATACCAAGGCCTGAGACCTCACGATGGAGCACTTCCAAGGTTCCAAGGTCTCAGGAAAAAAATCTCTAAAACTGCACAAAAAGACCAGAAACTAGCTCAAAAAATTTTGGGCATTGGAAAAAGGAGCCACATTTTTCTTGTTTCTTTCTTTGCAGGTGAGAGAAGGTCACTGTGGTGCACATGCTTTTCTGATTAGCTACACTATTGCCAGCTATTACTCATGCTATAATCCTTTTTTTTCCCTCTTCCAATCCTTGCAATATTTTCTTCAATATTTAGGCCATTTACCTGCCATTCTGGCAGTACATCAGAAGAAACACACAGAATGAATGATCACTAGCATTCTCACTCACTTCTGTTCTCATGATGTGATAATACATTTTCCTTTATTAGCCATGGCCAATGTTTAATGAGAATTAATTTTGAGTATTCACTTTAAAATAAGATCTTGGAGGCTGTGGACTATTTTTAAACTAGCCCCAAGGAAACACTTGTACACCAAGGAAAGACTTGCTTTTTCCACCCATAACCTTGTTCCAATTCTGGCAGAATTTGGTATAAGAAAATGTAATGCTGGCAACCCTGAGGTCACCTGAAATCAAACATCTGCAGACTGTGCACTGGTCAAAAAGGAGGGGTGAGGAGCCAAATGAAATATGAAGCATCTTCAATTAATGGATGATCTGGTAAGAGATCATGTACATGGAATACATGGAGGTGGCAGAAGTGTCATGGCAGGACAAGTCTCTCCATGGAACATCCCATCAGCAGATAGGATGTAGAATGTCTGACCAACCAATGGTTCCTAACAATTCTTGGAGAAGGCATGACTGAAGTACAGCACAGAGAACAACCAAGAAGTACCAGACTACAACATGTATGCAGGAACAGCATATAGAGGCCCAACACAGTTGTAGGGATTGCCTAGAGGAGCAAGTGCCAAAAGCGGATAACATTGCTGCCTCACAACTCCAGGGTCCCTGGGTCAATCCTGAGCTTGTTTTGCCTGGTTTCCCCCATGTCCATATGAGGGGTCCTCTCTGGTTCTCTGGTGCTTTCCACCACCCAGAAACATTCTGGTAGGTGGATTGGCTCTAAAATGCCCCTATGAGTTAACAAGTGTGGTGTCCTGTAATGGACTCAAGCCCCGTCCAGGGTGTATTCCCACCTCACACCCAGTGTTCCTAGAATAGGCTCCAGATCCACTGGATCTTGACCAGGAAAATAAATAAATAAATGAATGAATGAATGAATGAACAACCACAAGGATTACGGGTAGGACAATTCCATGTCCAAATCATTGGAACAAGAGAGAGTAGAGAAAAACAACAGAGCTAAGGTGTTTTGGGATGTCCAGATCTATGCCAAATGGAAAAACCAACCAATGACACATGGGATTGGGAGATATAGAATCATCCAAGCTATTGCCTATTGATGGTTTGCCAAGGAGGCTGTCTCGTAAACCTCTGAGTAATAAACAGTGTGAATAAGACTTGTTTTCCTTCTGCATAATTAATGAGCTACTACGACTAGAAACATGACATGTATCATGTACACAAAAAAATCACCCAGTCATTGACAAATTGCCAATATGTGGATGATTTATGACAGTATTCTCTCAAGTCTAGAAAGACAGTTGGAATTTGGAAGAAGAAATACCACAAAGGAATAAACAGAATGTGGAAGCCTCATTGGTGCAAGAGCACTGGAAAGGATCCTCCGTAGGATTCCAGGAATGAAAAAAAAATCAATCTTCTTCCACAAGAGAATTAGAACTGTCAAAATACTACACTGCACCATTAAACTTTAATGATTATTTGCCATTTGCTGTTGTGTAAACCAAAAGGTAAGCTGATAGGTGGTTTTTCTCTGTATTGAGTGAAGAATGTAAAATCTGTTGATTCTTTATAATTAAAGTTTAAGGGCAGCTGCTCACAGAGTGCAAAGTAATTTGGGCCAAATATGGGTGTTTAGGCACATTAGCCACATGCATGCCAATGGCAAAAGTGGCCGAGCTATGAACATTCAATCTCACAAAGGCTAAGATGGAGTTAGCTATGGATGAGTTAATTTGTTATTGATCAATGCTCAAAATTTTAAAACAATTAAAGCCGTCTCTAAACTACATCTATTACAGTCACTTTCCTCAGCTGTGGATGGTCCCACATGGATACCCTGAATATTTGTACTTCCTAAGAACTGTTTATGCCCCAAGTCTCAACTTCAAGCTTTAGTGTATAATCTCACCTGGATACTATAGATTTGTACCCAAGAACTGCTGCTATAAAGAGGATTCACAACATGATCATATTAAACATCCTTTCAACACACTTTTTTCTATACCTTTATACTGTAATGATTTCTAATCTCACTATCCCATATCAAGTACGATTCTGGCTTGGTCATTAGGGATCTACTGTAAATCTACATCCAGTTCCTGATAAAGCTGCTTTGTGACAATGTCTATTGTTAAAAGCACTATACAACTAAAATTAATAATTTTATTAATAATGAAGATGTTAGGATGAGACAGGCATGGGAGTAAAGAGGTTTCTGTTAATTTTTCTAAAATTTATTTAAAATTTCTGGAGGACAGCTCTCAATATTGATGGGAATTTAATCATTTTTTTTTCATAGCAACTAGATAAGATAGTGAAAATCCAGGTTCTTATAGTTTGGATGTAATTTTTTAAATATTTAAACAAAAATCTGCATCCAAAGCGTTTAGCTCAAAACACAAGAAGTTAGAGAAAACATAATAAGGTCTTTAAGGAATTTTGTCAAATCAACTTTTATCTAGTTATCATTGAATCAAAACACCTCACTCCACACAACACACACGCTTTCATATAACAAACAGTATTGAATTACATTCTAAGAGCACCCGAGAATAACCTTGGAAAACCATCAATACGTTACACCTCCCTTAGAGACCAAAATGAGCAATTCAATCAGAGAAAAGTCAACTAAGCACAATGACGCTGTCACAGTAATAACTGCCGGAATGATGCTGACGGATCAGGTGGTGGGACTGGTGTGAGAGCGATGATGGTGTATTCTATAGGGAGCGGGCACTTTACTGGCGACAAAGTGACATTTATTGCCCACCACCTACATCACTGACAGCACACACAATCATACCGTTGCACCAGTCTGAGAATGACAACATTTGTTAGCAGCGTGTGTTGCTGGTGTGGACCTGAACTACCTACTGCTTCTGTTTGCCCAATGTATACACTAAATAATAACTGTCTATCAGTAATGCTGTAACACCGCATGCAAGTAAGTAATGCTTTCAAATCTCTGCTCGCAAAAGCGGTGGTTATACCTTTCTGTTTCATGCTTGGAGTGTTATTACCCAAGAAATCATTTTGTCCATTTTTAAGTATGACTAAGTATCACTCACGGCAAGGTAATATGTCACAGATGATTACTTTGCTGCACTATGATTGTAAGTGGTTAAAAATAGGAATTTAGAAGTCACATAAATCTATAATCCCATGTCTACCCCTGGGCACCTGAGTGTGTGTGTGTGTGTGTGTGTGTCGATGTAACTGGGAGCTCATTTCACCCCTAATGACATGGAAAATGAAAGTTCCACAAAAGGGACAGCACGCACAGGACGTCTCTTGCCCTTATCTCTGTCCCAGTGTCAATCTATCAGTGCTCTTAGACAGGCGAGGGGCGAGACTCCTCTGTGATCATTCATCACGCCACACCACGTCCTTACCCATAATACACTTCTTCATGTGACTGGAACAGTGAGTATCGGATAAAACCTGATGAAGTTTTTTTTTTATTATTTTTTTTTTTTACACATTGTGTGGGGTTGTAAATACAAATTCCGCCCAGAATTATTTGAATTTATACCACAGCACTGTTGGATTCTCAATTCTGATTGGTCAGAAGGTGTTCAATAATTATACCAGTAATCATTTCCTGGGACAGTAATTCAGGCTGCAAGGCAAAATGCAGGTTTATATTTCTATAGGAGCAACTTACCTAGGGACTTGTATGGCGGACAAACGATTTTAAAAAAGTGTGTAATTCTGTGAGAGGTTTTTTGTTTAACATTTTTAGAAGTTGTTTCCAGTGTCTGTGCTTTCTAATAGTAAAGCTGTAACCTTATGTTTTCCATCACCGGAAAGTAGGGCTGTAGTCAAGACCACAACTTTCAAGTCCAAGAACAGCATTAGCCAACACTGAGTAAGACCGAGTCTTAAGGGGGTCGAGGACAAATCAAGATTGAGTTCAAATGAAAGTGAGACCAATATGGAGAGCGAAAACCACCAAATCTTTTTCAAGGCCAAGCCTTATTTCAACTAGTTGGCTTCATTCATGCATTGCACCAATGATTAGCCTGCTTTCTAGAAGAATATTTTACTTCTTGTAAAACTTTGTGCATGCAAAAAGCAGATACATCATGAACATTATTTTCACATCTCACACTTGTTTGAGACCATGACCATATTAAGCGAGACCCATGCCCAAGGCTGAGACAAGTCCAAGTACAAATGGCAATAAGTCAGAGAAAAGTCCAAGTCAATACAGAAAATGTCTTGAGGCCAGACCTGAGTGCTACAGCCCTACAAGAAGTTTGAGCTTTGCTGTTTCTCTGCGTTTTTTTTTTTTTTTTTTTTACACTGGTGAGGGAACAACTGTTCATACATAACTGCTATAAGTGGTAACGGGAACCAACTTGCTTCACAAACGTCCTATAACATTACGTGTGACTATAAATGGACAAGAAGAATGGTGTGTCATTCTTTAATAAGTAAAAATTTGTTAGTGTTGGAAAATTGCTGTAGTATAAGAGGAATAAAACCATCCTGGGTTTGCTTTGCTGTTATAGGAACATAATCAAATTAGGAGTGGTAACAGTAACTCTGCTTCATGCCATTGATTATTTTCCTATAAAAGCAGACCACCAAGTGTTTTATTCCTTACACAATTATAAGCACTTGAAACCGAATTTATATGTTTATTTTAATCAAATTAATTAATTAATTTACTATACATTTAGACCAGATTTATTATTGTTTATTCTAAATCAGATCCATGCATTGGCCCATTAGTGTGTCCGTTAAGAGTACCTAATCTTTCCAAATCCTCCTCAGCCAGATACAAACACTGAGCTTGGTGAATTTGAAACCTAATTAACACGTATTTCATCCCTGTAAAAGTGGGCAATTTAATCTGACAAACAGAAGGAAAATTAGACACAGTTTCAGATGCATAACATTTAGTTTGTGGGGATTTTTTTTTCATTCAGGTGCTTAAAAAAATGCAAGCTTATTGTACAGTCAAATTTATGATGTGAGGGCACGGTAAGCGTTAACAAAGTCTGCAGTTTGGATGTGTTCCTTCAGTGAGAAAATGGTTGTTTATTCATTGAGGGTGAATTGAATACCTCCCAGCAGTCGCGTCGGGGAGGAAAAGACCCCCTGTGACTCAAATGTTAATTTGTGCTTCCTCACACTTTAAATTATTCAGGGATGAAGATGAGATTTTTGAAAAAAAAAATCCTGTTTTCTCAAGCACAACTTCAGTACAAAGTTAACAGTCAACAAACCACTCATAAAGCGACTCGTCTGACTGTATCGTGCCTCGCAAGCCCCCTGTGCCTGTGATCTGTGCTGAATTTAATTACTGCTGCGTTTTACAAAACAAATGGAATGAGGCAGGAAGAAGATAGACTGTCTAACATTACACATCTAACAGGTACAAGCAGAACAAACATACAAACTCAGAGTATTTGAAAGAGAGAACTGAAAAAAATATCATCCAACAACAAGTTAAACCAAACAAAGTGTTAGTAAGGTGTTAAAGACACAACAAGCTGCCAGAACGTCCTCAATACTCGCCATTTATTCTACACGTCTCTGGAAGTGTACTGCCGTGATGAACATCGTTCTTCCAAAAGATATTGGTGTTTTGATGATGGTAGTGGAGAATGCTCCAAATTCTCCCATAGGTGTTCAACTTGGTTGAGATTTGGTGACTGTGAAGGTTATAGCATATGATTTACCAAAATATCATCCTCATCAAACTATTCAGTGAACCCTCATGCGGAGTCACCAGGGAAGAGACCGTGTTTCAACATAGAATAAAGGTGATCAGTCAGAAGAGCTTTGTATTGATTTGCAATGACTCATCTCTCTAAGGGGCAAAGTCTTTATTACAGTGCTGATTTTATTCACTCATAATTAACAAAAGTGGGCTCCCATGTGGATGAAGTAAATCCAGTATTTTATTGTTCAAAATCTCCAAGGAATGATTGAATTAAGTTCTAAAAACTGCATCAATGTGGGAGAAGGGAGTTGTTTGGCTTTATTAGTCTTGGGGACATTTTCTCCAAAAATAATAATTGAGGTCAAATAAGCAACTTAGGTATAAACCTGCAGCACACATTAACACTTATCGAACACCTAATAATCTTCTCTCTCTCTTTTTCTTTCTCTCTATTCTTGAATGGATAATCCTACTTGGATCATTTAGATCTGTATCAAAAAACTACTGCTGTAATCATAAAGACCCTGACGCTCATAACCACCATCCTTTCAACAGACTCACTGTTTCACTTTATAGTATATAATTGTAGAAAAGTAATTATCCGGGTTCCCTTTTGAGTCTGATTCCTCTCATCCTTTCTTCCTCATGTCTTCTCAGGGAGTTTTTTCCTATTCTGTTGTTAAACATGCTATATAAATAAAATATAACTGAATTGAACTTAACAGTGCTATTGTACTCTAGTGCAGACTGCAAAGTCTGCTCTCTGCAAAAAAACACTGTATTGTGGTATCTTCCTATAATAGAAGTAAATGATCTTAAATATAAAACTCAGCACAAGTTGTTGTTAGCGGCACACGGCATCAAACAACGCTGTAGCAAACACTAGCTGGGTGGGAAAAAACATTACATTGTTCTTGATGATCAGCTACAATGAGAACAATGAAAACAATAAAACATACTTTACTCACATCTGTACACAAGCACTTTTCTGAAATTAAAAACACACTCTTCTCCTCTGCAACCCTACTTGACCCAAATGCTACTTCATGCATTTCATTTAAAATTAACTAGCTAATCTTATGAACAGAGAGTCTAGTAGCCTGAACATGAACACACATATGTGTGCTTTTAAGACCACTACTGAAACTCATGAGACATAAACAGAGCCAAATAAAGTGTTCTGTGACATCCCTGAATGAGTAATACTCAGTAGGTTACTCATATCGGTACCATTATCATTATTCGTACTCGATACCAAAAATGGTATCAATGCAACCCTAGTCCTAACAATTTAACAGGTGATCATACATGGAGTGATTTCTAGATGTCTTTTTTTGCAGGTGTCTGAAAGCACTCATATAATACTTAAGTTTATCTGGATAGAACTATTTAATACAAAATACGCTATTAAGATACTTCAATTTGATTAACAACACACTGGATGTATCCAGAATCTTTAATTAAATCAAGAAGTGGATTCTTATAGACCATGTTTCTAAGAAAATGTTTCATGAAATCCATTAGGCCAATTCCCACTGTAAAGTAATTTTTTTTCTGTAGAAGATAGATAACTTCTGGGCTAAAGGGAGCGCACTAGCAAGTTTATCATGGTCAGCTCTCTTAATAGCTAGAAAATTTAGATTTAAAAGCTTCTGGCAAGATGACTAAACGTAAATGTCAAATCTCAAGGACATAGTGAGGGATGGGATCAATTTGACAAAAAAGTAAATGTTGGATTTTGAGAGCTGATGAGTTCATGAATGAAAAACACACCATGTATGTGCAAACTATACACAATGTATGTGAACAAAAACAAACAAACAAAAAAAAAAAGAACTGCATACACTATGACTATTACACTATAAATAAGTTAAATGTCACTACAATATGGTATTTCATATGTCAAAGACACCAGGGTAGAGAAGATTCGAGGAAGCATAATGTGCTTCCTCCAGGTCTTTAATGCTAGGTCTACAGAGTGTTTTACTCAGACAAAACGTGGCGTAAAGTATGATCTCACCTCTTTACATCATTCCTGCACCAAAGATTAGACAGTGTTATTTTCAGTGCTGAAGTTGTGGCAATGATGGATAATGGAACTTCTTACTGCCAGAAGTGCCAACGTTGCTGAGAAGAAAATAGTAGCAGGCGGAGAGGGGGGAAAAAAACAGAATTTACTGCAAAAAAAAAAAAAAAAAAAGAAAACACAGAGGCAAAGGTCTGGTGTGACTGATGGTTATAAGCAGGTCATCCTTTATATACTGACCAATGAGGCAACAATTCCAGCCTCTTGTTTTCTATTGGCTCACAAGTCCAAGGTTCATGAATTCAAAGGTCAAAGTTTCCCTACATAAATTTCAGTAGTACAAGTAAGCGTTACCAGAAGTGAATGAATTTTTCACCCCCTGTGTTCTTTCCCCTTCAGGTAACTGTCTTTTCCACTGGATGAAGTTTAGTAGTGTGTAGCCTGACTGCTGCTTTAGCTGAAAAGCAAAAATATGTGATTTATGGCTAAACTGTAGTGTTGGCACCACTGCAGTGATAAGGCATTAAACAAATGACAATAATAACCAACATAAAGATCAGTAGGCTTGGGTTAAGAGTCTTATTTATACTTTCCATCATTCACCGTGTCTTCGGAAGTGAAGTTCATGCTAATGTTATTGCTGGAACTTATAGAGTTTCCTTGACTCCAGTCAGGCCACAGTTGACTCATTACACCCTCAGAGTCAATTTGTCACTTCAGGTTTGGGTTATTGTGCAGCTGTGGTGGGGCAGGAACGTCCTGAGCCCCCGGCGATATTCTTGTGTCCTTGAGGCCGAATTGATGCCAGGTCTGGACTGAAGGGAAGAGTGCACAGGAGTGGATTGACATGGATGAATACAGACGGCGCATGTTTGCCAGGTGGCCTTGAAGGCGTGGTGCCGGCCATCAATCACGCCACGCCAGAGAGCTGTCGAACAAAAGGAGGGAATATCGGAAAGCCGAGGTCCAAGAGAAAGTGGAACTCTATATTTAGAGTCCGATGATTTTGATGCAATTTTTTACGCCAGTTAAATGCGATTTGACAAGAGAAAAGATGGGTTTCTAAGCGCCAGGGTTTCTCTGCGACCTTCCAAAGAAGTTTCTACACCATTACTATCCTCCTGCCTTTGGCTCATGCCAGTCACAACTTGTTCCTGCCGAGCAGCGTGAGTTCATTTATCACACTTTTCCAAGCCTCATTTAGGTAGGCCAAGGATAGTCTGACAGTGGAAGAGAGAAAAGATCCACGTACTGTATTTGAATGAGAACAGGGGCATGCGCTTCCTCTTGCTTAAACTAGACTCTAGATTTCTAACCTGTCAAAGACCGGTTGAGGAGTTGGAAGGTCATACATTAAATTCACCAACTGTAATTTATGCCTTCATTTATGGAAGGGCTCGTATGCCAAGCTGATTATTTTTAGGCTCTAAGCGTGAAACTGTGGACCTTTTCAAAAATAGAGGCAAGAAGGGAGAACAGATGCACTGACCAAGATGGATCTTCATTAACATACAAAAATCACCAATTTATTTGTTATGGTGAGTGCATGGGATTTTTTTTTTTTTAATAGGTTTCACCAAAATTTTCAGCATTCTTAGCTACTGTCATATATAATGTAAACACTACCAGTCAAAAGCTTGGACACACTAAACTGAATATATATATAATTGTCAAAATAGGGTGACTTTCTGAGCAGCAAAATATTCAGAATTTGTATTATGTTTACATGCTCCATTTGGAAATTGCTGGTAATTAAATTATTTTGGAACAAATAACCAATATACTTCATCTTTAATGTGGGGCCTTTGCTTTAAGTTATTAAGTGTCACTGGTGTTACACCAGTAACACCAGTAACGCATTTCCAATGAAGATGTCTTTCCAAGATGGCATCAACAACATCTCAAAGCACACATTATCAATCACACCAGCATGAATACATTATTCTATTAAATCATTTTTTTCTGGTAAAAATTGTTTTACAGGAAGACTGATAGATGTAACTCCAATGAACCATCTCAAATATCCACAAGACAAAATAGTTTTACAAGTAAATGAGTAAAGTACAGAGTGTGGTGGGAAACTCACCTGGTGCTGGTTGAAATGGCTGCTCATTCTTCTGAACTTTGACCCTTGAAGCACTTATCCACAACATTTTGCGATTTCAAAATACCAGTTTTTAAACTCGTTAACACCAGTGACATGAAATGCAGAGACAATGGTGTTTATTTTTACTTTTATTTTTTTCATTCAAAAAATGTATTTCTGTTAATTTATATATTTGACAGACTTCATACTTGTGTTCACCTGGTGACATTAAAATGAAAAAGGATTTTGTTTTCAATGTCTGCAAAAGCCTCTAAAGCATTACAGCTGGATTGTGGGACGAACTAGTTATACTTTAAAGGAAAGTTTTATAAGTTTTATATAAGTTTTCAACCTTCTTGAAAATATTTAAACTATGTCACGGCCAAGAAGTTGACTCATATTTGATTCATGCTTCCTATTTTTATTATCTAGAATGAAAAAGTAGTTTTAATAGATTTTTTTTCTTCATGTAGATTTTCATGTAGAGCTTAGGAGAAGCAGTGAGGAGCTTTTAAACGCTAAACAAATGTCTCCTCACCGAAAACTTCAACATATCAACAATTTTTTTTTTTTAGAGCATCCACCATACCTATTGAAAATTAATCGACACCTTCAGACCAAACAGATATAAACAAATAAACAAACAAACAAATAAATGCCAATCTAATACAGTCCAATCCTTAGGATGTATTAGTATATTTTATGTATCAAATAATCTAAACTAACATAAACATTTATACACCACAAGTACCTTGATTCATAATAAACACAACTACTATAAAAAAATTTAAATGAAAAAATGTTTTTAAATCTTTTTAAAAATTGCAACTAAGCCAAACTGCAGTGTCTCTATTCAAAATGTCATTTCCTTGCATCTCGAATCCAAGTTAATTCAAAAGTTTGATTAATTAACATTCACATAAAAGGAAATGATCTGACGTTAGTACCTCTTTCTCACAATCAGAAATTAATTTGGGCTTTATGTCAGTTTGCACAAATTGGTTTTTTGTTCCCTCTGTTTAAATTGTTGGATTGAATTAAAGGTTTTAGGTGAGTGCCAACACACGCCATCAACAAACACATTCAAATTATTTGGCATGATTTGTGAAGTGGAATTTATGCTCACGCACTCACTCACTCTCTCTCTCTCTCTCTCTCTCTCTCTCTCTCTGTCACACACACACACACACAGTAAGAAGGGCAAATGTGAGTGTGCTACTCTTGTCACGTCATGTCCTGCCAGTCGCTTTCAAATTTTCTCTCACTGTCTTACAAACACACACAGACACACACACATATGCAGAAATACCTTGTTTACTTGTCTTTGTGTCTGAGGCACAGTCAAACATAATCCCATTTAAAGTCACTGTTACTCATCTAACCTGACATCCAGCATGCAGATGAGCTTAACACATAACACAATCACTCACCTCACCACCCACACACACACACACACACACAAACACACACACACACACACACACACACACACACACACACACACACTAACTCACATCTTTACAAACAGCACTTTAAAACAAACTTAAAAAAAAACTGTGCTAAAGAATCACTTCATAATAAGTCAGGTCTCAGCATTCATAACCTCCAAAACACCTACACATGTGCAAGAAAATAAATTCCCCAAGGTCTGTGTCATTTTAAGAGTTGACATCTTTCAGAGTCGGCACAGCTGCACTAAAAACCTGTCACTGGCCAACAATTACTAAAAACTATTTCCCTGATTATTTTGGGGTGTTAAGCCAGAAATGCAATGGGATGATGTAAAAGACAAACAGATATAAAAAAAAAAAAAACATCCTTCTCATCAGCTGTTTATTTACTTGTCAACCCTTACAATTAAATAAAGTAAACAATTATTATTGTCTCCCCTTTTCTTGACCAATCACTCACTGAGTTCTGCTGAGGTTCCTGCAAAACCTCCGCCATGTTAGACAAACATCCCTAAACAGCATCACAGGCCAGTATACGGAAACTTGAGCTAATGAGAAATCTGTACAAGGGCAACGTTGTATATTCTATACTGATAGCTTTGGTTCTGCAATCTGATTGGCTGAGTCATGTACAACAACAAGAACAAAAACATTGCCATTGTTCTGTGCCTAATCTTTGTCTGTTACATTACTTAGCAATTAAAGCTTATTCTTAACATTAAGCTATGTTGCATGGTGGAAGAATTGTGTATTGCAAATATTACTCCTAATAAATATAATTGTTTATTGAGCACTGAATTTTTATCATATTGTTTTTGTTGCTGCTTTATAAAAGCAATGAGAACCATGAGTGGATTATTGCTTTTAGCGTATAACGCTGTGCCTAGAACATATTGCTGTATATGTTATGTGTAAGGTATATAAACACTTATACCACAATGTATCCCAGAATTAATTAAAGGATGATAAATATAACTGTAGACATCTTCGGGACAGAGGAGTTTGTGCTTTCCGGTTTCATGATAACAGGACAAGCTGCGGGGTTTTTTTTTTCCATCTTATTTACAGAGAGAGAATGAGAGAGGCTGGTGAGGGAATGACTGTTTATAGCTGCTCTAACGTAAGTGAGAACAGGGACTAACTTGTCTCACAGATGTTCCACGACATTAAATGTAAATATAAATGGATAAAAAGTACAAGAAATCTTTTGCTAATAAATGAAAAATTGTTGGCAAATTGCTGTAGGATAAGAGGAATGAAACACTTCGAGACGTGCTGTTGTTAGAAAAATAATCAGCACTAACTCTGCTTCGCATCATTGATTATTTTCCTGTATCAGATTGTTTATTCCATACTTAATTTTAAGTTTTATGGGGAAAACCTGCCATCAAATATTCCCCTTGTTCTTCTAGTCAGTGTAGTGACTATAAGTGCACCCAAATTTAGAGTGATCAAGGTCTTCCATTTCATAAATCTTTTAATTTTTCTGGTGAAACATGATTAAGCATTTATAATGCATAGAGTGTTTATCCAGTAACACACACACACACACACACACACACACACAGAAGCAAAATAGTGAGCACTTGCTGATAAATCAATCCTGAGATAAAACACTTCATAAATCCTTCATTAGTCATTCGCTCCCTCTCTCTGTCTCAGACTTCCTCTCTCTCCCTGATGAATAAGACTTTCCCAAGTGAAACCTACATCAGATTTCAACAATATTAATGTCTCAACAGCTAGCATCTTAGCAAAGCTTTTCCAGAGCCAGGGCTAATCAGTTAGTGCTCATTCGTTAGCATTAGCGTAGGTTAGAAATGGTCTTGCTCATTGAGTAAGCACTCCATGTGTTGGAAATCCTGACAGAGGAGACAGAGACCTTGATCTAAGTGCAATCAAGACAAGGCAAGCAGCCTAGCATAAACAAACCTCATCACTGCTCGTCATCAAACTCGGAGAGGGCGAACAGCGTCACCTTGAAAAACGCCAAAAGAAAACTTTCAACTGAAGAGCAAGCCGAGGTATGTCACGGTGGAAGTTAAAGACTCATGACTCACTACAGATTTGTACTATTTATTCCTCAGAAAACTGTGTGGCTTCCTGACTGAGCTCAGTGAAAATTAGCTTGTCAGCAGGCTGCCATTTCCCTCAGCGGTGCTCTGTTGCTAATCTTTTATGCTACCAAATTTTCAGATTTTCTGCCTTCTTATAACTTTAGCTCTTTTTTTCCTGGCCTTGGTGAAGGCTTTTGTTATTTCTCCATGGCAATGTGAGCTAATTAAGTTCAAACAGAGAGCGCCTCAGAGAAGGCTAATGAGGCTAAGCTGTGCTAGGTGTAAAAAGGGATTATGCTAGTTTCACAGCCACTCAATGAAGTATCGCCGATTCCCACACAGCAGTAGTAGAGCTTAATGTGTCTCCATGTTAAACTATTTAAACATTATTTTAACATATACAGTTAGCATATGTTTTGGCTGATAGGAGGTTCATAGCTAAGGTATTAGCATAGTGTGCCATGCGAAGTTTTAAATGCTATCAATAATATGGTGTGTAAAATAATAGAACTGATATATGGGACATTATTTGTATGTGCGAGTTGATGGGATTCATAATTTAAGGTCATTGAGAGATAGTGAGGGAGAGAGAGAGAGAGAGAGAGGTGAACTATACCAAATTCATATCCATCCATGCACTGATGCTCCGATTAATTGAACATTCTAATGCCTGGCCATGATTACGCTGTCCTCTCATGATTAATAGGGCCCCTTTAAATACCTGAAGCCTAACGAATTAAATTCAGAGCGTGTTTACGTAATAAAGTGTGAACCTTACTGAGCTACGGTCACATCACCCATTGACTCTAACATAATAGCCCTGGCAATTAAAAAGTGTGCCCTATGAGTTGAAAACATGAAAAAAAAAATGCTCTCTCTCTCTCTCTCTCTGTCTCAATGTTCCGTAACATCTATTAAGGTTTAATAGCAGGGTGGTCAGTTAGCTAATATGGTATTCTGCTTTATGCTTTATCATAGTTAATAGCCTAACGTATTAATACAGCCTCCTTCACAGGCTGATTATCTTTATATCTGTTATATCTGTCTAATCAAAAAGTCATCTCTGGTTAGAAATCTACTATAAAGCAATAGCTAAAACATCTCCACAACTGATCCAGCTTTGAATTTATGAAGAAAAAAATAGTGAACTGCATATTGTAATTTTTGTAGGGGTACACAAAAAAAAAAAAGAAAAAAAAAAAAGCAACCTTTGTGATTCTAAAGATCAGTGACTCATTAAACTCATTCCTGAGGATAGGTTGAGTTAATGAATAAAACTGAATGATGATGGGGTGTGTTGTTATTGGAAAATAATCAGTGATGGAATAAAACACTTCGAGACATCCTTTAATTGAAAAATTATCAACAATTATCAACCTGAGGCAAAGTTGATTCTTGAAAGAAAGTTTTATTCTTCTTATACCACAGCAATTTCCCAACGTGTTTTTTTAAATGAAAGTACAACACATCATGCTTTTTATCAGTTTATAGTTACAATTAATGCGGAAGCCATAGGATGTGAACGTGAGCCTTGATTCAAATCCAAATCGGCAGACAGAATCATTAACAGGAAACAGGCGGGGTCAGATCATCTGAACAGTGCAGAGCGAACAAGCTCCCAAATGAAGGACGAAAAAATGGGAGTCAATAAATAAATAATAAGTGGCACTCAGAAATGCGCAGGAAGGTGGAAAAACGGCACAAAGATCATTTGAGTCAGTTCTATACACAGATTAAACGAGATGAAACAGCTAACAGGTGTAGTCACTAATCAGGTGGATCTCGATACATGATCTAAGCATAACAATAACAAAATAAATGTAATGCTGCTATTTAATAAAGAAAAATGTATAATTGTTTTTATTTTGAACACTTTTGGAAGGAGTTTCCAAGTTTTCAGGAAGTTTGCGCTGTCTGGTTTCTCTGTAACATCTGTAACATCTTGAGTTTTAGAACTCATTTGTTTCGCAGACATTACACAATATTAAATGTAACTATAAATGGATAAAACTTACTTTATTTAGTAACTTGTCATTGTTTAATTAGTACAAATTTTAATTGTTGGCAAACTGCTGTATTGTACATGGGATAAAGCACTTTGAGACATGCTGTTATTGGAAAATAATCAACTACATGGTGGTAACAGTAACACACACACCACCCTGGCACTGATTATTTTCCTACATATCTAAGCTGACATCATGAAGTCATATAATCATGTTAAACAAAGTGTTATGCATGTAACTGTGAGCATTTATACAGGCTTATACCACGCATTAGGTATTGCTATATAATATTTTCAAAATGTGTTTATATTTATAAGGTGTCTTCTCTTTTTAGGTGTATTCTACCAGGATTTGATTTATGCAGAGGTAAAATGAGCCTGGACATGAGTTTGTTTCCTCTGACATTCCTCAGTTAATCCACCAAATCACATGTGTTGATAGAGCTTGAACCACACACACACGCCCACACACACACACACAGGCCTGTGGCTAACCGGAGAGATATGCGGGACTGTAGCATTCCAAGTCTCTGTATTTTCATTTTTTTTCTCAACCCCTAATTCTGTCTCCACCTGATTATGCAAAGCAGGCCTATATTTTCCCGTTTGAAGTGGGTTGGAAAGCTGCAGAGCTCACACGCTCAGGGACATTTTATCTTCTTAAAAATGACGAGCACAGGGTTCACACAGGGGTCAACAAAATGGCCGACATCCCTAAAAAAGTGGGTTCAAGCACATAAATGCTGATTTGATGCCACTTGGAATTTGGTTTGTCTTTCGATAATGCTGTAACGGCCCATAAAAAAAAAAAAGACTAGCAGTCGGCCTGGCTTTCTGCTTCTTTAAATATGAATGAAGGGAATGGAAAGGCCAGCGTTAAATGGTTACTTGAGAGGACGCCATATCTGTCGTTGTTTTGAATGGACGCTGCTAAAGCATTGGCCCATTTTGCGAGATTGCATGAGTATCAAAGTGATCCAGAAATGGAAGCTTCTTATACTGGAGGGATTCCCTCTCAGTTTCTTCACACGCCATTACCCCTGAGAGTTCAATCCTCTCTCGTTTGACATTTATAGTGGCATTTATGGGGACACGAAAAAAACGACACAGAAAGCCTTCATGTGTTTGCCTCGTAGTTAGCATCAAGAAGCAACAACAGCATGTTGACGGTAATTAATGAAGCATACTCAGTCTGAGATGTCGCTTTCTATCCATTCCTGTCATGTTCACACTCACAGGACTACTACCATTCATGGACAGAACTTTGTTTTGAAAGGCAAACCCAGAATTTCTGAATTTCAACCAAGATCTCAGTTGAAGGATATTTAAGCCCCTATTAAAGCAGCGCTCATGCGGACATTTCATAAATGGATAAATCAGTCGATCTCACTACACAAGTCAGAGTCTATGGCCTTCATGAATTATACATCTGCTATGTCTCTTTGGACTGCAGTATAAGTAGTTTATGTTGCCTGGAGAAAGTGCTATGGCCTGGAGAGCTTTAGGATGAGGATTACCTCAGAGACATAACCAAGCACATGCAAACAATCTAGCTTCATACTCTGGTTTCACAAAAAAAGAACATGGATTTCTTCCCAATCTTTCTTTCTGCACAACATTCTTCACAACAAACACAACAACCAGAAGAAAAGAGGCCTAAGTGGTCCAAACCCTGACAAGAACAAGGAAGCCAGCACCTTTTTTTAAGAACAGTTTTTCTTAAACATGTGCTCTGGTTTACAATAATGTTTGTTTTTTTGTCTTTTTTTTTTAGTGTAGCTTTGATTCATGGATAAAGACAACATAAAAAAAGGCAGTTCTGTATGCGCAGTCCCTGTGACTAAAGACAAACAGAAGTCAAAAGAAACAAGTCTTAGAAATAAAGCAACTCACAGCATCAAGCTGACAGGAAATGAATATGTAACCATGAAAGCTAGGCAGTGTAACTCAGACTTACTGATTAAAATAGCATTTGAAGGATGAAGGGACTCTATTTGGAAGTGAGTTCTGCAGTGTAATAGGTATAAAGAATCCAATGAGGCTTTTTATTCCCCTCGTATTTAATCACACTGAAGAACTCAAGTTCAAAACTGATGCTTAAAGCCAGTCAGATGCACATAACTGTGGGATTACTGTCCCAGTGACCAGAAATGAATTTAGCCTCCCACAAACATCTGTCTCTTTTCCATTAAGTAAGTAGGGCTATATATATATATATATATATATATATATATATATATATATATATATATATATTTAATCAACATACTCAGGGTACAGACTCTTAAAATACGTTGCTCAATGTTAAAGTAAAGGGTTAAAAGTTAAAGATTTAAATAAAGCTAAAGTACAGACGTACAGAATCTTTAACATACTTTAGTCAAAATTAAAGGAAATACTTCAAGAATTGAACCAAGTTAAAAGTTACCAGGACTACAACAGCTACAAACTACAAGCTACAAACAGGACGAATTCTTTAAAAAATACTTAGTTATTTTTACAGTTAAATTTAATTGTAGTATGAAAGTTAAAAATACAAGAGCAAATCACAAATGAGAAAGAAGTTAGCACCTTATAGTTTTTGGTTACTGATGCCACATTAGTGCATCAAAAGCTAATTAACGACAGTTACTGTACTTCCCTAACTTCTCGAACATTAGCCGTTATAATAATCTAATAATAAATCAGCATAATAAGCTAATTTAAACTAGCTTAAATGCTATGAACTGTCACAATCTAAACTAGGTAGATAAATACAAAATGCACAGAGGAACCAAGAAAGGTGGGCATTCATTTACAAAAGCGAATAAAAACAACTATATAATATAATGACTTAAACATTAGCTATACTACATGCTAATAGCAATCAGTCACAATACATACTGACTACATAAAAGGGAGAGTTTTTAAAGAAGAAGAGCTTTTTTCTGGTAAATGCGAGATGTAGAAATTTGAATTTAAATAAATACATGATTCCCCTTTCCTGTTGCTGTCATCACATCTGTTATAGTCTCAAATTCTTAGAAATTTTAAACTGCCTGAAGCTGGTTTTCAAAAACCAGAGCAACCAATATGTTTAAACATGTAGTATGTATAAAGCGGAGATTATTTAACTTGAAATGTAGTTAGTATAAGTAAATTCTTAAATCAAACACTTAAATTTCTTTAAAATCATACATACTATCATACATGGCAAGCACTTTTTATATTTATATTTATATTTGGGGTGGGACATTTTATAAAAACAACAATTTCTCTGCTTTCTCTGAGATCTAAAGAAATGCATACATGAGCTAAAAGATTAATGCAGTTTATTCTATATGCGTACAGTGTGGGATGTTTGTATGACCTCATGTTAACAAATCACCCTTTGAGTATTAGTAGAGAATTATATTAGCAGCCAGACGCGTTGCATTGCCCACACTGCTCATTCTGTGGCCTCGATTCAGCTTCAAGAACCATTAAGAAAAATCCCATGTGGTCCAATTTCACCTGAACAAGACCTGTAACAGGTCAAGTGCATACGAGGGATCGCACAAACTCGGACTTTGTGTGCAAAAGTCATTTCATTTCACAGCCAGAGTATTCCTAAACATCAGCGTTATGTAAGGATGTGTTGTGCAGAGGCAGAGAAGAGCAAAAATTGATTGAATAATGATCCCACGAGTCGCTGATAACCAGTCACCCATACGAGAAAAACGCTTAGGCTTAGCTATGCGTGAATCCGAGCGAGACGTAATGTGTTGCTTTAACACATTATTAACGTTGCAGTGTTTGGCAGACTGAAGTGTGACGGGTCAGGGCATGTGCTGGAACAGAACCAGCATGTGAATTGGGGACACATAATACAACACAAGGATTGTTTATGGATCGTCAGCAGTGTTAAGCAGAGATTTAAAAAAGTTATTAGCATATAGTTCACGTAGCTTTGGATGCAAGGCAAACCACAGTTTTATATTAATGCGCTTGTTCTAATGCGTTATTGTTTCTAAAGTAGTAATCAGTGTGTTTTCTGAGGGCTTTCTGTTTTTTCCATAAAATGACAAGGTGAGGTTTTTTTTGTCTGATTATCTTCAAAAGAGAGAGAGAGAAAAAAGAGAGGCTTATAAGGAAATGAGTGCTTATAACTGTTATAAGTGAACTTATTTGCGCATGTTCCACATTATTAAGTATGACAATAAATGGATAAAAGCTATCACATCACACATCATTTTTTACTTTACTTAAATTGTAATTGTTGGCAAGTTGGTGTTGTGTAAGAGGAATAAAACATTTCGTGCTGTAATTGGAAGATAATCATCTTCGGGGTGGAAAATAAACTTTGGGGCCTGTCCCCACTGTAGCCTCATGTTCCTGTTCTTGACTGACAGGAGTGGAACCCTGTGGCCTTCTGCTATTGTAGCCCATCCACCTCCAAAGTCAAGGTGGATTCTGAGATGCTTTTCTGCTCACCACGGTTGTAAAGAGTGGTTATGTGAATTACCATAGCCTTCCTGTCAGCTCGAACCAGTCAGTGTGAAAATCCTAAGAAATACTCAAACCAGCCCGTCTGGCACCAAACAACTACAGTCAAAATCATGAGATCACATTTTTCCCCATTCTGATGTTTGATGTGAATATTAACTGAAGCTCTCGATCTGCACTTGTATGAGTTGATGCATTGCACTGCTGACAGATGGCGGAATTAATAATTGCATGAATGAGCAGGAGTATGTGTGTTCCTATTAGAGTGTATATGTAAAAGAAACAGTTGATGATGTTATAGTTGCTATCAAAACATGACATTCATTTTATCAGGTTGTGAATTCGCGAACATGTAGATGAGTTCTTTTTTCCTTAAGTTTTCTCACTTCGGTGCTCCCGTAACAACCATTAATGTTATAGCTGTCTCTGTTGTGTCTTACCACTGGAATAGAGAAATCCTCATTCTGATGTACAAGGATTGATGAGTGACCAAAAAAAAGAAAAAAAAAACATCGTTTAAGGCCTTTTATCTTAGTGCCTCTTAATAAATTTGCAAGTGGAACGTCTTGAACACTTGCATGAAGAAATATTGTAGTTATTATTAGGCTGACCAATGAATTCACTCCTGATGAGCATGTCTCTAGTGGAAGTGCAATGATAAGATAGCACCAAAGGAATTATCTCTGTCTATACATATATAAAATATAAAATTACATAATACCTCATATATGGTGTGTTACACCTACTTTTTTGAAGGTTGTATTTATATAATATGTTTACTCATAGACAGGGAGTTAAATAACACTCCATTTATGTCAACAGACTGTGTAGGTACAGGCGATTGCCCAAAGAATGGGTTAAGGTTAGAATGAGATTAGACGTCTTTCCCCCTAGCCATTCAACTCACACTCCATAAAGCGCATTCAAATCTCTGGATTCATCGCAGGTGGGAGAAGTGGCATTATTAAAACACAGTAGAGTAAATGTCAGATGCTATTTTAGCATCTTTTTTACCAGCCAGCACCCATTTCTCACACCAGCAGCAAACCTGGTGTGTTTTTCACATCCTCTCTTACACAAACACACTCACACACTCTCACACACACACACACAAACGTCTCTGAGTCCCAACACCGAGGGACGGCAATTCATTTCTTGCCCGAGCAAACTGCTCAGTGATTCAAAAGGGCAAGCGCTTGCAGCAAATGGAAAGGCGAACGATGTCACCGCAAAAATTCAGGCAGACATGCGCTCGCTGCCTCTCTCACACTCACACACGCCCACACACACTCCTGCTTGTTTTGTGATGAACAGTGCACAGGTGCATGGCACATGTTAAATGTGATTTTTCCATATAATTACACTTAAAGAATATTGCATAAAAGCCTCCTTAATTGTTGCTTAAATGTTAAAAAATGTAACCATGTCATTTCACACAATTGTTTTCTCTTACTGCTTTCTGCTAGAACTGAGACAAAAAACTGAGACAAAACATTTTTTCAAATGTTTGGGAAGTCTTATGATATAAACAACCTGACAAAAGTGTCTTTGATGTGGTTGGAATTGGTTGGAGTTTTAAAGAATTTGTATTTGTTACATCCCTACTGTATATATAGCATTTTTACTTTTATATATGTTTAAGGTACTATGCAGCTAATACAATATTACCCAACACAATATATTGACTCAATTAGTAGAATCCTATACTCTCAAACAAGCAACATTTTATCTAGTGAAAGTGAGTGGTTCTGCTGGTTCAAGGTGGCTGACAGTGAGGTCTTTACAAACATCTACTGGTGCCCAAGCATTGAGACAGTGGTAAGTTCTGACTCCAGTAATCTTTGGGACCGATTGGCTGTGCTTTCATAGACTGTTAAAGAACAACCTTGTTGATAGGCCAGCAGCAGAGATAAATATGTGGGATGAGTGTGGCACTCACTACTGAGGTGCATCCTGGGATGTTGGCTGCTGTTCCAGAACAGGAAGAGTCCTGGGGTAGGGAGGTTTAGACACAAGACCTTGCCTCTTGACCATTCTTAGGAGTGTTTAGCCATCAACAGGGTGGGCCTCACACTCCAGTGCTACCCCATGGCCTACTTCATTTGCTTCACCAAATGAAAAATGCCAAAGCCCTAGTATCTGGTGTCCTTTAAATCTTAGTCGATTCACAGGGCGGGGACTTGAGCGACTGTGTTGGTATAGGGCAGGGCAGAGGTGGGGGTGGGAGGGGCTGTATGGGATGGTCAGAATGAAAGAGGGGCTGGAGAGAATAAGCGGGTAATGAGAAATTATTTGCACCTATGCTTTGCTTCAAGTCTCAATAAGATCTGCCAGTGGCCAGAGAGACGGAGTTGCAGAGCTGAGCAAAGCAAGAATGAAGTACATAAATATATCTTGAGTTCTGTGATGCATGGGCTGAGCATGATATCTTGAGTTCTGTGATGCAAGACTCAACAAACCTGCTTCCTGTGTCTTTAAGGTCATCCAGGGTGTTACATTACAAATGAATCAGCTGGTTGAATTGATGCTAAATGCTTCTTCTAGGTTTGTGCTTGAAATAAAACAGAACTAAAGTTGTGAACTATGTGCAAAATGTGCTGTATTATAGTGATAATGAGCATAGTCGCACTGTAATTCACGTGAGGCATATTTTACACTTTGTTTAAGTTTTATGAGAAACACTTTGCATGTACGGAACTGACGGTGTTCTCTACAAACTTGTTTCTTTATATACAACCCAAATTCTATCCAAAATCTGCATTCATTGCTGTCTTGATCAGGAATTTGATGACAGTGTTCAGACACACAAAGGCTATTTTTCAAATCAGTAGTATAGCTCAATTCTATACTGGACATAATCTAATAAAACTCATCAAGAAGTCCATTAGCAACTAATAATGATGCTTAATACCTTAATAATAATAATTTACACCAATCATCCTGTTCAAACTTTTACATGGCCCTGGCTCTTAATGTATCGTGTTGCCTTCTTGAGAATCAATGAATGTTTGCACCTTTTGTAATAGCTGTGTATGAGTCTTCAGTTGTCCTAAGTGTGAAAAGATGGATATGGACATATATGTGTGTGTGTGTGTGTGTATATATATATATTACTTTTTAATACTATGTGTTGTTACCTGGATGATCAACCGTTTTTATGTTTTGTGATAGCTGGTCATGAGTCCCTTGTTAGTGATATATTACAGTTAGGAAGAGAAAAGTATGGCGAAAGAAAGGAACAGTTCATGATCCAAAGTATACCACATCATGCGTCAAACATGATGTAAACTGACTGATGTATATATATATATATATATATATACATACACATATATACACACACATATATACACACACATATATACACATATATACACATATATATACACACATACATACACACACACACACACATATATATATATATATATACACACACACATACAATTCTTTTAACATTGGCCAATTCTTTTTAGTTTGGTTTCTCTCAAGGTTTTGCCTCCTGTCACCTCAGGGAAATTTTCCTCACCATTGTCGGTTTGTTAATCAATCAGTGATTTAAATCAGCATCCAGATTTTTGTAAAGCTGCTTTGTTCCAGTGTCTATGGTTAAAAGAGCTATCAATTTGTCTTCAATCAAACTGGTTCAATATAATAGACGTTGCCATTGATTGGGAAGATTTTACACAACAAGTAGCAATCATGGTGAAGGTGAAGATAAAGGTGCTTTCTAAACTTCTCAGGGACAACATTATTAAACAACATTTGAATGGAAAAATCTACCACTAAAACAAAGAGCAAAGACCTTAAACATCCCTCTCAGTGCAATTGGTTAAATAGTCTGTAGGTGGAAAGTTCAAGGAACCACACCTAATCATCCCTGGACAGTTGCATTACACGTCATCAAAGGAAACATGAATGGAGCGAAGTATCAGGACATATTAGAGGAGAATTTAATCTCAATAAACTGAATCAGCCGAAATAAGTCAAGAAGGCCTTGGATGGTCTAGCCAATCTCCTAGCCATCTCCTGATTGAATCTCTTTGAAAATACCCACGCAGCTGAAGCTGAATTTTCACTTGTGCTCAAACCACAAGCTCGTTTTGATGTTGTATGACAGTTCTGGGAATCATACAAAGATTTGTTTGTATTTCATTCCCAGTTATATTTCTGTGCAGCTTTAACAAATAAGGACCAGTGTCTGTTAATGTGGACAAAAGAGATAGTTACAAAAAGGACTGGAGCATGTACTATATCAGTCTACTACATAATATTATTTCATTGTGTGTTAATTACAGTTTAATGTTTAAATTGTTATGTCTATACCAATACAAATTCAAGCAAAAAGCTAGAATGGTGTTACCAATGTTTTCCATATGCTGTACGTAAGGTTCGATTTTCACACCTTATGTCGCCTTTTGAATGACCAGTTCCTATTATATTATAAGGTGGGGGATGGGTAATGATAAGAGTGGTTAGGTCAGTAAAAGAGTAGAACCGGATCAGTAGGTTTTTTTTTTTTTTTACAATATTACAATATTTTTATTTGACTTGTATACTTATACAGTACAGCTGATTTTCACACCATTGGAATTTGACCTTTCAATAGTTTTTTTTAACCACTGAGTCACAACTGACTACAGTATAAGGCTGATTCTTATATATACATACGTACATACATACATACATACACACACACACACACACACACACAGTTAGGTCTGGAAGTATTTGTTGTATAATGACAGAGTTTTTGTGATTTTGCCTTTATACACCAACCAAAATGGATTTGAAATAAAACAATCAAGATGTCATCAAAGTGTAGACTTTCAGCTTTATTTTAAGAGGTTCCACAAAACTATCGCATTTACCATTTAGGAATCACAGCCATTTTCAACAAAGTACCTCCATTTTCAGGGGTTCAAAGGTATTTGGACAGTTGACTGACAAGAAGTTATTTGACCAGGTGCGGTCCATTCCCTCGTTACTTCAAGACAAATGAAGCAGATAAAAGGTCTGGAGTTGATATCAGGTATTGAGTTGGCATTTGGCAGCTGTTTGACTGGAGCTACCAATATGAAGTCCAAGGAGATCTCAATGCAAGTGAAGGAGGCCATCATTAGGCTGAAAAAACAACATAAGTCTATAAGAGAGATAGCAAAAACCTTAGGCGTGGCCAAATCAACAGTTGGGTACATTCTTAAAAAGAAAGAAAGCACTGGTGAGCTCAACAACATCGAAAGGCCTGGAAGACCACGGAACACAACTAAAGTGGATGATCGCAGAATCCTTTCCTTGGTGAAGAAAAACCCCTTCACAACATCAACAGAAGTCAAGAATACTCATCACAATACCTATACTTTTAATTGAGTTTTATTTTTCTGAATGTTTTCACCACCCAAGTAACATCTGTGATACAATACAGATAAAATAGTTAAATAATGAACCTATGATAGCATGTGCTATGAGTTTTTATAGTGCTACAGAGAGATGCTTTGACTTACCTTTTTCAGCAACTTGAAGTACCAGTTTTTTTACTTCATCACAGGTCCTAAAAACCACCAAATCACAGTATGCTAACACCCAGCTGTTTATTTGTTATTTGTGATTAAAACTTTATTATTATGTCCATGGCCAAATTTGGCTAATAAACAGTTCAGCATCTAATTATCATTATTTTATCAGTTTGAACGGTACACATGTAGTTTTCATGCAGGTTTCATTTAGTACTTTGTTGGGAGTTTTGAGAAAGGTTCTAGCTCAATCTCTTTGAACAAAGAAGGTCAGTCTATTCATCAGACCTGCAAAACTTGTTTAAAAAAAAAAAAAAAAAAGTTCAAAGATGAAGGACTTGTGAACGAAAACAGACAAGGTACAGGTAAACCCGGAAAGACCACCAGCAGACTGGGCAGGATAATTGTGAGTAGAATCAAGAAAAACAGCCAACAAAAACTACTAGATCACAAACTATTCAAAACAGCAAGTGTAAATTTTGCAAAAGAAATAAGAAAATATGCACAGAAAGACAGCAGCTTCTGGAACCTTATTTTCAGATTAATCCAAATTTAAAATTGGATGGATCTGGCAGAAGAGTGTTTGTGTGGAGAAAGATCAGGCTAATATGCTGCTTAATATGCTGTTGTTCCTCTGCATGCAGCCAAAACAGCTCCAACCCACCAAGGCATGGATTCTACAAGACCTCTGAATGTGCCCTGTGGTATCTGGCACCAAGCAGCAGATCCATGAAGTCCTGTAACTTGCGAGGTGGAGCTTAAGACATTAAGCTTTCTACAATAATTACTAATGAATAGCTCATAATACTTTAATTAATAAACTATACATTACTTGCTTATAAATAGTTTTTGTTATTACTGATCCTTAATTTAACTTAAGTTACCAGTTAGTTACCAATTTGGGGACTGGGCAGGCGGTGAATGTATTTAAATAACTGTGCTTGTAGCTACCAATTCACAATACACAATCAAATCCATACTAATTCAGATATCAATCATTTGTGCGAAAGAATTGCAGCTTAGTCTCATTTGCTCTTCAGAAATACCTAAGCATTCATTAAAAAAAAAAATCCAAGTTCCTCGTAGTTCAAAACTTAATTTCTTTCTTTCTTTTAAATAGTTGGTCTAAGGGATAGAAGAGAGCAGAGTAGCAGACGCATGCGTACTTTTAGTTTCAGGCGTGGAGCCTTACATACGTTCAGCTTTCATTTACTAGAAATGACTACTGGAATGTGAGTGCAGCAGAGGAGCTTAAACTGCTCGTAACAACATCCTGCAAAAATCAAGTCATTCCACATCAGCAAAATTAGTCTGTTGGATCAGCGTTCACATTTCTACAAGCATCTCACAGTTTTTGATATAATCATTGCGCAAATCGCTTGTATAAAGGAGAAACCCTGGTTTATGTACATACAGGGTGTGACGGCTGCTTTTGTTTTGTGTAGCGTGAGCTGCTGCTTGCCTGGTGGTTCCTGCAAACCCCTGTATATATGTGCGCTCCAGTTTCTAACTTAATGGGCCTGACCTTGCTGTTTGGACACGACGACAACGATCAGCGCAGCGCTTTTCATTACGTTCTGCTTAACATAAGTATTAAAATTATTCCTAACATGGAACATTTTATATTTCATCGCACACCTATTTAATCTTTGGGGTTTTTGGTTGTTGTTTTGAGGTTTTTTTTCCCCTCTTTTGGCCATTTTTGACTGTTTTCAGCCAAAATGTTTGATAGCAACCATAAAAAATATAGTTAACTAATGTTAACTATATACTTGTCTAATGCTAGCTAAGCTGTATATGCATTAATAGATTTTATTTCACATTAAAAAAAAATCAAAACACTCTCCATTTGACAGAAAGCGAGGCTGCTTGATTAGCACATCTTTCAAGAGGGACAATGATAGATTACTAATGTGAGATGGGAGAAGGGGACAGGGCTTCTAGGAGGTCAGTTAATATTGGAGAGTCCAAATCATCTTTTTGCAGATATTTGAGTGGTATCTCATTGCAGTGTACTCTGAGGTTCTTCTACAAAACCAGTAAAAGTTTACAGGTCTGTTTTTGTTTTTACACACCAAGGATCTGGAACAGATTAACATTCATCAGAGTCTCAGAGGGATGTCAATCAGGTTTGCTCATTAGAATGTTAGGCCATGCCCACATGACTGTTAGTGTACTGTTTTCAATCAAACTCAGCTTTACCTCTGACTGTTACAAAGCACTGACACTCACACAGACCCCTTCCATAAATGTTAAATAAACATCTCCTCACAGAAAACAACACCATATCAACAATTACAGCCAGCACCAATGCCAGAGCTGCTGTTATATAATATCAATCCACACCTTCTGACCAATCAGATTTGAGAATTCAACAGCGCTGTGGTGTAATGTTTTTTAATAGAGGTCGGTAAACTCTAAAATCCTGTACACACCATAAGAAAGTAGCCGTTCAGGAGCTTCTCCTCAATCTGCACACATACATTGGTCCCCACGTTTTTCCCTGTTCCGGCACCACCAGATGACCCAGAGGAGGTTGGAGGTGGGCAAATTTAAAATGATCAGAGAGAGAGCCAATCAGTTCCTCCTCCAGATCCACAAGCTCCACCCCCTGGGAGGTGGAAAGAACTGCCTCCATGACTGATTGGTTCTCAGCACGGGAAAAGGTGCAGGTGGAGTAAACCACGAGTCCTCCGGGACGCACCGCTGCCAAGGCCGAACTGAAACAGACACACACACACACACAGACACACAGGAGAAACATCTGATAATAACCATCTTGTTGACTGAAAGGTCATCATTATTATCTTGAAGGTCAGCAAGCCACAGCCTCATATATAAGATCAGGTTTAATTTGCTACAAATATTTACACTATATAACAGTGATAATGTGCTGTAGCTGTATGTCTTGAACTCGGCACCTGGTGGTAACATCATTAAAGAAGCAAGCTGTACAACACAGGAGTGTAACACAATCACACTATCTGTAATTGCTGACAGTGGTGCTCCAAACATCCGGATCTGTATCTGCATTTAGATTTAAACCTGAAGCTCTCGAGCGTGTAGAGATGCTTCTGCTTTGCTTTCACTCACTCATCGGAATAAGATGCACATTCCCATAGCTTCGATTGGTCAGTCTCAACCAATCCCCTTTCTTCTGAAAATAGACCTTGATCTCATTCCCAAAATGGCGGAGATGAACAATAACTCCATTTCAATCTTCGTTTCGTTACAGCTACAGCTCAACTAATTACATAGCTAACGGATGTAAAATAACCTTATATGTTTCGTCAGGTAACTAACATGATCCAGTAGGCCACCATTTATATTTTTATGCCTATATTATAAATATAAACAATTTCCCTGTAAGGAGTCAGCTGGCGAAAGTAAATGCCCCTGTAGATAACTGACATGAGACTGTAAATTAGCCACAGAGATCATTTTAATCAACATCTGAGAGAAAACCTACTTGGGACTGTTTTTTTTTTTTTTTGTACCTGCCTGTGATATTTTCTAACAAATTTAGTTGGTTCTAGTTCCCAAAATAATGCATAAACCTGCCCCACGAGAAAGTAAAAACCTCCTGTTGCAAAACTTTTCTGTTGTGTCCTGCAAAATAAATAAATAAATACATAAATAAATGACCTTCTATTAGTTTTTGTATTCGTATTCGGTTACATCGCTAATATAACACTTACGTAGTGAAGGTTTCGGGTTTTTTATGGTGACAGTGAGCTATATATCTCTGTCTCTTAAGTCAAGTGAGTTTCCTATTTCTGCTTATGAGATTTTTATGAGTATTTATGACATTTATGACACTGTAATGCACATTCTTTGCAGCCCTTAAGCAAGGTGAGTTTCATTTTGCTATTCATTTATTCAGATTTATCTGAACCGCTGTGTAAATTCAATAAGACAACACTGATAGAATGGTGTATATTTTTTGAAACTCTTAAACTACATCTCAATTTCATTTCATTTCATTTTTCATAAAAGTCTTATGAGTTTGTTTGTAATTTGTTTAGAATCTAACACCATGCCAGCTACCATGGCTATTGCGAGAAACAGGTTAAATTGTCACAAATTACAAAAGTTCTTTTAAAAGTTTATCTTCAATAAAAAGCTAAAACTCACTTCATTAAAAATCTTTTCCTATGAATCAACCAAATAAGAAAGAGTCCTAGAGGAGTTGAAACCATCACAGTCCATTAAAATATGCCTTAGAGATACTGGAATTTGGCATAAGGGGCATAAAGGGAATCTTCACCCATTAACAAAAACTAACAGTCTTATGAAAACCTATCACAGTGTCATAGCACCGTAATTCCAGTCATGTATATATTGTAAGTCAGTCCTATGTCACCTGAATTACTGTGTTGTGTTAAGATAACAAAATTAGTCTTTACGAGAGCTGATGTCTTTTGGAAAAAAAAAGCCTTCACAAATGTATAATGCAGGTTTCTGTCAGTTGTCAGTGAGTGTTTATGCACCCTCTGAACACCAGCCTGAGTGAAGAGTTAACATATTTTGTGCAGATCAGAAATCGAAGTGAATAAAGAGATGTCCAAGCTGCTCACCAGAGAAGCTCCTTTTGCAGCTGCGGTAGTTTAGCTCGCTCTCTCAACCGCAGCTCCCCCTGCTGGGCTCCGGCGCTAAACAGCCAACTGCGGTCATTGGAGCATGGGGCATCTACTAGCACCTGACAAAAGGGACAGAGACACACACACACACACACACACACACACACACACACACACACACACACACACACACACCGGGAACATGTGTGAATATTAGCAAGAGGAAAATGAGGGGGAAAATATTCCATGCACCTGATGGGAATAGCGACGGGAGTCGAGAGGCAGCATGCTGTGAAGGGAAACGGAGGATGTGAGCCTCTGTTGCTCTAAAGCCCGAAGAGAAACACATACACACACACACACACACACGAACACATACACACACGGCTCAAAACGACAAACACACACCACTCATGAGGGAGTTGAAAGAAAGAGAACATCTGAAATTAGCAGATGGAGGACACACCTGAGTTACGTTGGAGTTTGGCAATTAAAAAAGGGAGCAAAGAAGGTAAAAAAAATTATATTATACAAATAAAAAAAACAAAACAAAAAAGATGCACTGAAAAATAGTGTGTATCCAGTTCTTAATTATGGCTGAATATTTAAAACAGCATGACCGTCTTTGTTTTTTTCTTTCTTCTACTTTTCTCTCATTCTGTCACACACACACACACACACACACACACACACACACACACACACACACACACACACACAGGTCATACTATCCTTGTGAGGACTTTCCATTGACGTAATCATAAATGCAACTAATTAATGCTATACCACACCTAGTTGTAATCCTAACCTTAACCTCCGTAACTAGATTTATGCTTTTAGGTTTTTTTTTTTTTTTTTTAAATAAAAGCTGTAGCTAATTTTTTTAATAATAAATTAAAAATAAAGGTTTTTCTCATGGGAATGAGCCAAAGTCAAAACTGTCAGAGTTTCCAATCCTTCTGAATATTTGGTCCCCAATAAGATATAAACACATAACACACACACACACACACGCATGCGCGCGCTTGCTGTCTACTTGTTCCAGCTAAGCTCCTCTCAGAGATTAAGGTTTTCGCTCCTCATTAGAGTCGGCTCACTGCAAGTGTCTTGATGAACAGAGACTTTAACGTCTGACTGCACGCCAGCTTTATTCCCCCATAATTCCACTCTGTCACAGCTCTATTGCCTATAGGGCTAAAAAAAAAAAAAAAAAAAAAAAAAAAAAAAAAAAAAAAAAAAAAAAAAAAAAAAAAAAAAAAAAAAAAAAAAAAAAAAAAAAAAAAAAAAACACTAGAGGGCCAGTCTGAAGTCAGAGACCTCCAGATAGTACAAGACGATGTTCTAGAGTGGAAAAAGCCATGATGAAGCACCTCACTAGGATGAAAATCCTGTTCAAATGAGTCAGGATGAAATGGTCCCTATCATCCGACTGAGTCGTCCTGAGATAAATCTTACAGGCAGGCTGGGGAAAAGAGCCTGATTCTGACAGGTAAAGGTAATTTTGCTACACTTCCTGGCTTTTGTCACAGTGACTGATGAAGATGGCCCAGTGTTTCACTGTGGATGGATGACACGACATGCAAGATGGCAACGCTTCCACCTAGTGGATAAAGCTGTGCACTACACCATACCATACTACTACCTTTATAATATTCAGAATATTTACAGTATATATTTATATTTTAAGCGTCTCATGCTTTGCACATCCTCACCCCATTTTAAAGATTATTACATAAACAGTTATTATTATATTATCCAAGATACTTTTACATAGAGCACCAAATCAGACAAAAATAAATGTTAATGTATAAACTATACAAGTATATTTATTGTATTACACAGTTCAAGTAACCTAATAAAAAATATAAAAAAAAATAATAATAAATATAAAAACAAATTTATTTAACTTACTTTATCTATTTTTTTTACCTTGCTTATGGACTTTATTTACAGATTTTACCTACTTATAGACTTAGCTTAACGAACTTAGGTACTTAACTAACTTATGTACTTTGTGTACTTTACTTACTTTACATATGGATTTTACTTACCTTGTAACTTAGTTATATACATAAGTCACTTTAATTACGGGATTTACCTACCTTAGTTATGGATATTACTTACTTTACTTATGGATTTAAATTACTTACAGACTTTACTCACTTTATTTATGGATTTACTTACTTTACATGTGGATTATACTTACTTACTTATGGATTTTACATATCTATTTACTTTCTTTACATGCATATTTACTTACTCGACAGGCTGAATTTATTTAAAATCACGTAAGTTACTTACTTTATTTATAGACTTACATTACTTATGGATTTTACTCACTTACATACTACATATTTATAGTTATATATAGTTATATACTTAAGTCACTTTATTTATGGGCTTTACTTACCTTATTTATGGATGTTACTTACTTTATATGTTATTAGACTTACTTTACTTATGGATTTAAATTATTTATGGATTTTACTTACTTACAAACTTTACTTACTCGACTAAATTTATTTAAATCACTTAAGTTACTTAATTTACTTGCTTTAATTGTGGATGTTACTTACTTTACATATGGATTATACTTATGTTACTTGTGGACTTAAATTACTTATGCACTTTACTCACTTTATTTACGGATTTACCCACTTTATATACGGAATATACTTACTTACATACTTAATTGCATATTTACTTACTCGACTGGCTGAATTTATTTAAATCACTTCAGTTACTTATTTTACTTGCTTTAGTTATGGATGTTTCTTACAGTACATATGGGCTTTACTTATATTCTTTACTTTTATATACTGCACGTTATTAAGTTACTTACTTTATTACTTATGGGCTTTTCTTACTTTACTTATGGACTGTACTTATATACTTTCTTTACTTATATATTTACTTACTCAACTGACTGACTCACTTAAATCACTTTATTTATGGACTTTACTCAATGACTTACTAAATTCACTATCCATTACAGCAGTTTTATTTCATTGCTGGTTCTACACCATGATAAGGTCATCCGTCACTCAAACTTGGTTGCATGTAAATTATATATTTAAAAAATATATTTTATAGACACATAAGCTAGACATTTTCTAGGCTGTTTATACTTATTTTTAAGGTATTGAAGTGTAACCCATTCAATTCCTGACTTTAAAAGTAGCTGAAAGTATTTGGTAGAGATAGTGATCTCCACTACTGTTATGTCATTCAAAAATCTAATAAAATATTGCAGACACTGCTTTAAGAAGCACGGCCCATTAAGCCATTAGAGTAAAAGGCTGAGTCAGCAGGCTGTGTAAAGCACCTACACGCTGTATGACTGGCGTGTTTCTGCTGAAGGCTGGTTGGGGATCTCCAGAGTGTCTCTGTGTGAGAGGAAACATGTGTGTGTGCAGATTTCACCAATGCTAGCTCTGCTTCAAAAATAACTGAGTCAGTGTGAGGGAAAATGCAGAGATCGGGTAAATGTTTAATTGCTTTCAAAAAAGCCAGACTGCTCAGGTGGAGCTGAGTGACAGAAAAGTATGGCTTGTCTTTGAAGAGGGTATGAAATGATTTTTCATAGAAACTACTGAAAAATCTGTATAGCTTTAACAAGAGCGAGACAATGGGAATAATGTGTGCGAGTGTGGAAAAGGTATGTTTGGTAAACTTCAGTTATGATTTATCATTAATATATTGACAATTCACAGAAATGAAGAAACATAATAGATAAAACAAAACAGAACAAAAATTATGATACTGCCCAATTACTGTATATTAAATATCAGAGGTGATAACACTGTTAACAAGAAAGTTCTAGCATGTACAGAGAAAAATCAGAATTTTCCCACAAAATCACTAGCGAATGCCATCAGACAAACAGCAAACATTTTCTGTCTTTCTTTTCGGATGTGCGCCAAGCAATAGCAAGCATGTCATTAATGACTTTAGCCTTCAGTGAATTTTCTTCTCTGCTGGCTGAATTTTATATGTTTTTAGCATAGTTCAGGCGTAGCAAGAGGTCAAAGTCATAAACGCTATGGATAAACCATAAATCCTTGCACCTCTGAAATATCATAGATCTAACATTTGCAAAATTGTAAGCCGTTAAACAAACATGGCCCTCATACCTTGTCGAACATCTCTGGCTTCTTGCTCCCGATGTCCCTGCCGTCCTCATTGGTCACGGTGTGGGTGTCTCTGAGTGCGCGAGGAACGTACGACTCCAGAGTCTTCACCAGCCACTCATACCTGCTCTTATCCACTTCATTACAATGCAGCAGCCCTGAGAGTCACATGATCACGACATAAGCACCGGCATCCGGGTTCCTATGCCTTAAACTGTGGCTATTTACTGCGCTCATAAAAACCGACAGCACTCGAATGAATGATATCCAAGAAAATAAATAAAAAATGGTCAGTGTTGGCAAACTGCTGTGGTGTAAGAGGAATAAAACACTTCAGAACGGGCTGTTAATGGAAACTTTCAACCTCAAGCCACATCACACCACCCAGTCATTGATTATTTTCCTATAACAGCACACCCTGTCGTGTTTTATTCCTTACATATGACGCTAATGATTAAGAAGGCAGGGTCATACCCGGGTTTGCCGTTTGCAGTACAGCCAGAGCTTTCCCTCCCGGAGCGGAGCACAGATCCAACACACTCTCTCCGTCCCTCACAGCCAGAGCCAGCACGGGCAGCAGGGACGCGGCATTCAGCAGGTAGTACTGCTTCAGCCAGCCCTGCCGATGTCTCTGCGTGGGCAGACGCACTGCATCTTTATGGACGAGACACTGAAGAGACCGGGCGATAGGAGAATCTGGTTGAGAGAGAAGGCTGTAATAGCCGAGCGATTTTAAGACAGCCTTGATATCCAGATGATCGCTGAAGCGATTCAGTAGGACGCCATACTGCCAACAGTGAGGATTCAGCAGGACTTCCCTAAATAAAAATAAATAAATAAATAAATAAAATAAAACTGGGAAATTTTAAAGTCCTTACATACCTTGACAACCTTATATTTTAGTAGTCTAAAACGTATTAGATATTATTCTTAAACCTGGTATTAGATATTAGCTTCTTTATTAGTGTTAGGTCTTCATGTCTCTCTTATATATATATATATGTGTGCGTGTGTGTGTGTGTTACTCTTTCATTTACTGCTCTGACCTTGTGTATGTCCTGTGGGCCCTCTCTACAAATTTTGGTGTGATAAAGATCAAATTCTTCACTTCCTGTCCTTCATTGTAGTTATCTGTCAGCCATGTTATGAATTTATCCTTCTCTTGCATGCGAGTGTGTGTTTAAAACCCTGAACCTGAGGACCACAGTCTCGGGATGATAGCAGTACGCATTTTTCTTGATTTATTGATTTCTTTTCTATGACTATTTTCGGCTACAAATCATAGAGGATTTGTATTAATGAGAAAAAAGAGAGGCTGACGAAGGAATAACTGTTTAACATAAGTGATAACACAGAGGTTCCACAACATTAACTATAAACAGATAAAAAGTCATTTCTTAATAAATTAAATGAACAGCAAATTGCTGTTGGTATAAGAGGAATAAAACACTTTGGGACTTGCTGTTATAGGAAGAAGAATCCTCTTTGCAATGGTAAACCCTTTCATCACCCCGTCGTGGATTATTTTCACATAACAGCATGAACCCAAGTGCTTTTTTATTTTTTTATTTATTTGATGTGTGTACTACAATCATGACCTTCACCTGTCAAACACATTCACTTGTGCACACATTCCCTCCATGCTGCTTTATTTCTGTGAGTGTATTTTTAAACTTAAAAAGTGTAACTTTTGATCTAGGATAGCCAACAAAAAGACAGACCCAAGAATCTGCACTCAGGAAATCATTTCCAACAGTTGGAAGCTTGTCCAATTCTCTACATGTACATAAAATACTCTGAGATGCATGCATTTCTTTCTGTCTGTCTTACTGGATATATGAAAGGCTCATGCATTGTGTTTTGACAGTAAACTGCTACAGCTCTTTGCTCACCTTGCAGAAATCCAGACTTCTCCCAGCTCCTCTCTGTACTGTGTGTTAAACTGCTCCAGCACTGACTCACACACTTTCCTCTCAGCTCTGCTGCCTGTGTCCTCTTTAATGCAAAGCTGGAATGAAAACGTTAAGCAAGTTTAAACCTGTAACAATGCAGGCGAGTGTGGGATTTACTTAGCCAGCTACATGGGACCTGCTGCTGCCTTTAAAGCCGAGTTGAAACTGAAACACACCCTGGTGTGAAGTCCTCTCCTGACACTGCTGAAGCGTCCACTTCTCATATAACTGCATGCTGTGGGGACATTTGTTCTGGACAACCATTTTAATGACAACATTGACAGAGCATTATCTACCGATAATGAAACACCGGTCCGTCTGCTTAATGTCACCCTCAGAAACGCGGATCATCACTATCCGTTCCGCCTTTTTGCTCATTGCGAGGGGTGAAAACTTTAGACTTCCACACGATACGATTTCGATTTTTAATGCAACTATTCGATATTTGACGATGCTACTGAATCTGCTACGATATGATACGATTCTGTTCAACATATAAGGCAACAGCGTTATATTTGATGATACTACTGAATCTACTACGATAGGATATGATACAATTTCACTTCATAGGTTAATGATTTGATATCTGATGATACTACTGAATCTACTACGATAGGATATGATACAATTTCACTTCATAGGTTAATGATTTGATATTTGATTATACTACTGAATCTGGTACAATAGGATACATTTCGGTTCATAAAGCAGCAATTCAATATTTGTTGATACTACTGAATCTGCTATGATATGATATAATTTCAATTCAAAGGGGCGACTATTCGATATTTGATTAAACTACAAATTCTGCTATGATATAAGATTTTCGATATATAAGGCTACAGCGTGATATTTGACGATCCTACTGAATCTGCTATGATACGATATGATATAATTTATCACACTCTGATCGATATTTGACAAATTTTGTTCTGAATCTGAGGTAGGCTGACTGTTAATTTGCAAATGATGATGATGATGTAGAGAAGGACTATTTTAAAGGTGAAATGTATGTGATTTTGCTGTATGTTTCCAAAATTGGCCATGCTATCTAGGTGGGAGGGGCATACACTCTCTCCTCTGTCAATCACAGTGAAACTGTCAATCACATGAGGGTCTGTGAGCTCATGTATGTGGAAGAAGGTAGATAGCACTTTCCTTCAAGTGTATTATGCTGCCCTGTGATGTGAATGAACAGCAGTTTCTGACAGATGTGGTTGGCTGGCCTGATGAAAACAAATCCCTTGTGTCCTCAGGAGTACACGTACCACCAATTTAGAAATACTGGTAATAGGCACCTGCCAGCTTATGAGGAATGTGTATTTTGATGAAGGGGTTGGAACAATACCCTGATCAGGCACCTGTAAATTTTGGAAGTGTGCACATTCAGTGCAGTGTTTCTGCATCCTTTGTCTGTGTTTAATTTCGGAGTGCTACAGTATTCCCTCCAGCCGAAGATTTCCACCTCTGGCTTCTGCACTCTGGCTGAGAGATGTCCAGGACATTGAGGGGTCGCCTCTACTAGACTCCCTTTTCCTTAATGGGTGCTGTACCCTTTGTGTGACCAGCTTGATTATCAAATATTTCCTTATGCAATTTATTAGCAATAGTCAAAAAGGAGAGATGTTAAAGAAATTGAAAGAGTAAAAGCCTAGCGTCTCGGAGGTCAACCATCTCAGGATTTTGCTTGCTGGACCAGTAGGTTCCTGGAAATCCAGCTTTATCAACTCTGTCCTCCAAGGCTACAATACGACCAGCGCCCCAGTAAATGCACTCAGAGGTCACAGCTTCACTTCGCAGGTAAAAATGAGTGTTGTGGACATCCAGTAATCAAATACAGGGTCATGATGTGTTTCAATGCAATTTTTATATTCAGCTTAATAATTAAAATAGAAATCTCATACTTGTGTTTCGTTTTCAGTGCAAAACCTACAAGCTGAGGAAAGGCACAGATGGATCTTTTTATCTGTTAGTATTCAGAGACATGATGGGTCTGGAAGAACATATCTCAGAAGGGGTGCAAACTAATGACATCATCATGACATGTACTGCATGGATATGTGGCAGAGGAGTACAGAGTAAGTTGATGCACATTCAATTCTAATTTGATGTATAGATGAATCAGAAATGCTCTAAAACACAAAACTAATTAAATTAATGATTAATTAATGAAAATTTGAGCTACAGAGGGGGTTCAGTTCCTGCCTCTGTCCTGTGTGTGTGGAGTTTGCATGTTGTCCCCAAGCTTCAGGGGTTCCTCTGCATACCTCAGTTTCCTCCCTCAGTCCAAAGACATGCATTGTAGGCTGATTGTAATCTCTAAATTGTCTGGAGTGTGTGTGTGCAATCGTGCCCTGTGTGTCCCACGCCTTGTGCCCTGAGTCCCCTTGGATAGGCTCCAGAATCCCCGCGACCCTGTGTAGGATAAGCAGTACTGAAAATGGATGGATGGAATTTGAGATACAGCAGATTGAAGTATTTTTTCATGTTATTACAACAACCCATGTGGCAAGTTAGCAATCATGTAAATGAATCACAAGGAATTAAGGATTAGGGATATTAATCCACTTAACTAACTAGCTCACCATATGATGTTGCATTACATTAGCTACCACATTTTAGCCTAGTCAGTTTGTTTCCAGGCAACCAAAACATGCGATTAGTCCACCCCTAAGTGTTATCCTGTAGGTTCTATGCCATTTCATCCAGTCCACGAATGTTAAGCATACACTGTTTGGTTAAAGTTTTGCTCATCCTTTTTTGGCCCATGCTCGAAGTAAAGGTAAATTATGGCAAATCATAACATAGTGGTGATTTTGTAACAATGAACACTCATGGTTGCAGTTTTGAAACTTTTTCCCAAAATGCAAACCAAAGTTTTTTTTTGTTTGTTTATTTAATCAGAAACATCCTAAAGCAAGTTTAAAAACGAACCAAAATTCATACTTGGGCTATTGAGGGTTATAATGTAGTGCATACCTGCCTATACCATAATTACACATCCACTGACAGTTCATTTTCTTTTATTTTTAGTTTAATCCTGCCAAGGAGCTGACTGCTGAAAGCACTGAATACAGCACTGCCCCGAGCTTAAATGACAAAGTTCACTGTCTGGTCAGTGTGCTCTCCGAAGAGATAATATCTGAAGATGTCATCCATAAAATGAGAGAAGTTTGGGAAAAAGCACAAGACTTGGGTGAGTCATCATCCAGCCATATCTTAACGTTCATCCACTTTTTAAATTACCAATAAAACATAAGTAATTAGTTTTACAACATAGACTTACATTGTTAAAACTATAAAGCGTTTTAAAGTTATATCAAAATCATGTACACTATTTTGGTTTACAACAAATATATTACCGCTTATTGCTGAAGAGAAGATATTTTAAAGACTTGAAAGAAGTTATGAAAGTTAAAAAAAAACCAAAAGATGCTCAGTGAAGCCTGGCTATAAAGGATGTATAAAGAATAGTCCTAAAGCCTATGCAATATCGCCTAAAATTAGGAGATGATTAAATCATTATGAAAAAAAAAAACACATGCATGGTGCACCACAGGAATTCCTCACGCTATCATCATGTCCATGGTGGATAAAGCATGTCCACTGGTATCAAAGGACCTGACAGTGACTTACATGAGCAAGAAAATCAAAGATGAGGCAAGTTTAAAAACATTCACTACCAGGGATTTGAACTCGCAACATTCTGGTCAATGCCTTTGTTTTAAATATAGCAATATACTGTCCGTCTCATAATAATTATGTGTATATCTCTAGGTGATGGATTGCAGCACCACACTGAGCGTTCCAGTGAACCGTATCTTCCCTGTAAAGAACTACAGCAAGGAAATCACCTACAACACCAACATCGATATTATTATTCTCATGGCAGTGACAAATATCGTGTGCTTTGTCAGCGACTATGTGGCGCGGCAGTAAAATATACATAAAGCGTACATGGGGTTAGCTTTTCAATGAAATGTAGTATAAATACCGTTCTGTAGCAACTCTATGCTTTGTGATTTCTTAATTTAAGTATAGTTTCTCATGTTTCACTTTTTAAATCCTCTTTTCCATTAGGTTATTGTTTACCATATTCTATGCTTTGAATTAATATATTTAAAGTACAGCGTGTCCCAAAAGCCTTCATACATGGTGGAAATTAACACTTTTTAGGAAAATATCTTCCAAAAGTTTTCATACTTAGTTTATATTATATAATTCTTCAGATAGCCTTTAAGAAAGCCTTTGACAAAAAAAAAAGAACGTATTGAAATCATTTTCATGGCTGGATCAGGAAGCTGTCGCAAGGCTGTGATGGACTTTAACAGGAAACAAGCACGTCATTACGCAACACTGTTGCCAAACTTAACAAATTCAAAAAGACTGGAAGTGTTGCGGACCAATCTGAGAAATGTACATCCATGAACATCCATGAACATCCACTGACGAAGGCACAACCAACATGATGCTGGCATCCATAGTCCCCTAGCTATGGAGACTTTTGGGACACGCTGCAGCTGTCAGAATTAAAATAGCATATTAATTTGTTTTTAAAAATAAAAATGAATAAAAAGACCAGGTGATGTTTGTCCAGTTTCAGTGATCCTGTACCCACTGTAGCCTCAGATTCCTGTTCTTGGCTCACAGGAGTAAAACCTGATGTGGTCTTCTGCAGTTGTAGCATTCTGAGATGCTTTTCTGCTCACCACGGTTGTAAAGAGTGGTTATTTGAGTTATTGTACCCATCCTGGCAGCTCGAACCAGTCTGTCAATTCTCCTCTGCACTCTCTCATCAACAAGGCGTTTCCACCCCCAACTTGCCGCTCTTGGTTTTCACACCATCCTGTGTAAACTCTAGAGACTGTTGTGTGTGAAAATCCCAGGAGATCAGCAGGTTCTTAAATACACAAACCAGCCCATCTGACACCAACAACCATCCCATGGTTTAAATCACTGAGCTTTTTTTTTTTTCCCCTCATTCTGATGTTTGATGTGAACATTAACTGAAGCTCTTGACCTGTACCTTCATGAGTTCATGCTTTGCGCTGCTGCTACATGATTGGCTGATTGGATAATTGCATGAATAAGCAGTGCACACTTGTGTATAGGGTTGTTACTTGATTCATTGTTGTTACTCCAATGAATTAAAAACATATATTAAAACATAAAAATTCCAATGTAAAAAAATATTAGCTTGGCCCTGAAATTCAAGCCTAACTATGATACAAAAATACTGTTTTATAATCAGAGCTTTTCTTTATATTACACACTTTTGCACAGACTTGTACCAATCCCACTGGTTGGGCATTTGGTTGATCGATCCCCGATACTGATCAATACTGTAACGCTGGCAAGTTATGGCAGACATTAGAGGTGTACATGCAACAAATATCTAATCTAATCCAATACTGATCCATTGTTTCTGATAGCAGTGCTTAGTTTCAGACTGGTCCATACCTACTTGTATGAACCTCAGTATGAACTGTGCTTGGAACAAAGAAAGTAGCCGAAATGAATGAATGATTTTAGTTGTGTTTATAGGCTTGCATATACAGATTGTGTGTGTGTGTGTGTGTGTGTGTGTGTGTGTGTGTGTGTGTGTGTGTGTGTGTGTGTGTGTGTGTGTGTAGTTTACTTGGGTCCTGTACTGCATCATAGGAATGGTTTGGGTGAAAGTACCAATATTACACAAACATATCAGAATGAATTCATAGAGAAAATGCCCTCAACATTTCCTGCCAATGTTTACACATATCAGTAAGTATTATAAATAGTTTTTAAGATTCAACACACAGCTTCTTATGTCCAGTTCCAGGGACCCCCTGCCCTGCATCCATGCAGCTATCTGTAACTTTTAAAGCCTACTGCTTCATCTGGAGCAAACTGCATTTTGCAACAATAATCCTTTCTCTTCCACCCAACCATCTCCAGACACCTGCTGAAAACACGTATATTAAACCTTGAGTTGCCTTTTAAGGAAACGGACAGAGATGGGCAGATGTGAAGAGTATCAATATCAAAACAGAAGCCAAATGAATAAAAAATATTTATGCATTTAATTGCATTCATATTAAAACAAAATGGATAAAAAGTGCATGTAACAAAAGGTATGAGAATGTGATATTAGAGAAAAAGGGAGGTGTTACGTATTTGAAATGAAATACATAATTCTGGGGGGGAAAAAGCCCACACATTCAATCAGGAGTGTCAAATATAAAATAATACATGTTAACAAATACATGAGGGAAGCACAGGGTTATTTAAAAAAAAAAAAAAAAAAAAAAAAAAAAAAAAAAAAAAAAAAAAAAAAAAAAAAAAAAAAAAAAAAAAAAAAAAAAAAAAAAAAAAAAAAAAAAACACCTAAATAAATAACCTACCTATGCCATTTACAGTACATATCTGTGATAAAAACGAATATACCTCTAAATGTGAAATCAGTGTAGTGTGGGTCAAATGTTCCAGCTCAATTTAGCATTTCATGGTTTGGGAAATGTGTTTCTGCACAACAAGATTTCAACAACAGATTTAATCTGTAACAGTCTCAACTGCTACAGTTAGAAAAAAAAAAAACACTGCCCTGTTCAAACGAAGCACTACGCTGTGGTCCGTACATGCTTCGGCTTAACAACAAAAACATGTTGTTGATAAAGTGTCCATAAACCAGTGAAAATGAAATGCTTTTCGGTGCACTCGTTAAAGAATTCTGCTGCGTGTTTCCCATCGGGAAAATATTGACTTTAAAGGAAAACTCCACCCTGAAACACATTAAATGTATTTCGATTGAAATATCTGTGATGTGTTTAGTCATACGGGTGCTTATTTGTTGGCTGGTTCTGTATTTCTGTGAGAAGTTAGCGGTTATGTGCCACAATGATGTCGCAGAAGGACGCTGCTAGTGGAGTTAAAATAAGTTTCAAACATAAGGGATAACTTTCAGCTCTAAAAAAAAGAGAGCTGCTTTTCTCACTCAACATTTTGCAGTGCATAATATTTATCAATGAGAAATTCAGTGTAGAAGTAGTGGAAACGTTGGTGCAAAACCATGGACTCAAAAAGCCCCAGAATGCAATGCAACTATATAACGCGAAGCTCGGCTAGAGATCTACCAGAAGACGAGCGCAATGACAGTGATGGCAGTATTAACTTAAAATCTTTGGAAACTGATCTATTTAAGCAGAGTGTACAGATGAGAGAGCTGGACAGACTAAAGAACTAAAGCGCCGCTGCATCACTCTCTTTAGGTAGAGACAAAGCCAGGGCTTTTACCATAACCAGCAAGTAGTCAAATGGCATTGTGGTTAATGTAGGAAAACAGACTAACATAAAAGAAGTTTAAATTTAAAGAGACAACTCTGACTTTCATTACAAAATAAATCTTGGAAGCTGTTGAAGATTACATGTTAAATAATAAAGATTAATATGCAAGACGTTCAGGGTGAATTTTTCCTTTAACAATATGTTGTGTGGTTTTACTGCTGGTGAGATCTTGGTGGTTGTGGTAGGCATGTGTACCAGCAAAATCCTGGAAAGTGTTCGCTTTCAGATGTGTAGAACATCTGTGTGGAACAACTGAAATTGAGCAGGCTGGAAATGGCATAAAATACCAGTATGTTTCATCATTACATGCTCATGCACAAGCCTTCACGGTGTTCGAAGCTTTTAATCACAACATTTTGATAATGAGCATGTGCACGAGTGAGAACGATTTCCTCACCAGTGTGTGTTCCGCACAGTTGTAGTGTTATTTATATTATTTACTCTTATATACTATCTCCTGTTTCAAAAAGAGCAGATTTCACAGTTATATGTGATTCAGTCTAAAAATAAAGATTTACACATAGACAATTCAATGAACATTATAATCTTATTACCTGAGATTATAATGCTTCTTCGTTTGGTGGAAAAATAAAATATCTACATTTTTATAATGTAGATCCAAATTCAGTCACTGCTGAAAGTTTAAAGTAAACCACGAGTCTCTCTGGAATTCCCGTCCTTGGCTGGTCACATGATCCCTCCAAGCAAGCTGATTGGTTCCTCTCGCTGACGCTGGCTGGTGATTGTTGCGTATTTACACAGCGCGGGCTTGGAGATGAGAGAAATAAAACAAAAGACTGTGATTGGTGGAGACGAGGCATCTCTAAGCGTATGAGGGGAAAGAGGAGGAGAGGCTACGAAATGACATCATGGGTTTCGCCGTTTGGTCTCTGTCTAATTGCTACAGGTGGGAGAGGCTTGCCATAGAAATCTGCCAATAGGAGAGAACGACGGAAGAAACTTTAGCGAGATCCACCCTATTAAAGGAGCAGTTTGTAATTTTTGCAATTGTACTGAAAACATCATCATTCACTTCCCGTCTGTTAAAATTCCATTATTGGGAATGATCATTTTTCCTTTGGAATTCTGATTAATACAAATCTAGAAACACTTTTTTAAAAAATGACAAACTGCACCTTAAAAGCCGTAACAGCAAATCACATTTCACCCTTGATTCAGCGTTCACTGAACACAGTAGTGTATAATGAAGTGCTAATCCCGCTCCAGCAGTGTTACTGTAATGGATCGAGTGTATCAGATGGAAAACACTCGACACACAGCGCTGCAGTGAGATGTTAATGAAGTTTTTCAATCATGCAGATCATTTTCACTACTTACTAAAGTAGTAAGTCAAAACAACTGGACTCTCTTACATGCAAAAATTCAAGTAAAGCATATTATTTAAACATACATATATTTTACATACACACACACACACTATTATATCTATGTGGTCACCTGACTATCACACCCATAGGTGGTATGTGGATCTTCCCCAAACAATTATATAGAATGTCTTTGTATGCTGTAGCTTTATAATTTCCCTTCACTGGAACTAAGAGGCCCAAACCTGTTCCAGCATGACGATGCCCCTGTGCACAAAGCGAGCTCCATGAAGACATGGTGTGTGAAGGTTGGAGTGGAAGAACTCGAGTGTCCTGCACAGAGCCCTGACCTCAACCCCACTGAACACCTTTGAGATGCTGACTGCACTTCAGGTCTCCTCACCTGACATCAATGCTCAACCTCACCAATGCCCAAATCCCCACAGCCATGCTCCAAAATCTAATGGAAAGCCTTCCTAGACGAGTGGAACTTATTGTAACAGAAAATGGGGATGAAATCTGGAATGGGATGTTCAACAAGCACATAAGGATGCGGTGGTCAGATGTCCACATACTTTTTGCCATGCAGTGTAGATGTGTTCTCGTTTTCCCTGTGCCATCAATGGGCCATTAACCATGGATAAAATTATACTTGTTTCTTAGAATTAGCAATTTATATATTTTTTTTACTTCACTTACAGCTATAGTGCAGCATTTCTGTAATTCTGTAATGCTTCTTCTGTAACTAATACTCATATGGCTGTTTTCCTATCAGAGTGAAAACTCTTACAACACTTAGGGTTAGGGTTTGTGTTCAACAGTTATGAAGTTGTTGCATTTTAGCTAATGCTCTCATTATAATCAGTGAGAATTATATAAAGATACACTTAGGAATACCTGAAGTAAATTTTTAAAAAATGTATACTGTAAATGTCTGTGGGTAGTATCAAAATAATTTTATGGCATTTAAGAATTCAGAAAATTGGTTTAATGCTTTTTGTACTTTTTAAACACACTGTAGTGGCTTTCTGTGGTGTGTTTATGTGAGCAAGTGTCATTATTACTGATAATAAATTAGATCTTTAGTGCGGCTAGTTTTTTTAAAAAAATGTGTGAGTGCATGTTTAATTTTTAATCAGTTAGTAGAAATCGAGTTCTGCGGCGCTTGTATAATTTTGTGCTTCACTTGAATCCTTTCTGCGTCACTTGAATCGGCTCTGAACGGAAGAATCTGCCGCATCAATAAATGTAAAGTCCAGTTGCCTTGACCTGCATTAAAAGCATTTAAACACATAATCATACTATACTGGCTGAATCAGAAACCTACAGAACAGCAAAGAAAAGTACAGGATTATTTCATGGTAAAAATGGGATTAGTAGAGACTACTGGAGAAGAGGAGAGATGATTTCCTGTGTCATGAGCATGCATGCTGAAAGCATGGTTGAGATACAGAGACTCAGTGAGGCTGAAGCATGCTCTGTGAAAGTGTGAGAGACTGCTGTGGGGGAGATGCTGTTAGTGATTGAGACAAAGTAAAAGGATGCTTGGTTAGGAAATGAAATGGTAGTTCATGGTGACAACATGCGTACCGGGAAGGGGGGGGGGGTTATAAATAAAGAGTTACCAGAACGCCTTGTATCTCCAAGAGGTTCGAGCTTGGGGAGTCTAGAAACTTTGGGAGTAGCCCATCCAACTACAAACAGAAGTAAAACAACACATCGTAATCCTGATTTTTAAAATCGATGGGACACTTAGGAAGTCAGGGTCACTGTCAGTGAATTTTAAGAATATTTGGAGTTTTAAAAAAAAAAAAAGTACAGGGTATGTAAAACACAGGGTGGTAACAGGAACTCTTCTCTGATGGTGATCATTTTCCTTTAAGCCACACAGCGTGGCTGAATGCTTGAATCTGATTGGTCAGTAGTTCCAGCTGTAGCATCAACTATAGGTTAATATTAATGTGGTCACTGTAATATGTTATTGTTTCTACTTGTACAGCAGACGCTCCAAATAATCTAAAAATGTGTTGTTTTAAAAACGTCATTCTTATAGTCATTGAAGTGGTGAAGTTTTATTTGTTAGGAGACGTTTATTTAACATTTATGGAAGGCGTCAGCTGTAAGCGCTCAGTCTCAGTTACACTTCGTTTTTCGGGTGTGTGAGAGAGACAGCGTGATCAGATCGAGTGATAGAGGGAGAGACTGAGAGAATGACTGTTTATCGCAGCTATAACGTAAGTGAGAACAGGAACTAAGTAAGCGGAAATATTCTCAGAGCTGCTTTTATAAAAAATTAATCAACACCTGTTAATCAGATCTGAGAATTCAGCAGCACTGTGCTATAAGCACACACAATGAATAAGCATAAGATCATGAATTATTATATCTAAAGGTCAGACAGGATTGTTTTACCTGGTGCGGGTGGTGGAGTCGGGCTCTTGGCTGCATCGTCCATTAGGAGAGGGTCGACTCTGTTTTTCCGCTTGAGCCGTATTTTCTTGATCTTCTTTTTGCTCTGGTCTGTTGGACCTAAGAATTTCATTTCATTTCAGAGTATTCTGAGATTGTTCTTTTTTTTTTTTTTCCTAGTTTTCATTTGAGCTATTAAGGAGTTAATTTCTGGTTAATTACGTATATTTAGTGCACTTCAGACATCATTCAGTCGACAGCAAATTATCTACAGTCTAAGTTTGTGGTTTTTACAGAAACAAGATTAACCTTAGAGTGTAAACAGTGGAATACAAATTAAGGCCACTTGTGCTAATCACATTGCTCTGTTAAAACTACTTAATTCTCCTAATTATTAGTCTGGTGATGGAGCAATCACACTGAAGACAAACCGACCTGATTCTGGGCTCTCTGGCGTCTGTCTTTCACTCTCTTCCTCCTCCTCCTCCTCCTCCTCATCCTCCTGTTTGCTCTTTGGCTCCAGGACGCCGCCCTGCACAACCTCCTCTCCTTGCTTTTTCATCTCCATTTCTTTTTTCAACTTGTTTTCATTCTGAAGGAACAAACCAGGACGAAACTAAGCTTTCACATAAACGTGATTAAGAAAACTATTAGGACTGCCCAAAATTTAAGTGCTTCACTGGTTGAGCAGAATGCTTACCTCTGCAACAATATGGTTTATTGGCTGGAATGGGTTGGACATATCAGCATCCTCGGGCTCCTCCTCCTTAATTTGCCTGCCTGCTTTCTCTGCCTCTTCACGCTCTTGTCGGTCTCTATGGAAAAAACAACTCCTTTATTTTATTTTTTTTTAAAAAACACTTCAGGAGTGCTACAGAAATCATTTTGTATCAGAAAGGGGGCTGGGAATTACAATAACTTAACCATGCCCTTAAAAAAATCTCACAATATATTAAACCATATTATACTTCAGCTATGACAGCAGCTAGTATAGCAATAGTGCTGGTTTATATATTAATGTGCTCCTTATAATACATGATCATTTCTATTAGGGGTGTAACGATCCAAAAATGTGACAACGTGGATCGTGGCAATGTCTGATTTACATCCTGGAAATCAGCATTCTATTAATTAAGTCATGATCAGTCATTCTATCTATTAAGTCATGCAGTTGCACTGTTTGAACACCAGGGATCCCAATCTGAAGCATCCTATAGAGTTAAAATATGCAGAGAGCATGCTCGTGATCGCATTCTTTCTTGGAGAGCCTGCAAGATCTGCAATGAAGTCCTTGAAGTCCAATGGCTGGATAGCTCTGGATTGCAACGATCAGCAGCGTTCAAACAACACCAGGGGCCGCAGAAATCTGCCATTTTAGCCGACTTTGGAACTCTGTTTCTGCCATGGAGCTCATTATGTTTGAACTGATTATTTTCCTCAGGTCAGACACACAAAAACATGCATTGCTTTTGCATTGTTTATGATTCAGAAATAAAAAGGTGTCTTGTCATAATTTTTCTTCATTCAAATTTTGTTCGAAATAATATGAAGCCAGCATTATGAATCGAGCATATCCTTACACTCCTAGTTTCTATAGTGCACAGAAACTTTCTGTAAGGAGACATTTATTTAATGTTTTTGGAAGGAGTCTCCAGTGGTAGCGCCAGTGTTAGTTTTCTGCCATATGAAAGTCTACGGCTTTTCGATTTCTAGAGAATATGCCAGGCTGGGTTTTTGTTGTCTTGTTAACTTCAAGAGAGAGAGAGAGAGGGGGGGGGGGGGGGACGACATTGGTGAATGAACGTGTTGTCTCACAGGTGTTCCACAATATTTAATGTAACAAAAATGGATAAAAAGTATAAAGTGTCATTCATTAAAAAAATGTAAACTGTAATAGTAAACTGCTGTGGTATAAGAGGAATAAAACACTTCGGGACCTGTTGTTCATTATTTTCCTATAAGGGTTTTATTTGAAAGTTTTTTTTTATTTTTTTCATTCATGGATAAATTTAACTTTTTCTTTTTGAAAAAAAAACAAAAAAAAAACAGACCTCTCCTCTCGGATTCGTTTCACTCGCTCCGCTCTCTCCTTCTTATCCTGCTCCTCCTGTACACGCTGCTCGGCCGTGTCCCTCTGAACACGCTCCGTGATTGCCTCGTAGTCCTTGGCGATGTTGCTCAGGAGCCAGTTCAGGCCATTCTTTATGGACTTGTCGATCTTCTTGCCGTAGCCCAGGACTGCCGAGCACGGTTCCTGACAACACAAACCACGTTTCCGTCTTTTTTTTTTTTCTTAATACAAATTCAATTTGACATCTAGCTTTCTTTCTCAAAAAAAAAAAAAAAAGTACTTTGCTCATTTCTAAGTAGCTTGCGAGAAGGCAGAGCGTTCATGATGTAGTTGTTAAAACCTTCAAGTTATTGTGATGAGTGAATAACTTACAATCTGACAGAGACACTTGTTCTCGTTGACGAGCTTTTCCAGTGACAGGCTCTCAATGATGTCCGCTTCAGCCATTGCTCCGTCTCGGTCCTGCTTGTTGGCCAGCCTGAGAGCCAGTTCGGGGTGGGGAAGAAATCAAAACAAAAGACAGGGTGCTGTAAGTGACAGTGCCAAGTGCGAGATGTTACAAACACATGGGTTAAGACCTGCACTTTAGAGGGTCTGTGAGGATATTCGTCATCAATTGGACAATTCAACACGTCACTACTTGCTGGTGGAGATGTGATGCTTATTAAACTAAAATATCACAAATGGAGCAGACTGTAATTGACCGTCCTCTAAAAAGCATACTGACATAAGGTGTTTAAGTAAGGAGTTGAGCCACCACGAGCCACCAGAACAACTACGACTTACACTAGCACGGGCTTGCCGGCGATGCGAGGGTGCCGCAGCACTTCTGCCATGATGTCTCTGGTCTCATGGATCCTCTGCACATCGCTTGAGTCCACCACGAACACCACACCGTATGACTCGGAGTAGTAGTTCTTCCAGATGCCCCGGATCCGCTTCCCTCCACCGAGGTCAAAGATCGTGACCTCGAACTTGCCCTGCTTTAGGTCCACTTTGGAGAAGCCCACCGTAGGCGCTACATCAAGAGGACTCTCTAAGGGAGATATTTACACTGAATATCTACGGCAAGTTAGACTGAAATATACAGATACACATATACACATATACAATAAATAATATACATAATACACAAAAATACATTTTCAATATAGTCAGTTTATGAACCACTTCTTTAATGTCAACCTGTAAGAGAAACATGGATGACATTTTTCACTGTCAAGCTGCTGCTCAAACCAATCGCTTTCTATTTATCGTTACCATTAAATTTATTTGTAAAATATGTTAAAACATTGGATTAATCCCATAATATAAGCACATCTGTGAGGGATTAATGGTGTTGGTCTTACCTCCCTGGATGCCCCGTACTGTGGCGGTTTTCCCAGCATTGTCCAGTCCCACCATCACCAGCGTCACCTTCCTGTAACCCCACACACACGACTACTGCATTAACTGTTACATATACAGATTCAAACCTGTAACATGTGATAAGCAGATTGTTTCACCAATCATGGGGAAAAGAAAAAAAAAAAAACAAAAAAAAAAACTTCTAAAGCATGTAAACCGCCATAAAATTAAACATTCAAAAGGTCTCGAGTTCATGATCACGAGTCCACACAAAGTTGCTTAGACACTCAGAGACAGAAGCATCTTCTCGCCAATACAAACCTGCGGCACTTGCGCCACAAAGACATCAAGCGCCCTATCCAAGTGACCGTCCTCTGTAGCCAGGAGGACTTCATCGATCGTTAAAGCAAGGCGAGATGCTAGCTACCCGTCCCTCCTTTCCTACCGACTGTCTTGTAACTTCAATCAAGCCACAGACAGCAAAACAAACACGCTCCCGTTGCTCTTGGCCTTAGTCAACCCTGCTGCGCTGGGATTAGCCCGGGGATTTCCAACTTAACCCAGCTGAGGGATCAGCGCTGAAGGACAAACACTGCTCGCCCGATTAGCAGTTACCTTAGCAAGTTAGCATTAAGCCTCACAGCTTATTTTGGAGTACTCTGGGGATAAACATTAGGGTCCCAAAGTGTCACCTTATACTGTTCACGAATTCATTAATTTATTCATCTGTACTAATAAACAGTAGCTCTCTTGGAGTTCACAAGGGTACCAAGAAACTGGAAAGTCCTCTGTCTTGAAACCTTTTCCATGTTGGAAAACGTGGAAAGTTTCAGCTTAACCACTGAGACTCTGGAGACTCCTTCCATGAAAGTTAAATAAATGTCCCCTTAGAGATAACGCCACCATTTCAACAATTAAACACATTTTTTCTTGCACCTGGAACTATTGTCAGAGCTGCTGTGTTAGAAAATTAATCAACACCTTCTGACCAATCAGACTTAATCATTATCGTCTCCCATAACAATAACATACAACTGGAATATAAAGGAGTGGGAACACTGTTTAACCTTTTCTTGGCTGAGTAAAGCCAACAGTACGTATTTCTAAAACTGAGTATAACCGTCTCAGGTTTTTGAACTCGGTGACATGAAGGTTGGAGGGAATAAAGTGAAAATGGTGGGTTTGATTTCAGTTTGTCTTTAACAGTGAGAGAGAAGCATGAACCAAATTCAGGCTAATCTGGGTGATGAGAAAGAGAGAGGATTTGACACTTAATGCTCAGTGCCTCTTGTAATCATATACAGAGGGAGGTTTGTACTCAATGCTTTCACACATCAAGACTCCAAGACACAGAGGAATGCATACAATCATACAGATACAGGTAAAGAGCTTCAGATAACGTTTACATCAAACATCAGAAAAATGTGGTTGAAAATGTGATCTCAGTGACTTTGACCGTGGCATGGTTGTTGGTGTCAGTTTGAGTATTTCAGAAACTGCTGATCTCCTGGGATTTTCACACAAACAAGGCTCTAGAGTTTACACAGAATGGTGGGAAAAACAAAACAAAACAAAACAAAACAAAAAAAAAACATTCAGTGCGCAGAGGTTCCACGGGCCTTGTTAATGAGAGAGGTCAGAGGAGAATGGTCAGACTGATGCTAGCTGATAGGAAGGCTACAGAAACTCAAATAAGCACTCTTTACAACCATGGTGAGCAGAAAAGCATCTCTGAATGCACAATACATCAAACTTTGAGGTAGATGAGCTACAACAGCAGAAGAGCACATCGGGTTCCAGTTCTGTCAGCCAAGAACAGGCTACAGTGAGCACTAAAACTGGACAGATGTCTTACAGGTTACTCACACATTTCTTTCCCCCACCTAGTAACCAGTGTAGCCAACTCAGTGTCTCCTGTGTCTAGATCACCGATTACCACTGTTCCCCATCAACCAATCACTTTTCACCATTGTTCCCAACAACCAATCACCGATCACTATCATTCCCAACAACCAATCACTGATCACCATCGTTCCCATCAACCAATCGCTGATCACCATCATTCCCCATGACCAATCGCTGATCACCATCATTCCCATCAATAAATCGCTGATCACCATCATTCCCATCAACCAATCACCGATCACCATCATTCCCCATGACCAATCACTGATCACCATCATTCCCATCAATAAATCGCTGATCACCATCATTCCCCATGACCAATCACTGATCACCATCATTCCCATCAACCAATCGCTGATCACCATCATTCCCCATGACCAATCACCGATCACCATCGTTCCCAACAACCAATCACTGATCACCACCATTTCCAGCGACCAATCATTTCCTTCACGGCTGCTGCTTCTTTTTGTGTTCTTGAGAGAAAGTGTAGTATTTTATAAATGCGCAAAACTAGTTTGTGCACGATGCCTTGACCAAAGATGACTTACTTCTATAAGAAATTAATTATTTAAAAAAAAGCCTGTAATTCATTATACCAAGTGCAAATTGTCCTTCTTCGTATACCTTAATTTGTAATTTAATAGGCCAATTATCATGATTAATATATATATATATATTCATATGATTAATATGTTCATAGGAGAATTAGTCATGACGTCACCTAGCGACTTTCGGAGCGTGCTTTTGCTACTTTCCCCTGAAAAGAGTTGGCAACGCGAAACACTGCACACACTCGCCTGTTACCATGCCAACGCCAGAAGTAAGACTTTTAAACTGCAATGCACTCGGGTAGATAATGACATTGGTGTGTGTTGTTATAAAGGTGTACTCCATGAAGTAAAGCAGAAATCTAAGGTGTAACAAACAGGTGATGAATGAGTCTCACCTGGCAGGCTCTCTCCACCGTTTCAGCCAGCTGCAGCAGTTCGCCATCAGACTGAACATCACAGTCCAAACTCATGGACCTGGAAACTTCAACTCTCTCACAATGAACCTGTGAAAGCTAAGGGTTAGTTACTGGAAGGGTTAACTAGCTGACATAACCAGGGCTGACATTCTGAGCACAGTTACCTTTATAGCGAGTTAACCAGGCAGCTAGAGCTCATTTTAAAATCAGAGCATCTTTACCTGACCACTTTACTTCCTTTAACATTAACACGGTTAGGCTCTAGTCAGATAACTGGCTACATCCCATAATTTCAGCTAATTAAACACAGTGCTAGCATAGCGTCAGTCGACTTTTAAAGCTAACCTGTGCTAGCTTGCTAACATTTACGAACTAGCTATGTTCGTAGCTCTTATAAATATATTTTTAAATCTCTGAATATTCAACAAGTCAACCAAAGCAAACTGAGCCTTTTTAAAAATGTATATCGCTCTATTTAATAAACTTTATTGCGACTTTGCTAGCTAGCGCTTCATCAAAACGCTCACTCTGCTTTTTGTTTACGCCACCGGCTGCTATGGCTGCGGCCGTGATTTCATCAATAACTCCATCCCAAACCGTACACTACCACACTAATTAGGCTGCCTAAATAGTGCGCCACTTCATTGTGTTGAAACATACCACCTAGTGCGCTAGTTTGCGGTTTGAGACGTAGCCAACACACTAGACCGCTATGTAGACTCGAATTAGCGCCCCTAGTGGCTGGAACGAAGAGCCGTTGAAATCGCACTGCGCATGCGCTGTACAGGAATCACTTTCTTTTTCCCCC
>CM041000.1:13051022-13135932 GCA_022985145.1 Pangasius djambal | reverse complement strand
AAAAAAAAAAAAAAAAACAAACAAAACAAAATGAATAAATTAAATTAGTAAATCACTGCTCTTGCGTAGAACAGCTCAGACATGCCTCGGTTGTGAGACATTGAATTCTTCTCATTACTATTTGTTGAGTGTAAAGAGAAGAGCTTTAGAAACATATATACATTAATGTCATAAGAGGTTGCGTGACTGCCACAGCACTTTGCAAAACTGTTTTAAGACAGATTAATGTGTCTTTTTTTTTTCAGATATACCTCATTAAAAATATTTCAGCAACCACTGCTCTGTGTCCATTTCATCTTTCATTAAGCTTGCAAGACTTGCAAGTCGTCCTCCGGGCAATCAATACACACTAGGCAAATCCTTAGATAAATCTCAATCATTGATGAGCAACAGGTTTGCTCATTAGAGTACAAGGAATGCAAGATGGCCAGATTTGGGAGATTAAACGTTAAACGTTAATAAAATCCATGACAAAGTTCACAAATGACCAGATATTTTCAGAATGTGCTGGAAATATTCCAGATTTCGTTGCCACTGCAATTACATCTATGCCTTGCACTTCTTGAAGCAAAAGTCAAATCGCAGTTGAGGTTGAGGCAGAATCCTCATCACCTCCGGCACTAAACCTGGTTATAGCTTTCGTTATCAGATCAAATACTGCAGCAGTCTTTAAAATAATTTGCATGGTAGCTAGCTTGTTACACGGTCACACACTGCAAATCCACAGTGGTGTCAGTGATGCAGAACATCACCTCCAACCACTAAAGTCTGGGATCATCGTAACAGATGAACTACTGTAGTCGACATTTATTATCCCATTCCTCACAGTTAAGAAACCAATGCAGGGAGGTGTCCGTCCAGATGGTCAAACAAGCTCCATTTCGGACCTTCATTTTTTTTTTTTTTCAATTAAAATGGTCCTCTTAGTTAAGATTTTTTTTTGAAAGTCCACAGCAGCGTTCAACAGGTCAAATGGGCTCCACGTCTTCGAGCACTTCTCTTCAGGAGGCATCTATGAGAAAAGTGTAAATAAGTTAGAAAGAAACACCATGTAAACAGTTTTCAATTCCATTTACATTACAGGATTGTTTGATTTACAGCGAGTTTACACTGAAATGCTAACAGCTGAGAAAAATTAGGCGAATCCCAGTATAACATTCCTTCCCGACATCAATCGTCCAAACTTTTGCCATAATGCCAGAGCAGTGAAAAAAAAAACAGGCTCTATGGATAAACGTACGTTGAACAACCTGTTACTGTAGATTACTCTGCCTTTAAAACAGGTTGTTCAACATGTATTTTGAACAACCTGTTTTAAAAGCAAAGTAATCTACAAGAACAATTTAAAACGTAGCTGCAAACAGCGATCACCGGGGTCCAAGCACTCTTCACAAACAGCGGTCTGAGTGGCCAGCTCTTTCCAAGTTACAAGAAACAATAAAAAGACCGTAGATGAACATACTTATTATTAAGTTATTTGACAATAGCCGAATGCTCATTGTCTGAATGCCTGCTGAAAGCTTTGTTGAAGGCAAACCATGTTTTTGAAGTAATTCTGCGATTATTAAAAATGTAGTTACAGATTAGCAGAAAGACAGAGCAAATTTCAGTTCAGTCGGACTTTTTGGATCCCTAAACACTACACAAAACCAAAAAGGAGAGATATGATGCATACAAGGGCGGCAGCTTTGTGCTGAATGTGATAAGTAGGAGTAATTTATACTCTAATTGTTCGTTGGGAAAGATGAACAGTAGTTTTTGGGAACAATGGTAATCAGTGATTAGTCACAAGCACAATACGGTCAGGCTTTACACACTTCTTTTTTTTTTTTTTAGGATTGTGAGTGAATCCTAAAAAATAATTAAATTAAAATGGATAATAATATAACTTATGTTTCCAGACTGCACTTACTTTCATCATCTGAATCGAAGCCGAAGAGAGATGTGCATTTTTCCCGGTGCAGCTGGAGCTCTTCTTCACAGTCGAAAGCCGCGCTACAGCGCGAGCAGCTCTGCCTCTTGACGGGGACGACGTCATCTGCATCGGAGCCTTTGGCGCTCGCTTGGGGCCCCCTCCACTTTTTGGGCATGCTGAGGTACAGCTCGTCCAGGTAAGCTGATGGAGGAAGTCTGCTGAACGGCTTGACTGCCACCTTCTCATACTTCGGCTCCTGTTCTTTTGGAGCTGTAGGTGGCGCTTTAATGCTAGATTCTTGTGCATGGTCAGTGTGACCGTTGACGAGCCGGGAGCTCTTGCTGCTGTAGTTCACTGAACTTCTATTTAAAGTCAAAGGTTTTTCGTCTTCTACTGTTACAGGTGCCACACTCCTCTTCTGTTCCATAATGTCACCTGGTGGAAGAGGAGGAGGAAGAGGAGGAGGAGGAGGAGAAGAAGGAGGAGAAGAAGGAGGAGAAGAAGGAGGAGAAGAAGGAGGAGAAGAAGGAGTCTCAGGCTCTGTTGCCATGCTTTCGGCTGTCTGCTGTGCTGCTGCTGGAGTACTCTTTACTCTTGATTCTCTGAGGCTGGGTTTGTCCACATCTTTCTCAGAAGTTACTGATTTGTCCTTTTTCAGCGTAGCGGCTTTGTAATGACTCTTTTCATGGCTGTACAAGTCCTTGAGGCTGGCAGATTCCACCGTGCATCCAGGGAAGCAGCACCCTGCTTTCAGAGGATTATGGTCCTTCTCCATATGGTCACCCACGTCCATTCGCGTTTTGAATCTCTTCTGGCAGGCCACGTGGTAGCACGGGTGTTTGAGGTTACCCCGGTGAGAAACAACATGGTCGAAAAAGTGCTGAGCAGTCCAAATCCTTCTGGCGCAGAACAGACACTTTTTCGCAGCGAGGTTGTAGAAGAACTCGAGGGCTTTTGTGTCGCCCGGGTGGTGTATGAGGACGTGCGAGAGGACCGGGCCTGGCATGGCTTGGAACGTGCATGCGTCTATAGGACAGCTGACCGCAGGAGTACTACTGACTTTCCTCTTCCGCACTGACTTGGAGGCTTCACTGGATCCTGCCTCTGTTCCGTTTTGCTGTTTTTCCACATTTGGAACAGAGTTCTTCTTTTCCTTTGTATCAGTTGAAGTACCTTCTTCATTCTTTCGTTTCTTCACTGCTTTTACATCAACTTTCTCCTCATCCTCTCTGAGCTTTTTCTTCTTTACTCTTGGTTCCTCTAACGCCTTTGCTTTTGCACAGTTTTTACCTTCCCCTCCGATATTATTGCTGGTTGCTTTTTCTGCTTTGGTCCTGATATCATAATGAGCTTTATTACTTCTGATCATCTTCTCCGATTTCTCTGCATCGGTCTTTTTCTCTTCTTTTACTGGTGGTACATTTTTATCATTGGCAGGACTGCTCTCTTCCTGAATGCACCACATTTTTCGTTTCTTTCTAATTACTCCATTCACCCTATGAACAGAACCATCCTTCGGTGCGGAACTCTCTCCCCCTGCCATCACTCTTCTAGTCTTTCCTTTCCTGCCTAGCTTCGTCCTACACAGCCGTCCCTTGTGCTCAGACTTCCTAACCGAACCTCTTGTTAAGTATCTTATCGTCTCCTGTGGGACATTCTGCTTATCATCCTTCGTGCTGCTCTCTTTTTGCTCTGGTGCTGATGCATTCTTCTTTGTGTCTGTCTCCTTCAAGGGTGTTCCACTATTATCGGAGCTTTTCTCCGTCTCACGCTGAGGTTGGGCTTTCCTTGTCAGTTTCAGTCTCATCAGCAGTCTTGACTTGATCTGTGCAAATCCAGGCTTCGCTTTTTTCGGTGGTGACTCTTGAACGGTCTGATCGGGGCTCCCAGTCGCTTGAGGTACATCCTCACACTTCTTCGTCTCAAGCGGACCTTCGACTCTACTCAAATCTTTGATGTGCTTTTGGAAATGCTGTAAGGCTCCTCGAGTCAAAGCCAGCTTGTCACAAAACATGCACTTCTTTTCAGTCCGGTAATGCCATAAAGCATGACTCAGAGGCGTCTCATATATTTTATTGCAAAGCTTGCACTGATGTTTAGGTTGCATGGTAGTCTGAGTACTGGATACAGGAGATGAGCTGCTGTTCTGAGACGGCTCGACCTCAGCGGTCTGTTGCGACACTGGTTCTTGAGGTAGCACTTCTTCAAGAACAGCAGGAGTCTTGAGAATTATTTCAGCATTTTTAGAGGCATCTATCACTTCTTTGACTTCAGGTGGATTTTCATGAGTGTCTGGGATTTCTTTGGGGGTAGAAACTTTACTTTGGGGTGCAAGTTCAGGCGTAGCATTAGGTGCATTTTCAGAGGTAGAAATAATGTCTGTTCCTTTTTCAGATGTAGTACAACTATAATCATTAGCTTTGTCAGTTGTATTACCAAGATTAGAAACTTCCTGGGTGATTTCCAGCGCTTGAATATTGTCAGTCATGGCACTAGCAGTTTGATCTTTGGGAGGATTGACTGTCGTAGTGATTTTGCTATCAGGGACTACAGCCTGTTCGACGAGTGAAAGTAATGATAGGTCAGATCCATCACTAACACCAGGAATCTCCTGTGTTACAGCAGCAGTCAGTGAGGTCACTTTAGTCCCCTCCACTGGTTCACTCAGATTTTTTACAGGCGCAAGATCCTGAAAATCTTCTTCCTGCATCACAGCATGTGGAGCTGTTAACACTGCAGTATCCGTAAGGCAATCGAGCGAAGGGCTTTCCTCCTCTTCAGGCACTTTTGCGTAGGTGTGGAATTTTCTAATAACGATCATAACGTCCTGCGGCTGAGAGTCTTCTTTGTCTCTCCACAAATGAGGAGACTTCTCTAACAGTATCTGAAGGAGCGAGTTTGGAGTTTTACTACAAGGCGTTGTTTGAGGTTGATCAAAGCGACGCTCTGTGGAAGAAGTCATTTTGGACGCAGACCGGCCCTGAGCATCAGCAGGCAACTCAACCTCATTATCAGGGTAGGAATATTCCATTGTGATTTCAATGACTGGCGTGTCAACTAAAATCTCCTTTAGCGAGCTGAATAGCTTTGGTTTCCTCCCTGGTTTCTTCCGTTGCCCAGGAGCACTGTTTTCTCCCAGGGCAGCTAACTGCTCCAGGAGCCACCGAGGTTTCCTGCCTCGGCGTTTCAGTATATTTTTCTCCGTCTGCCGAGTGAGGAACCTCTGACATCTGTTGTTCAGCTGCCTGGCATGATTTTGTGCCAAATCCAGCTGCCTGAAGGAACGCCGGACTGGAAATGGCTCCAGATTCTTTGTGAGCCGTGACCCTGGTTTCCTCCCTCTCTTCTTATACTGAGGAGCTTCGGAAGACGCATCAGCAGAAGGACTCGTTGCCCGTTTTTCCACTGTCCCAGATTCCTGCTTGTCTCTACTACCAAGGTTTGCCTCCTGTCTGATTACAGTCCTTTCCGGCTCTGTGCGGCACTTGCAATGCTCTTGGACACAGTAACTAGGCCCCCATTTATCCTCTTCCGTAATTTCACAAAGGGCGGCTCTGGCTACCTCGTCGCTCATGAGCTTCAGGCAGTTCGTTTTGATGTTCAGAAGGCTCCAGAATTCAGGGTCAAAGAACAGGCCCTTTTTCAGAATCTGAATCACCTCGAAGCGCACGTTGTTCCCAACGGGACCGGTGTCCAGGTGGTACTCAAGGTCTGGGTGGTTGTACAGGAAGAACACGGTCTTGTAGGCCTCAACCGTGCGCTCCAGAAAGAACAGGAGCAGCGCACAGGCTCTGCAGATCTCCAGGTCGTTGGGGAACAGGTAGGCGATGGTTTTGTAGATGAGAGACTTGGTGACGGGGTCGTTCTTGAGGTCAGTCTGAAGGGCCTGGGCACAGAGCTCGATGCAAAACGTGAGACCCTCTTTCCCCAAATGCTGAAATCAAAGGCCAGAAAATAAACTGCATTAGTGAAAGAACATGGTGACTCCTTCACATAAATATCTCCTTACAGAAAACATATCATCATATCACCAATTATATTTTCACCAAGAACACGGTTTTTAATCTGTTTATTATCCGTCGTAGATTATACAGATCATCCACCATGCAAGTCCCTGTGAATGAGCTGTTACTATAGAAATGATGAGTGCATGAATATAAACTTGCAAATTGCAGCTGTACTACTGTCAGAGCTGCTGTTACAGACAATTATCACCTTCTAATTGAGAATTCAGCAGGGCTGTGACTTAAAATATATGAATCCTAAATTTACACTGCAATTACAAGTAGCATGTTTTTTGGTTTTTTTTTTAAAGGTATATATATATTGTGCCTTGACATACCTCACTCAAGATCACCTTCATAAATGGAAAGATTGCTTTTACGTTGGTGGCTGACAGGAGCAACAGTTTGCATTCTTGCAGAAAGTGTTTTTCCGTGGCCTTCACTCTGAGGTACAGTTTACACCATATGAAGACCAGATCCCTGAGGAGAACCAGAATATTAATCATTATATAACATTATGGCACAATTTACACCAACCAACCATTTTTCACCAGATAGAATAATAATGTTATTTACAATCCTGCCACTCAGGTATACAATCAGGATGACTGTAATTCAATACGGATGTAAATCCTTAATTACGATGTCTAAGTAGATGTATTTCAGAAAACCACTGCCAACCACAACCTGATCTTAGGTCTTAGCTGCTGCTGACTCAGACACTGGTGTGGAAGGCTATTTTGGGACTCACCAAAGGTAGTACATATCTCCACTTCTGAGCTGCTGCAAGAGGAAGCCTCTGCTGAGCTCCAGGAGCAATTCGTCCTTTTCTTCATTCTCTGCAATGCAGAGGATCTCCACTGCATCCTTCCCGTCAATCTCTGCCATCTTTACAACAACACCAAATACAAGAGAGCAAAAAGTTTATGAGCAAAAAGTTTTTTTAAATCTCCATCTAGAATCGGATGGCACCGTTTAACGGTGGATGGTGAGCATGAACACACCTCCATGATGAGGCGTTCTTGTTGAGAGGACTTCCAGAGACAGGAGAGGTAGGCCTGCTTGAAGAACAGGCGTCGGCCTGCAGTCGGGTGCTGACTGCACTTCAGGGCTAATGCCATGGCCTCACGGGTCCGTTCACAGGCCAGCAGGTAACGTACACGCAACTCGAAGAATACGGACACCTCGGAGCCGAGATACCGATCCACTGTACAGCAAACAGTTACAAGGGAGCAAAATGTCACCCAATGCTCAGAAGTTGTTTGTAGTTTGGCAGTAAACAAGCGACCACCTACAGGAAGCGTGAACTGAGCACACCTTCTACTTGTTGATGCTCCACTTCCTTTAGGATTCCCTCCAGTACAGGACTCGCCCAAGGCCCTCCATCTCTGATGATGTGTCTAACCTGCAGCAGGTACACGTTCTGGTACCTCACTAGACTTGAGTGGCATTCCTACACACGGAAGATTATGTGATAGTGCAGCGATGGTGAGACACGAGCGTAGCAATTGAGAGAAAACTCATCCTGCGGTTTTAACGTTAGTGTTAACGTGACAGTCTGCCTGTCTGAAATTCCTGAATTACAACCGATTTTAAGAACACCCCTGTGAAAGAATCTCTAAAGGTTGTAGGTGATGCAATTACCTGAAATGAGTCCAGAATATCTTTTAGAGGATCCTCGGGGAACTCGTCTCTCCCGAAGAATAGCAGCAGCTCGAAGACACTCCTGTGATCATGTAAAATAGGATTTCCTTTGTTATTCAAAGATTTTGACAACTATTTTCAAATCCCTTGCTCTTGAGTTATATGAATAACAAAGTGTTTATTTTATATATTTAAAAAAAAAAAAAAAAAAAACAACAACCAAGCAAAAACCAACATGACACCAAACTTTCTTCAAAGTTTCAAACGCAGAACTTGTACTCAGAGTTTATACTCACAGAGCCAGACTGCTCAGAGTGTAGCGCACGTGCTCACAATCAGACGGGAACGACGCTGCGCCGCGGACAAACGCGCACAGAGCGCTCCTCAGGACCTGCAGCTGTGGAAGGGGCACCTGCCATCGGCCTGTGTATTCCTCAACCAGCTACACGAAAGAAGAAGAAGGGAGAAGAAAAAAAAGAAAAAAAAAAAAAAAAAAAAAAAAAAAAAAAAAAAAAAAAAAAAAAAAAAAAAAAAAAAAAAAAAAAAAAAAAAAAAAAAAAAAAAAAAAAAAAAAAAAAAAACAGGAGAGGATGGAATGAGAACAGCGAGTTCCACAAAAGAGGAAATGAACAAAAGTAAGAAAAAAGTGACTTGATAATAAAGGAAACATTTAAGACCAGGCCTGGAATCCTGCTGGAGTGCATATTTTACTGTTTCCTTAAACTTCAACTGTCTTTATAATTCAGCGTTAGCTATAGAGGTGTCATGATATCAATTCAGTACTGATACAGATACCAAAGTAATGTCACAACCAAAACATTTTCTTACATTTTGTACATTTATGCTCACCAGTTCTACACTACTGAATGAAACGTTTCACATGGATGCTTTAGGCTGATAACGGCCCTGATAACAGTATTTTAGTCACTATTTTTTCCCCATTTGGTCGCCATAAACAACAATTCCTAATTTTAGGGTTTTAGGGTGACTGCGTGTTGTGCTCGCTGGCGAGTTATCGACATGACAGCTTTGCGTTGCATTTTATTCGACTCAGTTATATCAGCTTGTCATCTGTTCACGCCTACGGTAAGAGAAGATGTGTGCAGTGTAGCAGGCCATGAGATTCAGAATGAGTAGCACACACACTAGAGTTACAGCATCAAGGTGTGTCGTACAACCAATGTGTTTAAATATACAAAGTAAATAAAAACGTTTGTTTCTGAACGTCAACACGTAGGGTTTCTTCTTTCTCCGACTGCTCACTGAGAGAAGAAGAAGAAGAAGAAGAAGAAAATGCTGGTGCCCGCTAGCTTACTGAACTTACTATGAATAAAAGAATTAAAATAAAAACCTTCTTTTAATCTTATCCCTGGCGCTCGGGCTACCGACTTATCTATCCCTGATGCAGGACAAGGGGTCATATGAGATTAGGTTCGTAGCAATCAGTTTACTTTGAAGATATTACACAACACTCGTCTCCGTCATTTATACACTTGATCATAATGATCACAGACATCATCTGTACAGATGGTTACTTTACTTAACAAAACTATTCTGGGGAAAAACTATTGCCTCAGGTCTGTATATTGTTAAACGTGCAATAGGTGTTTTTTTTTTTATTTTATTTCTTACTAATACAACTAACCTGGAAGAATATGCAGAACATTATTTAAAAAAAAAAAAAAAAAAAAGATGCTCTAAGCCCTGGCCTCAGCACAAGTGTTTTACGTGGCTTAAAAAACCTCATCTGGAAAACTGCCTTCCAGTTCGTAATGCTTGATTGTGTTTAGATGGGCCTCCTGTCAATCATTTTATAAACTCCACTGAAATCGGCAAGAGCCCAGCACAGCCAGGTAATTCTCCTGTGCAGGGCTGGGCAATATGGACAAAATATTATCTACACAAAAATTATCTATACAAAATAACTGCACGTGTTTATGACTGATCACCTTACAAATGACCATTTTCTGGTCAGTGTCGGATTTGTTATAGCCAAACCACCTCCAAACGTCTTCCATGCTTGACTGTTGTTTTTGTTACAGCATACCACTAGTAGCTCCAACCTTAATGACATAAGCTGGCTGCCAAAAAAAGTAGCCTTTGCGACATTGGCGATATAGGAACAGGCATTTTTCTATCGTCCTACGATATGTATTGCCATAATCGCACAGCCCCGGTCCTGTGAGCAAAAAAAATACACTGCTGTTCTCCGAAAAAAACTGAATGACAAGAAACATAGTAAATCCAGAATAAACACTTGCCCGATGTTAACCTTTAACATGAAGTAGCGCTGCGCAAAAGGAGGCTGTTTGACATGCCTATAGGCGGCATACAAAGGCAACAGCGTGACTGGTGGCTTTAATGTGATAGTGAACAGTGTAGCAGAGGAGCAGACAGACACTGCACAGGTAAGACTGAAATGAGAAAAGTATCAGGACATTTTTGTAGTTACTGTGTATTCAATGAAACCCACCAACGTGAAGAAAACACTATAAAGACTTTTGTATACTGTATACTAAACAGTGAATAAACTGAAGTGTGTGGTAATTAAGTGAAGACTTTTTCCCCCTCAGAGAGACTCAACTCAACAACACACAAACAAACAAACACACACACACACACACACACACACACACACACACACACACACACACACACTGAGTACTTGGGGCTACCAAACTGCAAACAAACCCACAGTGCCAGTGCAGATACACTCCTGCAATTCACATCCTGATTTATTTATTATATCACATTATATATTATCTACTACATTATATTATGAGTTTGCTCGCTTTTCTTGAGTTAGTTACAGTTCATTTAGCTATAACTCATTTTTTTTCCAGGTTGTTTTGGAATGTAGCAGCTAGTCCGCTAAGCTAATACCCAACCCAGCACACAATAAGCCTGACACAAAACCGTGAAAGTTGAACTAGTTTTTTTAAACATTTGTACTAACTTGTCGGTATTCACAAGAAACCCTGGGAGTACTCGAACAGAAATAAATAGCAACGTTAGCTAAAAGTAGTCGACACACACACACACACACACACAAACACACACACAAACACACACGGTAGGAGGGGAATCTCTGCTGACAACGGCTACCTCCTGAGCCACACACTAGCGCACTAACTAGCACGTCGAGACATACTGTGAAGCTTTTCATGTTCACGTACTGTTTAGTATACTAGTGCGCTAGTTTGGAAGAACCTTAGCCAAGCCAAGCTACCTTTTGATTATCAAGGCTTTAGCATTAGCTAGTTGCTGACTGTCTCTCTCTCTCTCTCTCTTTCCCTGTCTGTGTGGGTTTTTTTTTTTTTTTCATTGTCTCACCTCGCAAAATCTCGCGCAATACGACTTGCTTTGCAGTCCGCACTCGTCGTTTAACAAACTCTCCAATTCTTTTTTAAACCTGTCCAACTCCAATTCACTCTCTTCTTCCGCCATACTGCTTGTCTAACCCAGCGCGTACAACACACAGCCGCTACCGTTAACCTCAACCAAACATGACGGATCATACGAGCGATCTGATTGGGCGATAAGCTGTCAGTTTGTCAACTTGCTGAGTTTTCCTATTGGATGACGCTCGTGTCAATCACGTCGCAGAGGCGTGTCGCTTTAAATCCGTGTATCTGATTGGTCAGCCAGCGGGGGCTTTAATTTTTCTGACTACGTCTAACAATAATAATAATAATAATAATAATCATAATAATAATAATAATAATAAAACCTACAACCTTTCATTTTGACCAAAAATTTTTAATTTTAATTACAACAATGTAATGTTAACATACATACTCATATAATTGGCTCAAGTAGTTTGTGTCTTAAAGACAAAATAAAAATATGTATTAAGAAAACATACGTTTTTTTTTTTTGACGGACACGTTATCATTAACCTATTCAAATCTTTTTAACGATTTTAATTATGTAACGTTACATATTACACAGCATGTAAACTATATTCAATTCACTTTTCCTTCATTTCATTCACTCGTAGGGGCTTCCGTATCACGTGACTATTGTAGTCGTCACGTGACTTAATTAAGTTTGTATATTAACCAATCAGTGACAAGAAATTAGCACGAGCAATCGGTCTATATAAGCTGTGACAGCAGGACGTAAGTTTTGTGTATCGTGGGTTTAGTTTATCAGTGGAGTATTAGTTTATTAGTTACCTTCAGGAACAGCAGCTTTTTTGGTCACCTAAGGCTTTTCTTATGATTTTATTTGCTGGTTTTTATTTGTATTGCAAACGCGTCAAAGCTTCTAGGTGAGCTGTTGCCTTCATAGATTTAGAAATATCTATTTGTTTCATTAAGTCTTAAACATTGTTAATGATTTTAGAGTTTAACACTATCATTTGTTTCTTTTGGAATCAGATTTGGGTTTTGTGGTATGGAATTCATCAATGATGAATTGAAAGAAATTAATTTGGAAGAAAGTGAAGTGTTGTCTTGCATCTGGTTCCCTGTGTAATAAATGCTGTTAAAGTGGCGAACACTTTAATATCTTCCTTTATCAGAATACAAAGAAGCACTTCTTTCTAAATAGCTTGTTTATTTGGTGAATGAAATGAGCAAGGATAACCCCAACCAAATCTTGACCAAGAAAGCTCGAATTTCAATACTTAAGCAGTTTGGATGAAGCTGAAGCTCATTAATCCTTCCCATTGTGTTTGTATCTAGATCGGACCTGTTTTGTCCCTCTGGAATGTACTATCTAATGGCTGGGTGCAATAGCTCTTGTATCCTGTGTTCCATTTGGAAGGAATACCAATTTGGCTGTCTTATTCACTTCTGGTCTCTTGTGTCCTTCTTTTCCAGATTGAATCAATCTCTGCCCAAAAGCTGCCATGTCTGCAGGGCTACAGATGCTTGGTACCACACTGGGGGTGCTGGGCTGGCTGGGAACCATCTTGGCCTGCGCTCTCCCACTATGGCGCGTGACTGCTTTCATCGGCAACAACATTGTGACGGCGCAGGTCGTCTGGGAGGGTTTGTGGATGACCTGTGTGGTGCAGAGCACTGGCCAAATGCAGTGCAAGGTTTATGACTCTATGCTGGCTCTGTCTTCAGACCTTCAAGCCTCTCGGGCCATTCTCGTCATCGCTCCATTGGTTGCACTGGTGGCCATACTTGCTAGCATAGCTGGAGGCAAGTGCACAAATTGCTTGGAACAAAGCACTGCCAAGGCCAGGGTGGCTACAGCAGCTGGGGTTTTCTTTCTCCTTGCAGGGCTTCTGAGTCTTGTGCCGCCCAGCTGGATGGCAAACGCAGTGATCAGAGACTTCTACAATCCGTTGGTGGCCCAGTCACAAAAGAGGGAGCTGGGGGCATCCATCTTTATCTGTTGGGGGGCTTCTGTGCTCATGGTGATTGGCGGAGGGCTTCTGTGCACCTCTTGGCCCAGCAGTAGAGGAAAGCAAATGGGCCACTATAAACCAGCATCTCAAACCAGTAGAGAGCGTGCTGCTTATGTCTGAGTTTATGCTCATCACTGATCTGCTTTGTCTTTTTAAGTAAGTCTATGATTTTTATTTCTGTAAATAAAACTTTTATCTTGTTCAGTGTTGTAGCAGCCATGACTGACTCTTTAATCCAGTAGATGGTGGTGTTGTGCTCAGATGTCCTCTTTTGAGGCACCACCTACCCTTTTATATAAAAGTGGGTGAAACTCTGCATACTGAAACACGTACAAGGTTCTGGTATATTGCTCAAAAAGCAATTTCCTCAAATGAAATTGGGAAGGAAAACTAATAATGCAAAGTAAAGGCATTTGAATACAACTGCAGATAACCTGTGCCTGGGTGTTTACATGAGAACCAAAAAGAAATGGAAAAACAAGCAATACAGTATGATCATGTATACCAGCTGAAGAATTACCAGTAAGTTGTTTTCTTGCATTGCAACAGACACCATTATCTGCATGGTGCTTTGGATAAACCCAAAGGGTCTGGAGGAAAGGGTAAACAATGTGAGGTACTGGCCAATTTCATTAAGGTGAAATGGAAAGATCATGCACATTTTGCATTAGTTACCAATATGTTTGAATGTAAACCTGGCTGCATATTCCAAGTAGCTTTGGAAAATGACTTGCCAGAGGGAGCATGTCAAGTTATGATAGAATGTTGAAATCTTGAAAATTGCCTTGTGGAGGAAAGGGAGTTGAGGCTGAAAAAGATTTTAAACTTATAAAAGGCTCTAAAGGTGATCTCCAGAAATCACCATAAAATCTCTTGACACCTCTTCAGTCTACTCAATGTTTGTGGCAACCATTCTTCTGTCACTGGTGTACTGTTGAGGCAACAACTGCAATTTTCCATTATTCAAATTTGTTTTGGACAAAGCTCTGAGAAAGTTATGCTGTTTTGGGTTTTAAAAAAAATGGTCCAGCTACTGGTATGTTTTCTGTTAAGTACTGCTGATTGTTAACATTTTAACTCTTATTTTAACTGTAAAGTCTGTTACTCTTCTCAACAGTCTCCAAAATAAGACCTGATAAACATTTCTTCTGCAAGTGGAAATGGGATAACATTCCTCCAAAGCATCCCTTGACATCATAGCCTGTATGTTCACCTGTACTGGGTACAACACAAAGGGATGAGTTTCTGAAAGGCTTTTTTAAAGTCCTCGTTGAAGATGGTGTATATAAGTGGGTTGATGAGGGAATTCAGATAGCCCAGCCAGGTAAGGAAGTCCGCAAGCAGAGCCGACGTACTGCAAGAAGGGCATGTGTTCACGATGACCTCTTTGAGAAAGAAAGGCAGCCAGCAGATCACAAAGGCCCCGAGAATGAGGCCGAGAGTGAGGGCCGCTCGTCTCTCCCTGGCGGCGGGATTCCGTCGGTTCTTAAACACCCTACCCGTGGTGGGAGTGATCCTGACACGCTCTCCATCTGTCGATGGCTCTGAAAAGGATTTCTCGGTGGGGCTGAGTGTGTCTGGACTGAGTGGTGGAGCTTCCCTGTCTGAACTCACAATGACGCTATTGACCGTCTGCTTTACCAGTCGGCTGCTGCCTCGCCGGTTGCGCAGTGTTTGTGCCGCACGGTAGATCTTGTAGTAGAGCACCAGTATAAGGACGAGCGGGATGTAAAAGGCGCCGAAAGTTGAGTAGACAGTAAAGGCAATATGGTCATGCTCCATCATGCACTCCATGATTCCACGTTGCCTGCTTTCTTCAGGCATCTTCCTCCACATGAGAGGGGGGAGTGAGACAAGTACAGAAAGCACCCAGACCACTACGATGGTCACAGCTGCTCTCTGAGATGTGCGTTTTTGCGAGTATGCCACAGCGTCTGTGATGGCACAGTAGCGGTCGTGGGCGATGGCAGCCAGGTGCAGAATGGAGCAGGTGCAGCAGGTAACGTCCACGCCCAGCCACAGGTGGCACATGGCTGGCCCCAGCACCCATGTCTCTTCCGCTATGTAGACGATGCTGACTGGCATTACAAGTGCAGCCACCAGGAGATCAGTGAGGGCCAACGAGCAAATCAAATAGTTAGCTGGCTGATGGAGCTTGCGAGTGACCAGAATGGCTGTTATCACCAGTGAATTGATGACCGTGGTGGCAATAGCTAGGATGGAGAGCATCAGGCAGAGGGCAATTTTAATGCCACTGATCCCAGTATCCACATCATCAGACCGGTCCACTGAGGAGCAGTTTACCGGATCCATGGTTTAGAATGAAATTTAACTGGGGGAACCTGAGGAAGAGAATACAAACAAATAAATAAATAAATACTGTACAAATGATTTCAAGATTTTAGTACAGACACTGTAGTGGCTTTTCTAAACAAATGACATTCTTATGGAGAAAGGGAATGTAAATCAACATTAGTGGGGCATTATTTTGTAATAAGTAGCAGACACACATCTTTAAAAGAGCCCTTTAATGGTTCACTGTTGACAATTTGTTGTGACAAATAACTGGGATGTTATATAGCATGAAATATTTTTTCCATTTTAATTTTCATGCAGACCAGATTGACTAAAAAGATGCATTGTCTTCTGATCTTTAGACACATTATTGTAATAAAGTTTAATGAAGAATATTTTCATTTCCTTTCAGATGTCAGTGATGTTGAATTTGTCAAAATGACAAAATATCATTTTTGTTCATTTATAATCATACACAGTAAACACAGTGGCTCATATTTCCTACTACAAAGTGTAATATCTTTCAGGAAAAGCCATTGCAGCCTTTACAGCACTGAGTCATTCTGTCAAATGCACATTGCCCCACTTGGAACAAAGCTCAATGCACGACGTGTTTGAAGACAACTGAATCTTCCACTCCCACACTAACCTTCATAATGTGTTAGATAAAGACTGAACAGGCTCAGTGCTTACTAGTTACTATTGCATTAATTCAAAGTTTCACTTGCTGTAAAACTAGTATTACAAAATGTATCAAGGGCATTTATGTAAGCTTATGTATTTCTCTCAGTATCCTGTTTAATCAAAGCACTTTGATGAAGCGCATGAGAATAAAGATCAAATCCTTGAGTACATCCCAAACAATTGTTAGAATTCATCCTACCAAGTAATCAGTGAGGAAAACCGTATATGTCAATAAACAAATTATCTGAATGTTACATTCATTCATTCATACCTGGTGTAGGGAAATAAATGTACGAATGATGTGAGGTGTAAGTGCTATCAGTGTTTGTTTGCTTGATCTACTGATCTGTGGTTTTTATTCAATAGTTCACTCATGTTCAGTAACCTCTTTAGAGCATGACTTCAATGCATTATTAAATTTCACATGGTGCCTCAAGCACCAAAACTAAAAATAACAAAATAAAAACTATCATCAAATAGGTGTTTACAGATTATAACAAATTATATGGGTTCCATTATTTTGGATGTGTCTTAACATGGCTGACATTTTAGTAAGAAAATTATGCAGACAGCAATTCTACAACTTAATATAGGGCCTGTTTTTTTATATATTAAAAAATAGGAGGGTGAAGAAATTGTCAACCAGCAAGTTAGGATGGATTCAAATGCAGGTTTAAGTCCTGTTCACAAAGGCAAAATCAAGAATACAAGAAGGGAAGATGGTAGATTACCAGAACACCACTTCTGGAGGAAGTCTAAGAAGACAAGGGTGAAAAACAAATCATGGATTGTAAACCAGGAGTACATGGAACAGAGAGCAAACACTCAGACTTCTAAACAAAAGGCTTAGCAAGACTTTGCAGTGAATGAACTTACAAGGGATTTAAACAGAGCAGAAAATTAGAGTCTGAACTGATTCACGTATATACCGAAACTACTCTCAGGTTTCATGCAGCCTGTAGTATTTTCAGCAGCATCCAAGGTGGATATTCAGAATTATTATATTGTATATTGAATAAGTATACCGACTTTGACATAAACGGATTAAAAAAAAGGCAGTAGGAATTAAAAGTTAAATGGTGTCCTGATTCTTGATGCTTAGAAACAAATACAGCTAGTTAGTTGTTCTTAAATGAACTTTCAGTTTGTTTGGCATCATTTGTAGGGTATTTGTAGTGTATTTGGGACAAATTATAAATGTCAAATTATAAATATGGATTTCTTCTTGCAACATGCTTACGAAAAGCGCACTTAGCCCCCACTGTAAACTGTGACTTTCCTTTTCTGGCCAATTAAAATTGCTAAAGTCTAACTCTGTCAATCAAGCATTATGGCAGGATCGGTGGGTACACACTACACACACAGAAGGAAAAGTGTGAAATTAATAATATACAATTCTTAAATTAATTCACATTTCCTGGTTTTTCAAATGAAGCACTTCAAACCTTAAAAATGTACATTTAGAAAATAAGGGTTTTTAAGACTTTCTAGCACCTGTGCAAACCCAGATGATGGTGTCTTCTGCTTCTCGGGTGCAGATGTGACACTGTATTCACTCGATCATGAGTTTGCTTATTTGTAGCTTGCTTAACCTGTGTCTTCCCTTAAAGAAAGTCCACACAATGCTCACATGTGTATATCATATCATTCACATTGATGTTGCACAGATATGTAGGGCATGTGGTTTTCTTTTTCACAGGTTATCACATTATTCACACATCACTTGAATTCACGTCACATTCGCATTTCATGTTGAAATGCTCCTTCATACACCTTTCACATGAAATCATGTATAATCACACATGAAACAAACACACAATATGTACACACACACACACAGTACTGTATGTGGACACCTGAGTATTACACTCATACAGTATGTGCTTGTTAAACATTCCCTTCCAAAACCATGGGCATTGATATAGAGATGGCCTCCACTCTTCTGGGAAGGCTTTCCATTAGACTTTGGAGCATGGCTCTTGGGATTTGTGCTCATTCAGCCACAAGATCATGTTTAGTGGGGTTGAGGTCAGGGCTCTGAGTTCTTCCATTCCAACTTTGGCAAACTATGTCTTTATGGAGCTCATTTGTCATGCTGGAACAGGTTTGGGTCCCACATATGGGTGTGATGGTCAGGTGTCCACATACCTTTGACCATATAGTGTATATGAAGTGAATATAATTTTTCCAGAAGAGAACTGTTGTATCCCAGTCAGTATATAAATTAAAAGAACTAGTGTTGCCCCTAAGGTTTTTATTAGGAGCTACACTTAATGGTCATTTGAAGACCCAATGAAATCAGGTTATGACTCTTGCTTGGTGGGAACAAAAGCCTGCATCCACATTATCCCTCTGCGAATAAGATTGTAGACCCCTCACCTCTGAGCTGTGTGCTTTATGTATTTTCTGGGGGTTTGATCTGGCAAAGATTATGGATTACAGTGCCGTGCCAACCTGTTGTCGTTTTTTCCCTCTCCTGCTGCATGTACTGATTCTGATTCTTGGATTAGCCAAAAGACACATACCTCTGTGTCTCACAAGTTCCAGAAGTGTAAAGGTTATACTGTAACCAAGCATGCACAAACTCTCTTTTCCCATTTTCAATAACAACACTGTTATCAGAGCTCAGAGTGCACTGACTTTCTCTTTGTAAGTGAAACACTGTGCTGTGAGCTTCTTTTGCCAAGTTATAGAAATGTTACAGGCAAGGTGGCAGCTTGCTCTAAGACATGCTGCATCCTGTGTTTACGTGCAAGATACTGATGGGTGACAAATTAAAGGAAAACCAACATAAAGTGTCATAAACCTCCAGAATAGCTTCATGGCGCCTTGGCATTGATTCTACAAGTCTGCCGCACTGTACTGGAGTAATGAACGCTGTTCTTCCAAAAGATATTCCCTCAGTTGGTGTTTTGATGATGGTGTCACTGTCTAACACATTGCTCCAAAATCTCACATAGGTGTTTAACTGGGTTCAGATCTGGTTACTGTGAAGGCCATAGCATATGATTTACATCATTTTTAACCTCATCAAACCATTCAGGGAGCCGTTGTGCCCTGTGAATGGGGTGGAGTCATCCTGGACGAGACCATGCCCGTCAGTAATTAAACCATGTTAGCACTCACAACATAATAGTGCCATTGTTTTTTTTACTTTGTCACATTCTTGTATTGGTTGTTTTGGTCTACATAACAGTAACCAAGGTTATCTGTCCTAACAATGTACTGCTAACAGATAATAAAGCTCCCATTATTGGTCATGCCAAAGTACTGGTCACTCTCACATGTTTGGTACTATATGTTCAAACAGGCTTTCACTCCTACACTAAATTGCTGTTATGTTTTAAACTACAGAATGTTTTTACACCTCATAAGCCCTTCTGGTGCAGCAGGTCTCCTGTTCCACGTAACACATGATATAATGCGCTTTTTGAGTCATAACCTTCAGCAGAAACTATTTTCAGCATGCTGTATATCTCTTCTCCTCTCACTCTGTCGTTCACTTTCTCTCACAGGCACAGGAGCCTCAAATATTTAAGCCTCTTACAACTTCAAAGTTTCTACCTCTCCTTTCCAAGCACTGGCATGGCTCAGTTGTCTCTGAAAATGTACTCAAAATAACATTTTGGGGCTTTTTGCCAAACTCGAATTAAACCTTGGAGAGTTTATTGTTCTGTGTCAGTTTTGGTGGAACTGCAGCTCAATCATACAAATTCATAAAAGTGCACCATTTATAGATGTGACTGTTGCTCTGTCAATCAAACCACTCCTCGAGAAATTTTGGCACTGCAGATACAGAATATATTAGGATACAAACTAGTACAAGAACTCCATGTACAATTCAGCACCATGGCTAGCACACAAAACAATAATATTAACACATGTGCCTGAGGTACTAATCACAACAAGCACCGTCCTGGCTACCAGGCCACTCAGCTGCTGCACAAGAGAGTTACATGCCAGGGGAAAAAACAGAGAAGATTGATGCGCTGGTTGCCAGTAAAATTGTGAATCAATTCTCTCTCTTGTTGTTTGTTTCTGTTTCCAGACTCCTCAGGCAAAGCCAAGTGAACTACAAGTCCAGGGTGGAGTAAAACCTGATCCAGCTCCTCCTACCTGGATGGAGTGCAGCTAAAATTCCAGGGGGTGGAGTCAGACCTGATTGAGCTCCTCCTACCTGGATGGCGTCAAGCCTAAAGTCAAGAGGGTGGAGTCAGACCCAGGCGGAGTCAAGCCAAAAGTCCAGGGGGTGAAGGCAACGCATTGTGTTTCAGGTTGCATAAGCGTATTGTTCCAAGTTGTACAGAACCTCAAGAGTTAGGGTTATAGGAGGAGTTGGACCAGGTCCAGCTCCACCTCCTGGTTTTGCAGTTAGGACTATCTCCACCAAGGACTCAACCTGAATTCACTGGCCTTTCCTGACCCTCAGCCATATGCACCATGATGAAATATGTAATTTCCCCATTGACATTAATAACAAAAAACATCCAGAGCTAGACTAACTGTCTTGACTTGTCTTTGTCTTGTCAAATTCAGTATGAAAATCTTATATCAATATGTCCTAATTTAAACCAGCTAACACAACTTTGCTGTTGTATTACATCTCTAGATGAGTCAAACTGCACAAATTGCTTTTTTCTTTTGCCATAGTGTTGATGTTTTATCAGGAATTGTGATGCTATAATTGGTATCAAAGTCAAAATGCTGTTATCATGACAACTCATGTGAGTGTTCACGTGCTTTACTGAATGGCACAAAGCAGAGCAACAGGGATGGATGGAAAAACCTGTCTCTCTTGATGCTAATCCATGCCAGTTAGATCACATTAGTGTGCCATCCTGTTAATTATGCTGCTAATTTCTGTGCCTCTGAGAGCCGACTCCAAACGATAAATTGATGTGTATTAATTCAGCTGATGCTTTATGCCCCCAATGACTCACAAGTGAGACAGAATTCAATCCAAGCAAAGCAAAAATGTGAGCAACTGAAGGTTGAGGGTCTTGTTCAAAGAAACAAATCTCTTTGGAAGTTCTGATATAAGATCATATTTATCAAACCTCTCAGAATGACTCATGTTCAAATTGTTTTTCCTGTTAAAATTACTCACAGCTCACAGTAGTGTTACATGAGTTATATTATTACACTATTTAGACTTACTTTCAGAGATGTATAGGATTGACATTTATGAATTAAATGTTTAACTACAGTATCATGCTGTAATTGAGCAGTTGTGTTGACATTCCAGTCAATCATTGTCCTTATCTGTTGTCATCACATACAATTATTCATTTTGTTGTGTCTCCTTCAGTTACTAGGATAAGCCTTGGCAAGGTGACATTCACAAAGACATGTTGTTTATTATTTCCTGCTGAAAGAAAGGGGAATAAATGGGTTAATAAACAATGCTGTAAGTGTTCACAGTGTTTGCTTGATCTGTTGAGCTGTAGCTTTTATTCATCATCAGTAACCTCTTTATCCTGGTCAGGGTTGCGGTGGGTCTTGGGAACACTGGGTGTGAGATGGAAATTCACCCTGGAGGGGTGCATAACAATTTAGAGTAGCCAGTCCACTTGCCTGCATGTCTGTGGGTGGTGGGAGGAAGACCGGAGAACCCAGAGAACCTGTGGGAAACCAACACATAACTCTACACAAACAGTGACCCCAGGTCATCACTGCTATATTGTTGCATCTTTCCTGCTCTTAAAAAAATGCATTGTGGCATTTTCGACAGTGTGTGAAATCATGTCACACACTAGACTCGTAATGAGAGTTGTGTAATCTAAATGGTTGGTAAAACTGTGTAAAATCATTTAGACAGTCTGGAACATTTTGTCCATTTCTGAAATGTACTGCTGTCATTTCATCAACTCCTAACTCACCAGGGCACATCTCCTATATTTTTGCAGAGATACAGTATGAGCACTCTTATGCATTAGGAATCTCAATAACTTGCTTTTATTTGTAGGTGTAAGAGCCAAAACCCAAAATTACAACACTTCGAAATTCATGATTAATTTCCTACTCTGAGAGGCTTGATGATTGCAGCCCCTAAACTCACAACCTTTTTGTCACCAGAACAACAACTACTCAGCTATGAGTGCCAATTTTTAGCTTCTATTCCTGCACTTTTTAGTGCTGGTGTAATATTTTGCTCTGCCTGTCATCTAAAGAACGTACAACACCTAACTGAAAAAGCTAATCTTCAATGTGTATGAAATAGGGCTACATTTCACAAACGTAAGACTGACAACTTTGGAAAGTGCTGCATGACTGACCAGAAAGTCCACTGGAAGCCGTAAACAGGGTTTTATTTGTGAATGTTGAATTGTAATTCCAGATATTTTGCTCGAATATTTCATTGTGGAAATGATGACCCCGAAGGAAAAAGGCATTTTCATGTCTTATCAAAAGAGCAGATGTTTCATAATTACTTTTCTCATTCCTGCATTCTATGGGTTTGCACAGAGGTGGGACTGCGTAACTCTCACCAATATGTTCCTTTATCCTCACTCTTAAATGGCACAGCTGAGGACCCAATTTTCATCCAAGATTTTTAAATCCCTGGCTGTGTAGTCTGTCAGACATCCTGTGCTCAAGGAGAGCTGTAAGATTGAAGGTAACTGCAAAGAGTCATAGTGAATAAATAAATAGACCTGAGCCTTCACCTTTTATTTGCTGCTTGAGTTTCTTCCTAAGCAAATTATTTTTTCAATCAGAGAGCACTTATAATGCCGTGGTGTATTCATTACTGTTTTTGTCCGCTGTTTTGAGTGCTCTCTGTGCATGCTGACTGCATCAATGTTTTGGCCTTCATCTCAAATAAATAAAAGCTGAACAAAACAAAAACAATTTGCCAGAAAATATACAAGAAAAATACCAGAAATAAAACTCTTGTAGATCTGAAAAATCTGTATTTTATACATAATAAAGAATCGAGAAGTTCAGTACATCAAGTAGGTCAAGTGACTGCAAAATGCTTACTCAATATATTTCTCAGCTATATGTTTATTTAAAGTTGATCTAAATTTTGTATCAGATCTGCATCCCATATTCTGAGCTATACACATGTCTGACATGTCAAACTTTGGTTTGAGCGCTGTCTATAGTAAAGAGCGTTCATCTCTTCAAACAAACATACTTTATGTTACTGGCTCAGGGAGGTCAGGCTACTCTTTTTGTCGATGGCTGTCAGGGAAAGAAAATAACAAACGGGGAGTGGGGTTGGTGGGGATTTGAACGCTTTCAGAAACAATCTGCCAGATGTGCGAGTGACTAAGGATCAGTCACACTGAGGAAAGAGGTCCTTTGGGCTCTGGGCTGGTGGAAAGCTGCAAACTTTCAGCAGCCTGGCAGCAGCTGAGTGAAGCTACAATTAAACGCTCATTCTATTAGCCGCATTTTACCTGCATGCCTGTGCTTATATGTGCCAAAATGCAGCAACCCACTAACAGGAGACTTGTGTTTTCACAGCTCTGTAAACATGTGCTTTCTCTTTTCTGACCCTGGATGCTGCATATTAAATGTTAAAGCATGACAAAAGGATTTTACACAGGTCTAACTTTCTTCACACTCAGTAAAAAGGGAATTGTACTATCTTTTGTCAATAGGGTGGTACCTTCAAGGATATGTATTTCCTAATGTACCCTTTAAGACCATGGGTATGTCCATCACACTGTGTGATTTTAAAAAATTTGTTAGTGGTCGAAATACCAACCCACTCCTATTAAAGATATTATTTATTAAATATATCTATTATTGAATTATTCTAATTATTAGCCTGTTGACTGAATACCTGAATTAGGTTTAATCCAGACCTCAATAACTTGAAAATACGTAGTAAAAATAACTTCAGTGTAATGACAATTTTAATAAAGAAGTGTTCTGTGAGGGGAAATTTATGTACCCATTTAAATAATTAGCTTGGTTTGAATAATCCATAAAAAAGTATTCATCAAATAAATCTATATAGAGGGGGTTTGTTGATTTTATTTTATTTATTTATTTATTTATTTGAGAGCCCCTGCTTTGAGGTACCACTATTTTAGCTAAAATCAGTTTCTACGATATAATTAACTGTAATAAGAGAATATCTCGATGCCACCAAGAACAGCCTACTTTCACAGAAGGAGACAATTTCACTAAAAAGGCAGAACAAACACAGATTTCTTCCCATAGCCTGTTGGCAAACACACAAGATTATCTAGTTTACTTACCATGACTGCTTCAAACACAACTCAGCACAATTTGTATGTATCTGTATCCCATTGTGTTACAACCTTCAAGATCCTGAGGCTTGTTGCCAGAAAAGTGTACAAAAATTATGAGACTCTCCATTCAATGTGGAGTGTCTGAAGCTCAGATTAGGTGAAAGAGCTGTATGAAAAACAAAGGATACCACTGCAGTGACACGCAATAACACTGTTTAAAGCAGTTTTTTGAGTGAAAAGAATTTATGAAAGTCTGCAAAATAATTTCTTTGAGTACAAGTGCCTAGACACATTCCAATATCATTACATTACTTCACTTAATTGCTTTCTAAGGGCACAACATCCGTTCAACTTAGTCAATCATTCTGCCTAAAACAAATACCCAGTACACTATGAAATCACCCAGGCAAAAGGGTGATTTTGAGTCTATCATTTACAGTTTCATTATATCTTCTCTTAATGTCCGGTTTATGTCAACATCATTCTCCAGGAAGAGACTGCTGCATTTTCACAGATCACAGAGGGGGGAAAAAATCATCATCTGCCACTGCCTCTGATTAAAGACCTCAATAAATATCATGGGTAAAGTGTTGCCTCAGCAGGATTATCAGTCTCTGGGAAACTTTCCATCAAATTCAGAAGCAGAAGGCACCTTAACAGCATCTCTGCCATTGATGAATCCCTGGTAGATAAAATATTCTGATTTATCTTCTGTACTGCACTATAAACAACAACCGGAACATACTTAAATCCTGCCCTTGCTGTATATCTCATCTCTGAAAAATCTATATATTAGAAATGAAACATTAGTCATTTTGTGGTTTACTTGAAATATATTGTGTTGTATTTATGTAGGCTTTGCTAGAATATATTTTGGTATTTATATGGTATTTACTACCAAAAAACAAACAAAACAAAAAAACCCACACATACCACACATTTTGGATTCACTCTAATTATGTAACCATATCACATACCCATCAGACTAACAGCCCTGCATCAGGATCAGCTTTTCCTCCCAAAAAGTTGGAACCAGATCAAATTGGCTCTCGTCCTTCACCTTCAAAATCGAAGGAGGTTTTGTTTTAAATCCTCTCCATGACAACCAGTTAGCTGAAAGTAAGTTCAATGCTTGATATGATTTGTGTCAAAGCACTTGTGTTTGCAATTTGCATTTACACTTGCAATTAGCCAATAAGCCAACCATGTGGCGGCAACCTAATGCATAAAATCATGCAGAATAAGGTTCAGAGTGATTTTGACCATGGCATGGTTGTTGGTGCCAGACGTTTTAGTGTGAGTATTTCTTAAACTACTGATCTCCTGGGATATCCACACAACAGTCGCTAGAGTTTACTGAGAATGGTAGTGGAAACACCTTGTTGATGAGAGGGGTCTGAGGAGAATGGCCAGACTGATTCGAGCTGACAGGAAGGCTACGGTAACTCAAAAAAACACTCCTTACAACCGTGTTGAGCAGAAAACCATCTCAGAATGCACAATACATCAAATCTTGAGGTGGATTGGCTACAACAGCAGAAGACCACATTGAGTTCCATTCCTGTTAGCCAAGAACAGGCTACAGTGGGGTACAAGGGGCATAGCCTCAGTTGAAAATTGGAAAAATGTTGCCAGGTCTGATGAATCTTGATTTCTGCTGCAATATGCAGATGGTAGGGTCAGAATTTGGAGTGAATCCATGGACCCAACCGGCCTTGTGTCGAGAGTTCAGGATGGTGGTGATGGGCAATGTTTTCTTGGCACACACTGGGCCACTTAACACCAATCAAGCATTGTTTGAATGCCACAGCCCATCTGAGTATTGTTGCTGACTACGTGCATCCCTTTAAGGCCACAATTTTCCCCTATTCTAATGGCTACTTCCAGCATGATAATGCACCATGTCACAAAGCACAGGTAATCTCAAACTGGGTCCCTGAACATGACAATGAGTTCAGTGTACTTTAGTTGCCCAAGGCCCAGTCACCAGATTTGAATCCACTGAAGCACCTTTGGGATGCAGTAGAACCGGAGATTTGCTGAATGAATGTGCAGCTGACAAATCTGAAGCAATTTATGTGATGCAAACAAGTCAACATGGACCAGAATCACAAACACCTAATGGAATCCAGGCCATGAAGAACTGAGGTTGTTCTGCATAGGGGGCATCCTACTCAGTATTCATATGTTGTTCCTGATGAAGTGGAAAAAATCAGTGCATCCATAGTTGGTCCAACACTTAGCAGGTACCAAAAATCATACAACTGAAACATTTATCACTGAACCAATGGCTGATGGAAAAAGCACATTTCCAGTTTTCTGTAGTAGAAGAGTCCTTATATGGATATCTCTGTTTCGTAGCTGCAAGGAACGTTTAAAGGAACTGTCCATTCCCTATATATTGAATGAAAGAGGTCAGAAGAATCAGTGAATAAAGTCTGCACAGCACAGAGATGTGCATATGCACTCTGAGTAGGTGTGTGGGAGAGGTTATTGTCTTAAGAGAGCGGGGGTGGGAACAGAGTGCAGCGCTCATCTGCCAATCAAAGATAAAACTTCATGAATACAACATGCCTTTGCACTACAGACACCTGCCTCATTTAGCACTGAATATGTGTGAATGTGTGAAGAGTGCTTCTGGAGTAACTGCTTTGTTTATCATGGGGTATCCAGCACAGAAGGCACTTTACGTGACTAATAAGTAACATTCAGTAAACGATAAGATAAGTAGGTGTGTGGAAATATGCCATAGGGCACACACTACAGCAGAGATACAAATAGTCTACAATGCTTCCAGTTAGATCACTGTCATCGCAAGCTTTCACAAAAGGATGTCGAACAGTTGAGTCATGTCATGTGACTGCAACCTTGTGAGAAGAACTAGGGAGACGTATTGCCAGCAGTTATATACTGGGTAGGGGGAAGCTAATCCATCATCCTCCACAGCTCAAGGCTGTTATCTGTTGTCAGTAACTGAGCCATGTGCTCTTAATGTGCATCTTAATGTGCTTCCCCAAACTTCTTCATTCACATCGCCCATGTGAGAAAGAGTGTGCCGCCAATCCGGGCATAAACCTCTTTTTTTTGTGGGTATTACAGTCAATTTATGAGGAGGAGATTTAGAGCTTAACGTGCCATTTCCTGTTACTACACCAGAGATCAGGTCTTTAACCTCCACGCTTAAATCGGAGTCTAGATGAGAACCCTTCCTTAATGGGTTGTCAAATTTCAGCAATTTGCATCTATAACGAAGCCCTAAAGTTATCACATGTTAAATATGATAAACATTGTAGTGTGTAAGCCATTAGTGATTTGACATTTTCTTTTTTGACTTGTCTTTCAGGGATGGACAAATCATTAACCCGAGTGCCCAGGACAAGATTTAAATAAATAAATAAATAAATAAAAACATGGTAGTCTGGACAGGTTTTTTTCTTTTCTTGTTCAACAACCAGAGAAAGAAACAAACATCTCTACTTGCTAGTGACTTTCAGAAAACAACAGAAATAATGACTTGCTGACTTTTTGTAGAGGGTGCACTTTCTAATAAAATTATAATAACTGTCTACGCAGTCATCTCCTACGCAGGAATTTATATACTTGTTTGTGTCTGTACTAATGAACTTAGCCAACTAACTAGCTCGCCATGCTTTATTACATTATATTAGCTACCATTTATCTAGTCAGTTAGGTTTCCAGGCAAACACAAGAGCACACGGGTAGCACATTAACGCGTTTGCTTCCCTGGTGCCCTAGCTAATGAATTTATGATTTGTCTACCTCTGGCTCTGTATTTCAGTGAATATGAGGTTAAAGTGCAGAATGGCGGTTTTTAACTTGAGGGTGTTTGAATCTCTTTTGGGTGAAGCATATAATAATCATGTCCTTTTTTAAAGGGCATTATAAATAATTAAACATTCGGCTGCTCTGTGGTTTCTTGGCCAGATGTGGGCCACTGCATAAATAGCTCATGCACATATGATTGGAAATAATGCACAATGATGCACATAAACAATATGGTTTAATGATTTTGTAAAAATTGTATATTTCTGTATTCCTTTGAATTATACACCGTACATAACATTAAAACCACTGACAGGTGAATAACACTGATTATCTCATTACGATGGCACCTTTCAAGGGGTGGGATATATTAGGCAGCAAGTAAACAGTCTGTTCTATATGTTGATGTGTTGGAAGCAGGAAAACTGGGCAAGTATAAGGATCTGAGCAACTTTGACATGGCCCAAATTGTGATGGCTAAACTACAGGGTCAGAGCATCTCCAAAATGGATGCACGTGGGGAGCGAAGGCTAGCCCGTATGGTCCAATCCCACAGAAGAGCTACTGTAGCACAAATGTTAGAAAGGTGTCAAAACACACAGTACATTGCAGCTTGCTGCATATGGCGCTGTGTAGCCGCAGACCAGTCAGAGTGCCCATGCTGACCCCTGTCCACTGCCAAAGCTGCCTACAATGGGCACGTGAGCATCAGAACTGGACCATGGAGCAATGAAAGAAGGTGGCCTGGTCTGATGAATCATGTTTTCTTTAACATCATGTGAACGGCCGGGTGTGTGTGCGTTGCTTAGCTGGGGAAGAGATGGCACCAGGATGCACTATGGAAAGAAGGCAAGCCAGCAGAGGCAGTGTGATATTTTGGGCAATGTTTTGCTGGGAAACCTTGGGTCCTGGCATTGCAGACCAAGTACACCACTTCATGGCAAAGGTATTCCCTAATAGCAGTGGCCTCATTCAGGAGAATAAATGCTCCCTGCTAGACTGCAAAAATTGTTCAGGAATGGCTTGAGAAACATGACAAAGAGTTCAAGGTGTTGACTTGGCCTCCAAATTAGCCAGATCTCAATCCGATCAAGAGTCTGTGGGATGTGCTGGACAAACGAAACGGGTCCGACCCATGGAGGACCCATCTCGCAAGTTACAGGGCTTAAAGGATCTGCTGCTAATGTCTTGGTGCCAGATACCGCAGCACACCTTCAGAGGTTTTTTGGAGTCCATGCCTTGATGGGTCAGAGCTGTTTTGGCAACACAAGTGGGACCTACAAAGTATTAGGCAGGTGGTTTTAATGTTATGGCTGATATATGTATGTTTACACACAAAACTGTAAATGTGTCAGAAATGCAAACCTGGACACCTTTGTTTTTTCAACAACAGGACTGCAACTAAACGTGCAACTAAAAATTCGTGTCCAGGGATTCAGTTCTGTAGTTTGTTACACAATTATAAGGTTTGGAATAAAACACTGTCACAGGAGGATTCCTGAGTTTCTCTTATTCTTTCATTTTGAAAAAATATTTCAAATATTTTTGATTTTTAGCTAACAGCAATCTAGTCAATCCATGAAAATCACATTACATTCAAAGTCAAAATGCTATTCAAAGTGCCTTTCCTTTGAATAGCCACAAGGTCATTTGAGAGACTTTGGGGCTAACTCAAGTTACATATACTTAATCTTGTCTTTAATAAATATTTTTAACAAGTGGGCCTTTTATTTGGAATATTCACACATATTCATCACAACACAGGAATTAAACACATATTTCACTGGGGGGCCTCTGAAGCACAATTTCAAGTCTCTCTTTTGATTCATATGTCTGCCAAATTATGTGATTATTATTATATTGAATAATTAATGACTAATGTATAATTTATATAGTCAAAGAAATATTAATTGTGGTCTGAAAAGAGAGCTGTCTTATCAGCCTTGGTGCTTTTTTTCATTAAAATTGTTAAAATGTTTTTCTGATAAACAAAATAATGGCATTTTCACCCAAAACATTTGGGGATTTCTGCTTCCCCCAAACAATACTGTAAATAAATGCAATCAAATTGCCATTCTAGAAATATTTATATAAAGTTACTATCTCTGAGAAAAACATTGATATTGGATGAAAACAAAAAAAAGAAAAGAAAGACAGATAATTGATCCTATTCATGGAGGGTGCCAATAATTCTGAAGTTGACTGTATAGAAGCCTGAAGGTCTAAATCCATGACTCTGCAGAATTACTGGCCTTATTTTGTAATGAGAGGAACTTTAATTAAATTTACTGTTACCTGTGAAACTATGCACCATAACAACAGGTTTGATCAAGAAGGTCTTCATATAAAGACTTTTTTTTTGCATTCTTTGACTGATTTCTTTTTAATTATTCAAGAATGCTTATTTGCATTTACATTTATGGCATTTGGCAGGCACCCTTATCCAGAGCGACTTACAATAGTGCTTTGAAGTCTATCAAAAATACATTCTACCTCCTAGTTCCATATTTAGTGAATTAGCTTGTGTAAACAAAATACACTGCTCAACGTCAATAGCACAGCAGTCAAGCGTTAGGTGTTTTGTTAGGAAAGCATTAGTATTCCAGCATGTACTTTGTGTTTTCATAACCCAAAATAAAGAACAACTAGAATCCATCAGCGGGTCCAAAATTACATTCTTCACCCTTGTGACTACATTGCTTTTCTAATAATTTCAGCATAGTTAATGAAAAATTCACTGAAGCTTCTGCATAATATGTTGATGAAAAACAGCACTGTTGAATTCTGAAATCTGATTGGTCAGAAAGGATTCATTTTCTATAACCGCAGCTCCGAATCTAGAACAAACATTAATATAACTATAAATGGATAAAAAGAATAGCACATTGTTTTTTAATGAATAAGTAATCATTAGCAGTGGCAAATTCCTGTGGTATAAGAGGAATAAAAGACTTTGGGGCATGCTGTTATTATTCAGCTTCAGAGCTGCATCACACCACCCCACCATTAATTATTTTCCTATAATGGCACACCCTCGCCGTGTGTCGCTCCTCACATAATACGCTAATTAACTTACATCTTTTAATCAGCTTTCATCATTAGCTATAATTAAAACACCATATGAAATTATTGTTTGTGGGAAGTTTGATTTGCAACGCAATGTGAGATACATTACCAAGATAAACCTACATTAACACCCTACATTTTGCAATGTGTTTGAATTACATGCCCTGGGCTAATCTCTCCATTGGGACTTTTTAAAAATCCTGAATTGCATATTAGGCTATTACATGCAACATAAATAAGGGGGGGCGAGTATATCTGGTTTGCTTCATCTTCATGAAGCTTTGCAGCCAAATAAGTTCAGAATCTATGAGTGAGACTGTGGAGTCAGCAGGAAAGCCTACATTTTAGCTTATTAATGTTCAATTATGTGTCGGTGTGAGGCAGTGGCAAACTGATTCTATATTATCAGCCATGATTTAAATTCATAGATGCTGACTTCAGGTAACTCTCCACTCTCATGACTCAACTGATGTCTTTTTGTGAGCTTTTAAATGAATGTGTGGTCTGCGATGGGGAGCACATAGAGTATATTTAGATGTAATTGTAATATTTCTGCAGCTAAAAAGGCAAAACATCTGTACACATTCTCCCCAGTTATTAATGGGATTGGCAGAATCACAAGATCTAGCAAGTTGTAAGGACACACAGTAAACTTAAGGTACATCCTTGCATGTTTGGCAATGATGTACAGCAGATTATTCTACTCTGAGGGTTCTTCAGGAGTTCATTAGATGGATAGCGGTTGCAGCTCTCTAAAGGGGCCATTTCTGAATGGAAAACTGTCTGTTCTGGAGTTCTACATAAATCATCCAACGGTCTCCCCAAAGGAACAAATCAAAGGAGGAGAGTATACAAAAAAATTCACCAAAAAGATAGAAACAGTATGAATTGTTTTCAATTATTTCTGTTGAAGTATGAAGTATTATTTTGGAATTACATAGCATACAGTGAATGGTTGAAATGAACAACAAATTCACTTTATATACTGAAAGTGTGCTGTGGTATCTGGCACCAAGATGTTAGCAGCAGATCTTTTAAGTCGTGTAAGTTGTGAGGTGGGGCCTCCATGGATCGGACTTGTTTGTCCAATACATACCACAGATGCTCAATCAGACTAAGATCTGGGTTATTTGGAGGCCAGGTCAACACCTTGAACTCTTTGTCATGTTCCTCAAGCCATTCCCGAACAATTTTTGCAGTATGGCAGGGCGCATTATCCTGCTGAATGAGGCCACTGCCATTAGGGAATACCGTTGCCTTGAAGGGGTGTACTTGGTCTGTAACAATGTTTAGGTAGGTAGTATGTGTCAAAATAACTTCCACCTGAATGCCAGAATCCATTGTTTCCCAGCAGAACATTGCCCAAAATATCACACTGCCTCCGTCGGCTTCCCTTCTTCCTATAGTGCATCCTGGTGCCACCTCCTCCCCAGGTAAGCAACATGCACACACACCCGGCCTTCCACATGATGTAAAAGAAAACAGACAAGGCCACCTTCTTCCATTGCTCCACGGTCCAGTTCTGATGCTCACGTGCACATTGTAGGTGCTTTCGGCAGTGGACAGGGGTCAGCATGGGCACTCTGATCGTAAGATTGACACCTTACTATCAGAGCCAGCATTAACTTTTTCAGCAATTTTTGCTACAGTAGCTCTTCTTTGGGATCAGACCAGACAGGCTAGCCTTCGCTCCGCACATGCATCAGTGAGCCTTGGGGACCCGAGCCGGTTCACTGGTTGTCCTTCTTTGGACCACTTTTGGTAGGTACTAACCACTGCATACTGGAACAGCCCACAGGATCTGTTTTGGAGATGCTCTGACGCAGTCATCTAGCCATCACAATCTGGCCCTTGTCAAAGTCGCTCAGATCCTTACACTTGCCCATTTTTCCTGCTTCCAACACATCAACATCGAGAACAGACTGTTTACTTGCTGCCTAATAAATCCCACCCCTGGAGAAGTGCGATTATAATGAGATAATCAGTGTCATTCACTTCACCTATCAGTGGTTTTAAACTAAATTAAAGGTAAAACCAACATAAAGTGTTTTAGTAAGTTGTTGCGCCACTACAAGCCTCCAGAACAGCTTCAATGCGCCTTAGCATTCTCCATGTGTCTGGACCTGTCCTGGAGCGATGAAAACCGTTCTTCTAAAACATATTCCCTCAATTAGTGTTTTGCTGATGGCAGTTCTCCAGCATTGTCTCAAAAAGTTGTCTCAACACATTGCTCAAAAGTTTCACATAGGGGTTGAGATCTGGTAGATAGCATATGGTCATAACTTATGATTTACATCATTTTCATCCTCATCATTTTCCACACTTCTATCCCATATGGACACGTTGCATATATGCCAACTTATATAACTACACTGTATATCAATATATAAATATAATATAGTTTATATGATGGTATAATTGTTAAAATTTAATTTAAAATAAAAAAAGCATGATTGGCCAATATTTTTATATGGGTGGCATCAATTTAAGCTCTGTAACTAATATCTACAATCTACAACAGCATGTTCTCTGCTCAGAATTTAATTGTGGTAGATTTGATTACTCTCACTATAATGTCAAAGTAAGATATGATATGCAATACATCAACTCATCAGCTAAATAAAAAGTATAAAGTAACATACACTCTTTGAAAAAATGGTTAAATCTACAATGGACAATCCTGCAATCTATTAGAAATGTATTCAAGGAGAAACTCTTAAGCATCCAAAGAATCCTCAAGGAAGCGTAATAATGAGTAATGCATGAAATCAATAATTGCATTCATCCATTTATCATCCAAAAACTGTATTTATCATTTATACATCAATTACTTGCTTTCATTTGTATCTGCAGATTATGGAAATGGCCAGTCATACATTTTAGTTTCATTTACAAATCCATCCATATGCGTATGCTGATGTATGGTCCTATGTGCCTATATATAAAACATATAAGGAAACTGTATGTTAACCACATGGCCATACTTTTTATTCTAATTCAAAATCCATCCATGTCAGATTTCTATATATGTGTTGATATATATAGTGCGTGTGTGTATACGCCTATTTGTGTGTGCGTGTGTATATATGTCAATGTCTAGTAATGTTTTCATTTTAATTCAACATCCAATCACTAAACCATCATACCATCATATAAACTATCATATATACGTTATATACACTGCACAAATGACTCTTAGCAAGTGAAAATACCTTAAATCTAGTCAAATGTATCAAGAATTCCCTATTATAAGATTACAATAAACCAAATATATGATTATTAAAGCAATTTCTTGACATTTTTACTCATTTCAAGCTTGAAATGATCATTTATTTCCAGAAAAAAAAGCAGAATTATCTAACAATAGATTAAAGAAATGTAAAGCTTGAAATGTAAAACCAGGCTAATTAATTCTGTAAGAGATATGAGATAAATGTCACTTGGTAAGCTATCATTTGTTTCAGTATATTTGCTCCTATATTTATTTATACATAACATATAGGGAAAGTCAGCTGTATATGTTAATAACATAACCGTTGTATGTGCATACACCTCGAAATATGCACATACATGGCTATATAAAACATTTCTACAGGCACAACTTTTATATCCTGTTAATTCAGCTGCGACATAAAAGCATTCCCATACCTACAACTGCTGAAAAATTCTCTCACGGAATCGTTTTGAGGACAAGACTTACGTGATTTCAGTCTGTCTGAGGAATTCCTGTCAGCAGCTCGGTTCTGTCAGAGAGAGAGAGAGAGAGAGAGAGAGAGAGAGAGAGAGAGAATGGCGTCTCCACTGTGGGCGCGCGAGATGTGAGCATTCCGCGAGCGCGCGGACTCGACACTGACTGGATTTTGGCGCGCAAAGTGAGAGCGCGTGAGGAGAGAGAGAGAGAGAGAGAGAGAGAGAGCGCGCGCGAGAGAAAGAGAGAGAGAGAGAGAGAGAGCTCGCGCGCCTCTCCTGTGAAAGGCGTTGCTAAATGACACTGAGGTAAAATTGTTGACATCAATCACATTCTCTCCTAATTCACTCTTTAGTGACACCTTTACCTCACAGATCAGGAGCTGAGGAGACCTACACTATCTACACTATCAGATATAACGTACCGGGTAAGGTTACGTTGGGTTGATACCGTCAAGGGTACATGTTTTTTTTTTTTATGTTTATTGGAACACTGATGTACACTATATGGCCAATATTTTTGTATGGGTCGGTGGCATCAATTTAAGCTCTGTAACTAATATCTACAATCTACAACAGCATGTTCTCTGCTCAGAATTTAATTGTGGTAGATTTGATTACTCTGACTATAACGTCAAGGTAAGATATGATATGCAATACATCAACTCATCAGCTAAATAAAAAGTAGAAAGTAACATACACTCTTTGAAAAAATGGTTAAATCTACAATGGACAATCCTGCAATCTATTAGAAATGTATTCAAGCAGAACTCTTAGGCATCCAAAGAATCCTCAAGGAAGTGTAATAATGAGTAATGCATGAAATCAATAATTGCATTCATCCATTTATCATCCAAAAACTGTATTTATCATTTATACATCAATTAATTGCTTTCATTTGTATCTGCAGATTATGGAAATGGCCAGTCATACATTTTAGTTTCATTTACAAATCCATCCATATGCGTATGCTGATGTATGGCCCTATGTGCCTATATATAAAACATATAAGGAAACTGTATGTTAACCACATGGCCGTACTTTTTATTCTAATTCAAAATCCATCCATGTCAAATTTCTATATATGTGTCGATATATATAGTGCATGTGTGTATACGCCTATTTGTGTGTGCGTGTGTATATATGTCAGTGTCAACATCCAATCACTAAACCATCATACCATCATATAAACTATCATATATACGTTATATACACTGCACAAATGACTCTTAGCAAGTGAAAATACCTTAAATCTAGTCAAATGTATCAAGAATTTCCAACTATTTAAGATATTTTTCACTTGGTAAGCTATCATTTGTTTCAGTATATTTGGTCCTATATTTATTTATATATAACATACAGGGGTACTATTACATTTCTGTGTGGAAAGTCAGCTGTGTATGTTAATAATATAACCGTTATACGTGCATACACCTCAAAATTAGATGATTAGTGACTGGATGTTGAAAAGTATGTGCACACCTGACCATCTCACCCAGATGTGGTTCTTCCCCAAACTGTTGCCACAAAGTTGGAAGCACACAATTGTACAGAATGTCTTTGTATGTTGTAGAATTACAATTTCCCTTCACTGGAAATAAGAAGCGCAAACATCTACCAGCATGACAATGCCCCTGTGCACAAAGTGAGCTCCATGAAGACGTGGTTTGTCAAGGTTGTAGTAGAAGAACTCGAGAGCCCTGACCTCAATCCCACTAAACACCTTTGGGATGAACTGGAATGCTGACTGTGAGCCAGACCTTCTCACCTGACATCAGTGCCTGACCTCACTAATGCTCTTGTGGCAGAAGGGGCAAAGCAATATTCCAAAATCCAATGGACCACATGTGCCTTACCTGTTAAAAGGTACAAAACATATACCCTTGATGGTACCACCCCAGCGCCAAAAAATAGCATAGTTTGGTACCTTAATTTCTAAGAGTATAGGTAACTATGTGAGAACAGCACCTTGTTATTATGGAGTTCTCAACATTTCCATATTCTAAGATCTCTATTTTACTTACTACATTTCCCTATCAAAATCTGTTCATAGAAAATAGGCATACTTTATGAATACATGTTTGACTTAAGCCAAGTTTACACTGAACAAATTTTTGTTGCAGACAAAAATTTGCCCATCATAAAGAATTTTTGGGGCATGAGATCGGCGGTCTTAAAAAGCTTAATGTGATGTGCTTGCCAGTGTCCGATTTAGTGTCATTGCGACCAAGGCAGCCGATGAAAAGTTCTGGCACTGTCAGAATTTTTTTTCAGAGTGTAATTGTAACTACGGCGCTCATCTAGAAGCCACTATATGGCGGATGGTATAGGATTATGCAAAACTCACAGGACAGCAAATATGGTAGTAGCCATGGCGAAACATAAATGAAATATGCTCATCACCAGAAAAATATCTTTATTACCTCAAGCTCATTTTAAAGAACATATTGATATCAAGCAGGAAGTCATTTTTTAAATCACAGGTCTATTGTCAGAGATCTGTAATCATACAGCCACAGAGGTGATGCAAAATAGGCTAGTTAGCTATCTAAGCAGATAGCAGTTGATTTTAGGACAAACGTATTTGAGTGTAGTCACCTAAGGCTCAGTTATCACAACCACAAGCAGTGGTACCTGAGCGAAAAGTGGCCTGACTACAGCCACATTTAAGGGGTTTTGTGGCATTTGGAATCTTGTAATAAGTGCCATTTTAGTTTTGACCCAAAGGTGTAGGCTCTAGTCCATATAAAGCCTGAAATATGGCTTCATCAAAGTGGAGTCATGGCACCCAAATTTGTTAGGGTTTATTGCTGTCATTCCACTATCACATATGGGTCAGATGAAAGTGTAAGTGTGGGCCAACACTAGGCTATCGCTCATTTGCTATCTGGGACATACCACCATGGAATAAGGGGTTGACATAATCAGAAACTTGCTGCCAGAAGATCAAATTAACATTAATGAGACCACATTTCAGGCAAAATGTGGACCAGCTGGAGCAGTTTGAGAGAGAACTGAAATGCTACACAGACACTAGATAGGTTTGATTTAATTTAGGCCATTTTTGGTTCAGATTCCAAATACTGTAAAAACATTAAATATGGCTGCTCACAGTTCAGAAACTCCTGGTGCCAAAAAATATTCAACATTGCCAAAACCAACTGCTTAAACCCAACCATATTTGGCCCAGAAAATAATCTGTTGTAACTGCTCATATGAGTTGGCTCATATAAATCAAATATCCAACATCTCCTCTTGACGATGGGAGACAAAGGTTAATATTCAAAATTATTAAAGAGACCAAAACTCTCTTTAACTCATACCAACACCAAACCCACTACCATGTCAGTGTCATTACCAATAATATCTGGTCAGTGGTGGTCCCATGGTGGTCCCTTAACACTGAAGGACAGGGTGGGGTGGGCTGACAAATTGTCCATAGTAGCACTTGGACTAAAGTATACAGTATATCTACAGTAACCTTTGTGTATATGGTTGGTTTACCTGCAAAAATGGAGATATATGTTAATTGAATACTGTATACTGTGTTTAAGAAGTAAATGTAAGTAAAAAAAGCCATTAGTATTTCCTACAGCTAGTATAGTCTGATATAATTTATTAAACAACGTACTTTATATACTTTATATCAAATCATAGTGTTAATATCAGTTTAAAGATGTATGTATAATGCTGAAGAAATTCAGACGTCTCCTCTAACACCATTGGCAATGAATGCCAACTCTGGATTTTAGCACCATGCCTGAACCCATTAGGCTATTCTCCACAGTCCCTGGGAGCTTCAGTCCTGCTGTGTGTGATTCATAATAGTGAGAACTTAAGCAAGGTCTTGTTATGTAACTGATGAGAAAGTGTCACACAAACCAGATTGTTCTTCAGATATTGGTTCTGCACATGGCTGCACCTCACTCTAAACACTTCATAAGCCACAGAGAATAGAAAATAAGATTAGATATGATTTGCATTGAATATAAATTCCACTGTAAGAGTGTGTGTGTGTGTGTGTGTCGCAACAGGGTTTTAATGGAGTGTGCCAGAGGAAGCCTATGGGGTGACCTCTTTAAAATTTGAGGTGGCAAAATATACTGAGGGAGACGATGATGTGATGATGTAGAACAAAAGAGGACAACATGACAGAAAAATTCCTATGTCTGCGAGTGTAAGGGAGAATAATAAACAATTGAACAGGTTAGCTGGCACAGGAAGAGAGAGACTGAGGTGGTGGCAGTGTCCTGGCAACCGTGTGAAGCTCTTACGCAGGCTGTTACTTTTCTTCCTCGCAGTCTATCTTCCCCTGAGCAGAAGATTCATCACCCAAGGAGCTTTATCCAGTGCACAGACTCGTAAGATACAAGAAGATTATTATGTATCTTTTTTCCCCATCTTTTCTGGAGCCAAGGAAATGCACTCTTATTTAATGCAGGTTTTTTCGCACAAAATGGCTTTTAAGACAGTCCGTTTTAATAGTTCAGGTTATGTGCACATATGTATTAGGTATAGTAATTCAAAAGCAATGCCAAAAAATCCATTTTTATGGTTTATAAGTCTATATATAGTATATACAGAACAACAGACAAAATATTTATCCACCTACAAGAGTCACGGTCATTGTCCTTATACAGAATGTGGGAGCTATCTACCAGAAGGTTGGGAGTTCAAATACTAGGACTGCCAGAGAGTTAAACCCCTGAGCATTAGTCCATTAACCCTCAACTGCTCATCTATATGTTTGGATTGGGTTCAGCTTTGGGTGAAAGCTTTTGCCAAATGTATAAATGTGTAAATGTAAAAAAAATCCCACATATACATTTCTCCTGAACTGTAATACCCCCCATTAATGGACCACATAAATCCTTTCAGCTCTCTCATTATAGAGCTGCTGGAATTACAGCACTACATGTTATTAATACACCTATTATTATCAACAATCAAGTGCAATTACTTGCAATACCCTAACTCGCTATATTCTGTACATATTGTGAAATATGCTCAGATTGTAATTGTAATACTGTCAAACCTGTACATAAAGTGCATGTTGTATTTTGTACACTGCAATCTAGTAGATATTCTAATTTATTTTTAATGCTTGCATTATGCTCTCTTACACAGCTTTTTCTTATTTTTGTTGGTTACAGAATTCTGTGTCCATGTAATCCAACATGAATGATATTTGACCTGGCCAGTGCAAATGATTCTGATCTTAATGCACTAAGCATTGAAACCCTTTTAGCTGCTCACATTCTAAAACGAAGTACACCGTTCACCTCTAAGTATGTAATGAATGTATGAGATCAATATGTATACATTTATATATACATATTGTACGTATATGTGTATAATATATACATATATGTATGGATATAGGTATAATATAGTATATTGTAATAAGTATAATAATGTATAATACAGTATAAGACAGGTGGGTGCCCGGCTAGTTCAGTTGGTATAGAATGGGACTCATGATCTCAGGATTGTGTGTTTTTAGCTCCATGCTGGTCACCAACCCCAGCCACTGGGGCGCACAGGCTAGTGCACTCTAAGTGGTGGTCCCAAACCCAGATAAATGGGGAGGGTTGTGTCAGGAAAGTCAAAAACCTGTGCCAAATCAATATGCAGACAATGGAAGGTGATCCGCTGTGGCAACTGCTAACCCCTATACTGTTGTTGTTGAAAGAACAACAACAACAAAAGTATAAGGCAGGTGTCTTCACCTGGCAGATGGCAGTCCAGATGTGGACCCAGTAATGTATTTCAGTGGACTGACCCGAGCGTTTAAAAAAAATCAGAACTGATCAACCTATGAAAACAAATGTCCATAGTTCAACTACACTAGTTTTCTAAAAAACAAAAAACAAAAAAAACAGCATGACTTTTGTAGGTTATTCAAAAGATTATTTTTGCAAGTGTTGCAAGCAACCATTTCAGATCTATAGCAAATCCCTGCATGAGTGCAATACCCCAGGAAATGCAATCCTTTTTCAAAGCCATTAAATGAAATGTATTTTGGATGCTTTTTATGTGCTTTTAAGATAAGGGGACGAAAAAAAATGAGACAACAATTTCAGTTTTCTGAAGGAAAAAGAAAAAGCAGACACCGAGCACCACATTAATGAGAGCTACTTGATGTGTGGTGGTGGTAGAAGATAAACAGCCTGTTTCAAATTCCGCCTGTTCATATCTCATATATATTGCAAATATTTCACCTGTAGCTTTTTTTTTTTTGTGGGATTTTTTTTTTGGAAAGCTGAGTTGGTGAAATAACGCCTTGAAGCTTGCACATAACTTTGTGTTTGATCAACTCATAGCAGCTCTGTGTCATACTTTCTTTTATTTATTTCATTATACAGAAGATTGTGTGAATAAGGGTATATCGCAATAATCCTTTTGTGCTTCTTTGCAGTGGTGTTTTAGTACTCTGTGTTTATCTAGGGCAGAGAGAGAGAGAGGGTACAGTGAGCATTGCATATATAGGACACAACCCCAGAGCTCCTATTTCATCCATGTTCCTACACCGATCAGTGTCAATGATCCCACTTTACAAGCCAAACCTCACTTGACATTCCTTAACTGGCCACCTGTTTTGCCTATCTCCCTAACACACTCTACATGGAGTAGGTCTAAATAACTCTAATGTCACGTGGCGTCTACCTCGGCTCATCAGGCTTCTAATACCCTGTGCTACGACTGTATGGGAAAGTGAGATAAGGATAACAGAGAACTAGGCATCCACACAATGTAACAAACATGCACTCCCAGGTGGTTTTGAAACAGGTCTTGGCTTTTAGCTCTTGAAACACAACTGGGAAATGTGGGTAGATCGAAAAAACTGATAAACCTGCTATTATGCCATTAATCTGGTGCTTAAATTAACATGGATGGGGAGCTAAAATGATTAAACCCCATACAAACAGGGATAAAGGAGTAACAAAAAAGCAGATATAAGAGGATATAAGGATACTTTTAACAGAGAGCTTATTTAGTGCAAGAACATGTCTTGTTTTTTAGCAGTCCAAAGAGATGTATACGGTGGCTGTAGGATTCAATAAGCGTAGGTAGAAAGTCCATGTTGGAAATGAGTGGTAATGTCTGTGCATTGATTCAGGTGAGGATATCAATAGTGTTAGAAATGGTAGTTTCAGCTTCACAAAGGAGATATTGACTGAGAATGCCCAGGGACTATAATCACGATAACACTGCGATCACAATGTTATGTTTTCTTTGACAATGCTTTTCTATATAGCTGAGAATATAATAGTGCTGCCCAACTCAATTCTCTAATATTTCTGTTCAACCTGGTAATTAACTGATGAACTGATTATTTATTTAAGCGGAAAAATCACCAAAGCATGCTGAAATGTTGTACAGAGCCATTGAGGAAACTCTGGTATAAAACTTTAAACGTACTTTAGCTTGTGTCTCGTCCTTGGCTTCTCCATGAAACACACACACACACACAACACACACACACACACACACATTATATATATATATATATATATATATATATATATATATATATATATATACACGCACAAGAAGTAGGGCTTCATTTCTCACTCACCATTTTCCAGCGACGTCATATCAATGTCATCGTAATGAGAAATCCAACACAGAATTAGTGGAGACAGCAAACATCAGAGTGTATATATGAGGTGAGAGGGGTACAGACCAAAGGTTTAAAGCACTGATGCAATGCTAACCTCAGTTTAGAGAGGAAGCAAGGGCTAAATCCTACTGGCACTACTATAAGCGGGTAGTCAAATTGCATTGTGGGTAGTTTGAGAAAAAAAAGTACTTAATTTTCCTTTTAAATAATACCTAGATGATGTATGGGGCTAAGACATGTTTGGGGTCTGATGTTTGATTGCTTAGTTTTGTACTGGAGTTATGAGGTTAATGTTGCTAAGTAGTAAGGCTAGTTTATAGTTTCCAGGTTAGCATTGTGCAAGCTTCATGACGAAATCATTTCACACTGATCATAAAAGACATAATTTGACTAGGAAATACCATTTGTACATAAACACTTTCCAAAATTGTGTCCATGCCTCAGAATGGCATGTAGAAGAAAGTAACTTGGCTATAAAATGGAGCTACGACTATCTTCAACTCTGTGACATCATTTATGTCCATCGTGTCATACAGTGTCAGAAACCACATAAGCAAATATGTTTAATATTGAGAGTGTATGATGGTTTAGGTGTGATGTTAAACTGCTAGCTGCAACCTTCCCTTGCTTGTTAGCACCATCAGCCTTGAATAAAGAAGCAAACTTTCAACCCCTGTATTGTCTTGGCTGATCCACTACATGTGAGGTAATTGTGTAAAATGACTTTTTGGCTAAACTATTCCTTTACAGCACCAGTTAGAAAAGCTAACAAGAGTGACAAGACAGCTAATGGTAGGAAATGAAGTGGCACTGCTAATGATGGAAGTTAGATAATGAATGGAAACATCAGTCACCTGCTCATTTAGAAAAAAGCAAAAAAGTAACTTATGATTCTCTTTCACTTTCATGGAAACTCTCTGAATGAGTACATTTGGTTTCCTCACAGTTATTTGCTGTGATACAACAAACACATTGATTATATAATCAATCATTTAACCCTGCTGCTGCTCTTGATGCAAAACAGCAGAAATTAATTACTTCTTTCCATGAAAAGAGAAACTCTATTGGGTTTATTTCTTCATTCAAGTGTAATGATGTTTTTTTTTAATTGCCTTTGGTAAGTAGCGTACACAATGACAGATATACACCAACCACTGCAAGCTGTTTCCAGTGAGCAACAACAAAACTAAAGTTTATAATGAGATACTTTTATAATAGGTTGAAGAAAAGTTGCCCTTTGCATTAATATTAGACAAAGATGTCATACCTGTAACCTCAAACGCAACTGTAGTCACAATCAAGCCAAGATGCTGATGGATCGTATAAATACGAGTCCTTAATCCGGAGCATAGCTATTGTCCCTGACCTGTGACTGTTATTAATGCTTAATGGGAACAGTGCATCACCAATAATGAGTTTGGGTCTCAGGCCCAAGCATATGCAAGCAAATAAGGATGAAAATGGTTTATAAATGAGAAGGCTTCCTGGGAGATCCTGTTAAAAATGGCATCCAGTCTTGGAGCATGTGTTTGGAGCAAGACCAGACAATGCCATAGAAGTGGCTTTAGTGCCCCATGACATCATTCAGGCTCTCATCTCTTAATCATGAAGGACTTTCATTGCCTCTTCCTGGAGTGCAGGTCTCTCTCTCTCTCTCTCTCTCTCTCTCTCTCTCTCTCTCACATCTCTCCCTCTGGCCTTTCAGTATAATTGGAGAGTGTTGCTTCTATTGTCTGTGAGACAGATAGAGGCAGCATGAAAGCAAAAATGCCAAACATTAGTATCAGTCATGGACAGGGTTGTTACTATGTCCCAGTTTCATGGTTAGTCTTGATGCATGATTGGATGGTTTCCTCACCTTTTTCAAAATACTGATTAAAATGCATTTCCGTCTATTACTGTCTACCCGGTCAACTTCCTTACTCCAGTGGTTCTCATCACGTTTGTGTCTAGCTATGACTTCACAAAAATTTCCACTTTAATCACACTACAGCAGCCTCCATTTCTCAGCACAGGGGACTTGGACTGAAAACCCTTTGGCTATGTGATCTGCTACACATTACATGCTCCTAGCATGTTCCTAACTTTATCATACTCTACGGAAAGAACATGGCATTGCTGACCAGAACTAAATGTAACAACGTTCTAATTTTGGCTAATCACTGCCACGCTAGTTTGATTTATTATTCCCCTCAACGTGCCGCCTTTTCTCACAGCGGCACTCTCTTTCAGCTTATAACAACAACATGATAGATACTGGCAATGGGCCTTGTTACTCAATCTTGTGTGTAAATGTTTGCATAAAACAAAATGAACAAAAAAATTCTGCCAGATTTATATAAGATTTGGGAACGCTGATTTTCTTCGTACTCTCGTGCGTATGTAAATTACTGACAATGATCGGATATTACCAGGCATGTGTACAGCCTAGCTGATTCGCTGATTAGCTTATTTATAATTTGATCTGGAGCCAGATTATAGAAAAGTTAAATTCAATGTGAATTAAGTGAGGTGAAAAGAAAATGGTTTGACATGAAAATGCAAAGAAATTTATACATATGGCTACTGTACCCATGTAATAATGGACACCAAGGACATCACACAAGGAAACTGTTTTTTTTTATTTATTCAAAGCATCTTGTCGCCTGTCAGACAGAAATCCCTCACACACTAATATACCCTGCCCACTACTGGTGAAGCAAGAGGGCATAAAAAAAAGCCTGATGTTGGCACACATGACACATTGCAGCTTGAGGCATACCAGATCAGTCACTTATTGGACACTTAGTGTTGGTTTTAATAAAGCATTTCACAGCATTAAAAGAAGATGTTGTGCAAACGGAACCAAGTTATACGCTGAACCATTACAACTCGCCCTCCTTTTATACATCAGCATTTCGTCTTAACTGAATGGCTAGTCTTATTTGTCATAATTTATGGATTTATGTTGGCTTGCTTTCTTTAATTTTTTAATATTTAATATTTAAGTAATGTGATTGATATAAAATGACTGGGTTTCATTAAATGTGTGTGTGTAATGAAATACATAAACTATTTAAACTTGACTGCATAATCTGCATTAAAAGTGAAGTAATCCATGCAAATGATTGAATAAATCTTCTTATGCATAAATTTACACACACTCAGGAGTACAAGTAGGATATGAATGTTTTTACAAAATTACGGGATTTTCATTCATACCAAATTTCTTGTGTAAATGACAATTTATGAATAAATCCATTCTTATGCAGCTTGATAAATGAGGCTGAATGTAAAAGATTTAATGGAAAAGTTGTTCTAAAATTGTTAAGTTAAAGTTGTTCTTTAATATGCAAGAATGTGCAAAGAGACTTTTGTACAGTGAGATTGTAATACATTTTTCCTTTTTTTTCTGATTTGAAATGATAAATTAGTGCCAAGATGTGGTGAAACCATGATATTTTTAGACTAGGTTATCATATGGTGAAAATTTCAAACCGTATCACCCCTAGCCATGGTTACAATATGACTAGTTCTCAGATGATTGCAGTGTTTGTCTCTACAGGATATTCACTGTAGGTGTTGGAAAGAAATCTTGACTGACGTTCTTTCCCCAGACTTGAAATCTACTTCCCATTTAGTCTCTGATCTCATTTGCATTCTCATCAGCTGAGAAGATCTCAAGGCGGTGGCTCATCTAAACACATTTATCTGATCAGGTTAAAAATTAATGGACTTAAAACTCATTGTGTTCAAGCAGCCAGGCCTGCTGCGTGACTCTAGCCTTGGGTGCATATCAGCATGGTTTGCAATGGGTATTCTGGGGAATTCCTTTTTTTTCCTCAGGATCGAAATTCAGATTCACTGTCACAACATGGAGCTTTTGAGAGTGCCAGCATGCAAGCCAAGTAGCTGAACAGAGAAGGTGCTGCCTTCCAAGTTCATTTTTGCCATTTATACCTCTGACAGTGAGAAAGACCAGTGGGTGGCCTTAGTAAGTTAAAACTGACTGACAAGGGTCTTAAGCTGTTTTGTTTCATAGACTCCTGAGAGGTCTTTAGAGTCAAAGCCTTCCATTATTTGTCAACAGCTGGACTGCCACTGGGTGTGTCGTGACCTGAGCAGAGAACCTAAGTATGTGACCAGACACTTGCATGCCAGACACTTGCTTGAGACCAGACACTGCTAAACCCACAAAGGTGCAAAGAGGCCCTTTGTGGTACATGCCTTTTAATCATAAAGGAAGTGGAAATACAATGGTGCATTTCCCCAGAACACAACTGTCTTTTTCCAGTGACCTTCAAGTGACGCCCACAATTGAAATTCGAGGGCTTTAAAAAACTAGATGTAGGATTTGTATGTGATCACAAGAAATCAATTTTTAATCTTTGAAGGAGAAGGCCATTGAGTGTTGTTGCTTCTGTTCCTGTTGCTGTGACAGTAGCATTGAACAAGTGATAAGCTGGCTGAATCATCCAAGCAATTTCTTCTTTACTTTTAACCTTGCTTACCTATATCAGCATTTCCTGTGTCCAACGTGTCATGGTCAATACAGCCAAAAACAAGGTAAATTGCACATAACAGGCTGACTCAGAGTTCATTGAAGGTACATGAGACCTCGAGACATTTATTATTGACCTACTGACTTGTGTATGAGTCAACAAACAAGTCTAGATGCATCCACTGACTCATCTTCGACATTGTACATCCAAACGTTGGACTCATTCATGAGCTAGTAATTCATCAATCTAACTTTTTTAATAAAGGGTTTTACATGTGGCTCTAGAATTTCAATCAGATTGTATACTCAACTGCAATTAAAATGTGATCATTTGATCTCAGCCTGTGCTAAATGGTCCTCTTCTAAAGGAAAACAAATTAACCAAACCAAAATATTAGCATAAAGCATTAAATTAGCTATATACAGAGAAGCAGGGCAGAGAAGAGGAATGTGCCTCTTCACAGAGAGAGAGAGAGAGAGAGAGGGCAGAAAGAGCTAACAGTCAATAAGAGTCAATTATCAACACAATTCAATGATGCGATGATAACAGAGTAGCAAATCTCAGCACCATACCAAATTGAATCTAAAAGCAATAAATAATCTACGTGAACAGCATACTATTTTTCTTACAACATTAACTTTCAGCTGTAGAGTCTATTCATAATGTGAAATTGTTAGCAATAACAACAGCTGCCATAGACTCATGGCTTGCATTCAAATCCCACTTTGTTTATGAGAAAATTCCACATGAACACAAGATTCTTGCAATATCTTTTTCCTGACAATCATGATTCCATGAACTGTTGACGTTTGTTAATTATGGTAGAACCCTTGGACGCTTTTTTAGTAGCTGATGCTATGTATAATTACAGTATAATTTTTGCTCAACACAATCCAGTTGCCTAGCAACATTGTACGCAGCGCTTGAATTATGTTGTTTGTTCACCATGTACACAGTATGAATTTACATGAAAACCATAGTCTTGTGATATTCGCTCCTAGTAGCTCCAAATTTACAAGTTGTGGCTCAACACTGATGTTTCTCAATATGATGGAACCAATATTAGTTCAGTTAGGTTTTATTTTGGTGTGATTGAGCTGTATGGAGTCGTTTTTTAAATAATTTACCAACACGTCTGAGGAAATGTTGGATATTCCTGACAGTTTTGTCTTGTTTCCACTGACTAGCTAACTGAATTATTAGCTTCATTCATACACTTTGCATCCATGTTTCACCCAGTAATTAACCACTTGAATGAGTATACAGTGCATTTGCATTTCCAATGGAAAAGCGCTCACCATATCATCAGGAAATTGCGAGTTTGAATCCAAACCACACCCCAGGGAGACCAAGAATAAAATTATGGGAGACCAAGAGTAAAATTGGTGCAGCTGTTTGGGTGGAAAAGATGGACTCTTACCCCTGTCAATCAGAGCAACATTGGCAAAATGTAGGCAAGGATGAACTCATGTATACTAAAAGGGTAGTTAGTCTCTGCTCTGTGACGTAGCATGAGCAGCAGTTTGAAAAAATGTAGAGGCAGAGCAGCACATCTCAGAGGAAACATGTGTTAGCCATCATCTTCTCCTGGTTGGTAGCTGTCATGTAAAAGGTAATAAAGATTTAAAGGGATTCAATGTACCTGTAAGATAAACAAATGTGATTTTGCTTACATTCACATATTCGGCCCAAAAAAACTGTTTCCTCAAAGTCTAACAAACTTCTTGAACATGCTCTTATCTCATGAAACTTCAGCAAAGTTCTTCCTTGGAGTATTTTAGAAAGCTGGATACTTTATTACTAGTCTCAGCCCCAGACATTCTGCCGACAGGCGTTTGATAGCTTTATTACACTTTTCTGGCCACAAGCTTCAGGATCTTGCAATATGGCTTGCCACACTTCCATGTACGTTTCTCTATGCTGGTTTCTGGCAGGGAAAAAAACTTTAAACCCTGAAGCACAGTATAGTCACTAGATTGAAAAAAAAAATCATGGCATCACATCTATAAATGTTATTTTAAAAGTGTTTGAAAAGTGATGGATAAACGAAACATTTTGCGTGTGTTCCAACATGCACTCTAAAAGGCTTATGGTCGTTTGGGTGTATGTTTTGTGATGAATCGTACCAGACACCCTAGTGAAGGCTAATTTATCACCGATTTACCACTTAGGTAAAAAGAATGCCATTTCATCGTCTGTTTAAAATTCCCCTTGGAACCTTAGTATTATCCTATGTGTCAATGTCTCTCCAACATTCTTCACTCGATCTTCTTCTTTGGACCATTGTTATTATTCCTTCCCCTCAATGCCATGGCAATCCATTTTCCTTTTCTTTGCTCTTGTAATATTACTGCCTTCTGCCAGTATATATATATATATATATATATATATATATATATATATATATATATATATATATATATATATATATATATATATATATATAGCCATTCACTTAACTATAAAATGTAGAAAATATTTAAAAAGAAAAAGCTTCAGTTGTGAAATCATTGACCATACAGTTACATGAAGTAGAACATGACACAAAATTTGCACCAGTTTGCGATTTGATATTTTATAATTACATGTTTAATAACAGCTACAGCCAAAGCCAGAAGTTACACAAGTTCATGGCTGGCTTCCTAGACAGATTGTGGATGACACATGGTGGAAGCCTCCAATGTTTTTCAGTTCTCTCACAACAGAACAAAATGTTGTAGTGTCAAAAAACAGGCATACAGATTGCATGTACTTTAAGCAACACAGATTTCACACTGAAATCTTCACAACAGCACAGTGGTAACTCTGTGTTACTGCGAGTTCAAATCGTAAACCAGAGATCCACTGTTATGACCTTAAGCAAGGCAATACATTTTTAATAGCTCGGTTCTAGTTATGGTAATACATTCTCAGGTTCATCTAGCGTGTGTCCATGAGGACAGGTTTAAAGTAATAACAGAGCTGTTTGTAATTTTTAAAGCTGTCTGATGCTGTTGAAGCAATGTGCTACTGCAGTGAAAACATTAAAGAGATTTTTTCCCTTTCCCACAACCGAGCCACACCTCCTCTAATGAAACTGTGGCATCCTGTCACTTTAATTGGTGCCTTGATGATTCCTTGAGTCTACGTTCTTTGACCCATGATGCAGAAATCTATCAAAGTTGACCATGTTTAAGGGCATACCAATTGTTTAAGCACGTTCAATGATATAGGTTTTCTGTTTTAATGATACACAGGTGCTTTTTATTGCAATCTTTTATTGCAGCTTGTGCTGTAAGCATTGGGTACAAATGCTTCCCCTGCTCCAAAAACAAATTCCAGTAAGTAATATGATGAGAAGCACTAATAGAATGTTAGTCATATTAATTAAATAAGAAATAGTGTCTATGAATAAGAATCCTTAAATAAATATCAGTCAGAATGAGAATATTAGAACCAGAACATTCAAGCGTGTGATATACATCCATCCATTTTCCGTACCACTTATCCTATACAGGGTCACAGGGAGCCTATCCCAGGTGACCCAGGGCACAAGGTGGGGGACACCCTGGATGGGGTGCCAACATATCGCAGGGCACAAACGCGCGCGCACACACACACACACACACACACACACACACACACACACACAGCATGGACAATTTAGAGATGCCAGTCAGCCTATAATGCATGTCTTTGGACTGGGGGAGGAAACCAGAGTACCCAGACGAAACCCCCAAAGCACAGGGAGAACATGCAAGCTCTGCTCACACAGGGCAGAGGCGGGTATCAAACCCTCAACCCTGGAGGTGCGAGGCAAACGTGCTAACCACTAACCACACTGTGTATATGCAGATTAGTTATGACCTGTGCAATATGTCATCAACAAGTGAAGGCACATTAGAGTGATGCCTTAGCGAGAGAGGACAGCTCATTTGGCATATATGTTTCCTGTCCTCAGAGGGAGGATCTAAGAAGCAAGGAAAATAAATGAGGAGGTGCAATTAAAGAAATGAGAAGCTCATGTGTTGATCTTTGTGAGTTGCTTTTTGAGGAAAGATGCATAGATGAGTAGCAGTGATTCAGATAGAGCAGAGGAAATTTACAGGCTTAAAAAAACAAAAGAACCTGCTGAAGCCATACATGACAATATCTTAAATCAGCAGTTTTCTATAGGCTGTACAAATGCCTTGAGTGAGTGTTAATCTCATAGCTCATGAAACAATGGCCAGGTTCTTTTTCTGGAGTGTTTTACCTGGCTTGTTACAGAGAGAATGCTATTTTTGTCTTTTTAACCAGCCCCCTTGTTTGATTGATGTTGTCATTTTTATCACTAGTCCATGGTTGGAACAACTGATATTTTTACTACACTTTGCTGGCCACAAGATTCAGGATCTTGAAGGATGCAGTATGATCAACTCTCTGTAATTCCATGTACATTTCTGTGCGCTGGTTTCCATTAAACAATTTTTAAACACTATGACAATTTTTTTTCCAATCTTCAACTATCCAGTTTTTCAGTGAGCCTGTGCCAACTGTAGACTCAGATTCCTGTTCTTGGCTGACAGGATTGGAACCCGAAATGGTCTTCTGCACTTTTACCCACTGAGGATTTGCACAAATAGGAGGTTTATGCATTCTGAGATGCTTTCCTGCTCATTACGGCTGTAAAGAATGGATATTTGAGTTACTGTAGCCTTCCTGTCAAAATGGCCATTCACGTCTGACCTCTCTGATCAGTAAAGTGTTTCTGCACTCAGAATGGCTGCTCACTGGATTTTTTTTTTTTTTTTTTTACACAAAAATGGCACCCACAACCATCCCATGGTCTAGGTCATTGAGATCACATTTTTTCCTCATTCTGATGTTTGATGTGAACTTTAACTGAAGCTCTTGACCTGCAGCAGCATGATTTTATACACTGCTCTGCTGCCACATGATTGGCTGATTGGATAACTGCATGAATGAGCAGGTGTACAAGTGTTCCTATTCAAGTGGCAGGTGAGTGTAGTCACTATATTGAAATAAGTTCAAAGCATCCCACTGATTAAAGATGAGTTGTGCTTGAAGCTGTCCAGCGATGACTAAGCAAGATCTTTCAAAGAGATGCCAGACTGCACCTTTAAGTGTTCACTGACGCTTGAATATTCTGACACTGCAACATTAGTGCAAGCTTGAAAAGTCTATGGATTCAAACCCGGCTGTATACCCAGCTTTGAATCTCAGTTCAAGCTGGAGGCACAGGACGCCATGCGTACACACTGCCCTCTGGTGTCACGACCAAATCCAACAGAGTGTACTGTTTACATGTGCATTACACTTACATTCACACTTAAAATAGAAGACATACAAAAGGACAGGATAGTTAAAAAGGCGCTTTATTCATGGTTAACAAAAAAAAAAATCTCCCATTAACTGTTCAACAGATATCAATATCCCATGATAAATATGGCTATGAATAAGAAACAGAAAAAAAATAATCATCCACACTTGCACTATTTACAAATTTATAAAGCCTATTGGAGTGATTCTTAAGCCACAGTGGATTGTGCCTGGCGTAGGTTTGAAATTAGATTCAAACAGAGATGTTAATTAAATCCCATTGTGGATTATGATTTTAATTAAAAAAAACATCTTGCTTCGAGGCTGCACTCACCCTCAGTGATAAATGTTTAAATTAAATTTAGCGACTCTAACTAACCAGCTCACGGGGTAAAGAATACAAGTCCTTCCTGTAAGAAAACGAGTACCAGTGACTTTCATATCCAAGCTGACCTCGAAGTTGGCCTGAAGGCTCCTGAGCCTACGTCTCTGCACTTCTACTATAAGACGTGCTTAATGAACACCAGAGCTCATGAGAACAACCTACACGGTTAAAATTCCCGCCTCGTCTATTCATCCATTCTCTTTTAACAAAGCCATGGTGATGGACAATTAGAAAATGCCAAAAGTTTGGCCAAAAAAAATGAAATAAATTAAAAGAAGAATGACAGCAAGGCATGAACGTGATCTAGCTTAGTCATGCTAACTGCTGATTTTCATGCTTCGTTAGTGCTTACTCATTGTTATTCAGCCGAAATCCCAGAAAATCAATCCAGAAAAGTAATCAGGCAGACAGGTAGCTGGGAGACATGAAGGAAGAATAAAGCGCTCAACTATAGCTGGGATTTTGGAAGTCGTTTTAACAAGATGTGCTACTGATGTGCCAGGATCGAAGATGGGTTTTTTTTTTTTAAGGATAAAACAACAAAGCAGAGATGTGAAAAGTAAGAAAGTATAAAGGATGAATCAACTCCCAAAAGTACAGTGTCGCTCCTTCTTGCCTGTTATTGGAGGTAGATCTCTCTAGAGAGTTCAGGGAAAGGAAGAGGAAAAGTTTTAGTTTTTTTTGCTTAATGATTTGATCTCAACCTCTCATGCATTCCAGTACACCTTCAATATATTTAATGACTTTTTACAATAGTGAATAAAAACCAATGATATGCAAGCATGCATTCAAAAACTGTATATCAGAACAGTTTTCTTTAAAAAAAAAATAATAATAATAATAATAATTTTTTTTAAATTTTCAACACAATTTAAACAGTGGCTCGTCGGTAGGAGTTCTACCGCAACAACGGAACTGAATTTTCCTGCTGTGGCACTTTTTCCCCGAGTAACTGCAAATGTCAAGGCTGAGAGTTCAGTAGTGTGTGTGTATGTGTGTGTGTGTGTATGTGTGTGTGTGTGTGTGTGTGTGTGTGTGTGTGTGTGTGCACGCGTGTTGCCAGGCAAATCAGAGATGTTCATATCAGCATTAGTCCACTCCAAGAGCTTTTAGCTGTCTCTCTATCTCCTCGTCTGATATCCCATCTGCTTTGGAGGTGGAGGCGATGGGTTTGGTTCGGCTGGCAGAGGGAGCGTGGGCCATCTGCCGAGGAAACAAGAGGACCGTTAGGGCTTAAAAACGTAATGCAAAAATGCAACACAAGACACAAAATGTCAGGATGCTGCCGAGCTCAGAATATCTACAATATCTTTCACACTAGCGAGATAAAAGGAAGTGGTTTATGTGATGTATGCATGTACGTTTCAGATAATTATCGAGATGGCATCTTGTGCCATGAGAAACATAGGCAAGCGGAAATGACTTCTGGGATTGTTCCGATGTCCTGATGCACTGATAAATATGTAAAGCAATAAAACATCTTCAAAGTACTTTAAAGCGTAAAGTAGTCGCTTATGTTTGGAAAATAATCAATGGGCAACTTGTTCCACCGAAGTTCCATCCATCTATAGTTACAAAGTAACATCTATCTTGTTTTTTTCCCCCCATACACAGCTGACAAAGAATCGAATACACTAACCTGCAAATTATGCTACTTGTCAGTTAGCATTAGCCACACAGGGGAAAACATTATCCAAATGGGCAATACTGATGTATATATTTTGACTTCAGAGCACCAGACTCCTGTGCTTGAATATATACACTCATCACCCACTTTATCAGGAACTCCTTCTCATTAGTGCAGTTATCCAATCAGCCAATCATGTGGTGCAAAGCATATAACCGTACAGATGCAGGTCAAGAGCTTCAGTTAATGTTCACATCAAACATCAGAATGGGGAAAAATGTCATCTCTGTGACTTGTGGCCTTGGCATGGCTGTTGGTGCCAGACGGGCTGATTTGAATATTTCAGAAACTGCTGATCTCCTGGGATTTTCACACACAACAGCAGAGCGGCAGTTCTGTGGGCGGAAACACCTTGTTGATGAGAGACATCAGAGGAGGATGGCCAGATTGGTTTGAGGAAGGCTATGGTACCTGAAATAAGCACTCTTTACAACCATGGTGAGCAGAAAAGCAACTCAGAATGCACAACAGGTCGAACCATGAGGCGGACTACAGAAACTAGACAGTTGCAGATTGGCATTTTTCCCCATTCTGATGTTTGATGTGAACATTATGTGATCTGCAGCAGCATGATTTTATACACTGCTCTGCTGCCATAAGATTGGCTGATTGGATAACTGCATGAATGAGCAGGTGTACAAGTGTTCCTATTCAAGTGGCAGGTGAGTGTAGTCACTACATCGAAATAAGTTCAAGGCATCCCATTGATTAAAGATCATGCTGCCACATGACTGGCTGATATTTGCATGACTGAGCAGGTGTACCTATTAAACTGGGCGGTGGGTGTATATAAAAATTGTTGTTTACATGCTGCTTTTGGGTGGGGTGTAGTATGAGTAGTATACATAGTATGCAAAATCAAAGGGCCCTAAACAATGACAGACTGCTCCTTTAATAAAGAATCCTGTCCTTATATACTGAAGCCATGAATTTCAGTTTTTAATTGCAGCCGGGCGCGAAGCGCATCGCTCTCACCTTTCCTGAGATCTCGATGCCGATCTCATCCAGCACCTGGTTCACAATGTCCTGAGATTCTTCCTCGTCTCCTGAGTCCTCGAAGAGATCGTCCAGCGTGTCGTTAACTGAGGAGGGAGAGAAAAAGCATACCGGGATCGTTACGTTCTACGGCTAATGTTGGACTCCGCCTGATCGATACCATTTAGAGGAGTCCTCTGATCGGTGAAGAGGTTTTAAACATTAAAAATTGAAGGGGAATACTTACTCATCTCTTCAGTCATCTCCATCTTCGCTGTTTCTTTCTGGAAGTTCTGCATAGTCTGTAAAGTCTTCTGAGGATCCATCTTCTTATTGACTGCCTGCATTGTCTGGAAAAAGATGCACCACGAACCCATGGAATGAACACACGGATTTAAAATTCAATATTAATGACTTGTTATACCGAAACATCCGCAAGATGATTGGTGTAGACCATTAAAATGATCAATGATGAACACTTAACAAATACATATGTGAACTATCTGACAATGTATTTGTAGTATATCTTTATATGCTGCCCCGTACTTTAGCGGTGGTGCCCATGGCTCCTGCCATCTTCATCTGCGAGTGCATGAGCTTGCTCTGAGTGGACATGGACGTGACTTTAGAGCTGACGGCGTACGTCCTGGTCTTCTGTTTTCTCAGCTGCACTAGCTGTTTGGCCAGGATCTTACACGCCTCCTTATTCCCCGATTTGGCCATCTTCTTGATCTCCATCTCCTGTTCCAGCAAGAAGAGATGCAACAGTTACAGGATGTATACAGGATGTATACAGTACAGGTCACTACGTAGTGACTGTTATACCGGTTTATGCCATAGCGCTGTTGAAATCTCAATTCTGATTGGTCAGAAGGTGTTGATTTATTTTCTATAACAGCAGCCCTGATGGTAGTGCTGGTAGTGCTGGCTGCAAGGCAAATCACAGTTTCATATTAATAAATGTACCTATAAACTGATTTAAAAAAAGTGCCATTTTTCATAAATAAAAAAAGTTATAATTGCACATTCATTTGCACTGGCAATTTAAGGCGATGTGGAGTCCCTTGGCTACATTTAAGCATAAAAATGTTGAGAAAAAAACACTTGGGGCATGCTGTTACAAAAACATATTTTTAACTGAATAGTCACTGTTACCATTCATAAAACAAAGTTGATTTATTTTTTTTATAACAGCATGTCCTGAAGTGTTTTATTCCTCTTATACCACAGCAATCTGCCAACAATTAATTTTTTTAATTAAAGGTCAAAACGTTGTACTTTCTATCCATTTATAATTACATTTCATTTTTGCAGAACATCCATAAATCAGATTACTTCCTGTTATCACTCTTTTTTTCCTTTGAAGTTAACAAGACAAAAAGTGCAGATTGTCATGTTGTCATGTTTCCCAAGTCAGACAACTTGTTACAAAATGCTCACACTGGAGACTCCTTCCAAAAATGCTAAATAAGCATATCCTCACAGAAAACTTCACCATATCAACAATTAGACACGTTTTAGATCTGTTTATGTGGAATGTCCTCTATAAAGCCCCTGTGAATGAGCTGTAACATATTAGAACGAGTGCATTATTGCAAACCTGGGATTTGTTTGTCTAGCAGCTGGCACAACTGTAAGAGCAGCTGTAATAGAAAATCAATCAGCACCTTCGATAAGAAGAACAAGCTTGTAATTGTAATGTCAAGGACAAAAATTGCACAAGCTATTAATATAATTTTAAAAATGCTTCTAATATATAATGCTACAATGCCTGTATTCTACTTATTTAAAGTTGTGTAACACATCCACATCATACAACACTGTACAGCAAGGGGCTTTTTTTGATATATTTGTTGAAACTTTAGCAATATCTGATGTCTGGGTACTGGCTGATTAGATACTAACATTCCCTTGCTGACTTTCGGCAAGCTTCAGGTTCTGGAGTGGATTGATATTCCACATTGGCTGCCACCTAGGGGTATTCACTTCTTGTTACATCAAGTTACATAATATTTTTGGTTAAAATTTCACTTCACAAAAAAAAAAAAAACCTTTGCACTTCAATGCGAATGCACCATTAGTGATTTGCAACCCTCTCTTTTGTAGCCAGGACTGTAAGATAAATTCCACTGACCTCCCGTCAGCACAGATTTATTTCATTATGTAAATCAAAACGCCGCAACAGCGCCTTTACTTCCTTAGGAAACTAAGGAAAGCTCACTTATCCCCCCCCCAAGACACTACCGCTGCACCATTGACAGTGTCTTAACAAACTGCATCACAGTGTGGTACGGCGATTGCACTGTCTCAGATCAGAAGGCCCTCCAGTGGGTAGTGAAAAATGTGAAATACATCACTGGTGTCTAGCTAACTTCCATCAAAGACAATCATCACAAACTCTGCTTACAGAGGGTGAGAGGTATAATCAAAGACACGTCTCCCCCCAACCATGGTCTGTTTACTCCTCTACTATCTGCGAAATGCTACAGGAGTCTTTGCTGTCGCACTAGAAGACTCACGAACAGTTTCTTCCCATCAGCTGTCAGCCTTCTGAATTCTGAACTCAGGCCTTGAAGTGTATACCCCTATTCTGACTCATGTTATTTAAAAAAAAAAAAAAAAAAAAAAAAACACTGTACTGTACAATATGAATATTTACTATGCATATTAGTTAAATATTAATATGCTGTGTGCACTCTTAAATACCATCTGTATCTTGTCATTTGCACTACAATGGTAACTTGCCCTTACACCTCATTCAGAACTTGCCTCCTTGTACATTACTGACTAATCACTACATGCACTTTCTATATTTGCACTGAGTTGGTCTCTGCTTCCTCTACCAAGTATATAAACCTCAATGCACCTTGTATATTTGTACAATTATCATTTGCACTTAGCTGGTCTCTACTTTCTCTACCTCATACCATGCACATGTATACACAGTACTGTGCAAAAGTCTTAGGCACCCTATTTTTTTTTTTTTTTTTAGTACAAACTTTGTTATACATTTTTATTTTATGACTTCTACATTACTGATTCAGTACAAAAACATTTAGATTTCCAAACATTAGTTTTCCAGCACGAAATGAAATGTTACAGAACAATGTTTGTATGTCAGTAAAGAAAGCAGCATGTTACATAAGAGACACTTTTCAGACTAAAAAACATAATGGAGGCTCCTGGGTCTCGCTGCAGAAATAAGAAGGAAGTGTGACAGTCAAAGTCTCCAGAAGAACTGCGGCTGATTCTGTAAGATGCTCAGTAACACTTACAGCTCATTTCCTTATAAAACTGCACACATTGTAACTGAGACTACTATTTTTTTTAAAGCGAAGGATCGTCACGCCAAATATTGACTTTGCTTCATTTATTACAGTTTACTGCTCTTTATAGTATTTTTTAGGTAGAAACGTTTAATTTCATTATTTTTGAAGGCATCTTTGCTCTACAGCATTTCATTACATGTGCCTAAGACTTTTGCACAGTATTATATATTATATATACATACATATCTATCTATATCCATCTATATATATATATATATATATATATATATATATATATATATATATATACACACACACACATATATATATATATATATATATATATATATATATATATATATATATATATATATATATATATATATAGACAGGTTGCTATTTGCACTTAGATGCTAAACTGCATATCGTTGGCTCTGCAATTACAATGAAGTTGAATCTAATGTAATGTGTACAATTATATGTTTCTATTTATTAGAGTCATAGAGCTTTCTATGCTTGAACGTTCCACTGACAGAACACGTTAGGTCCGAGTTATTATTGTTTTTGAGCAATTAAACCCATTCAGTTGAGAGATAATAGCTAGAAACACTCAGTAATAAAATATAATAGCTTTGATAAAGACGGCATGTGATTTGTGCCACTTTAACTGAATTAAAAATTCACAGACTCCCTGGACATGGTTCATGGACCCCTGGGTGTCATTTAGCGGATTCATTCCCATACTGAAACTTTCTGTGATACCAGAAATCACAAACACTTCATCCAGCAGCCTTACTGATACGCTGAAACTGGAGGGAGGGGCCTCTCACCAGTTGTTTTTCCTGTTTCTCCAGTGCGGCTCGGTCTCGCGTGATCTGCCTCTGGGTTCCTCTCAGCTCCTTATTCTGCTCCTTCATGACATCTGTAACACAAGACCAGAAATAGCTCTGAGTCAACGTGTCCATTACGTTGTTGTTGTTGAGGAATTCAGACACTGAATCAGCTCAATCAGTTCCTAGCCCTTTCCTCTTGGTTCTGTCAGAAATGGACTTTTCTTTACACAATCATATTCCTATTAGAGAGCAGGAATTCTCTCTTTAAATATCCACCAGAAATGACAAACTTAACACTGACAGCATTTGTGTTCACCGAATACAGGCTGCCAAGAGAAACAGTAATCGATTACAGCCAATGTGTCATGAGTTACACATATGAAACTAACAAACCATACTGATAATACTAAACCGAGGAATTAAAGTTACACCCAAATCAACAGTCATCAACACTGCTGTTAGCTCACAACAGCTAGTTCAAGCTGGGCTTGTTTTTATTTTATAAAACTGTCTCATTTCCGCTGTAAACTCACCCTCCACCGTCTTCTTCTTGAACAGCGACGCCATAATGACCTACAGTATCGACCAAACAAAAAAAATACTATTAAACAAATCCTTCTGTCAGACTTTCTGCTACTTCTGTGCCGTCTGATAAAAAGACATACCGACCTATTTCCTGGTTCTTTCCCTAGTAGGCGGGACAAATAGACTAACCGAAGTATCTGATTGGTGCATATTTGTGTCATGTTTTTGAATCCACCAATCAAAATCGTTCTCTGAAACAAGAAGTGGTAACGAAAAGAAAGACGCTATTGTATTGCTCATTGAGATATATACTTTTATTATTTAATTCATTAATTGACTCAATGTATATAACACTATTTTGTTTATTTTTTAAAAATAGGTTTGGATTTTACATATATAGTTATATACTTTAGCCGAAACCACATACCATTATTTTAGGGAGTTATGCTACCCACAATGCACTGCAGTAGTTAGCGTCAAAACGATGTTACCAAGGGGATGTGATTTTTATTATTATTATTATTATAATAATAAAATAGTCCCAGAGGTTTTTTTCTTTTTTTAAATAAAAATATTTAAATCATATCTAATCCTGACTCCTCTGAGTTCAGCACTAATTCTTTTGTTAACCCTTTGACTCAGTGACCAGTATAATGGCCAACAGTCATTTACCTTTTTTTTTTTTGGATTTATTATTTTCTTTTCGTGAGATCTGTTTTTTTAAAAATAAAATCCTGACTAAAGCACTGACTTTTAATATGGAAAAAAAACCTTCCCCAGTTTTCCAGTGGAAATGTTTACAGTTTGTCATGTAACTTGTATTACAGCCCCAAAACATAACCCTCTAACCTAAACTAACCATCTCCGATTTTACATCCATATAGTACACTCATTATCATTTAAAATTTAACCAATCAGCGTCTAAAACTTTACATGTATAAATGAAATCCGAATACAGATTTCTGCCCTGCACTTTGTATCATGGTACATTTTCACTGGAATCTTTACACTTTCTTGCACATTTGCACAACATCCAAGTTCACTGTTTACAGAGTTTGTTTACTTTTTTATTTTTTTACATAGTTGTGTAAGAAGCTTTTAGAAGCTCTCTCCTGTCATTTTGACTAGATTATTGTTTTTGTTTTGTTTTTTTTTGCATTGTGCCTCTTTACTTTATTTTATTTTAGCTAGCTGCCTATATTTGTAAAGAACAGGTAGTAAGAAATGCACTATTTAGGAAATGCTACAGCGATTCTTTGGCATTATCCAATCACGCTGCGAGCTTCCGCGCATGCGCAGTATAAGCACGAACGCTTCCCTTCGTGAAAGTCCGGCCGAGCTTCGTGGTGGCTTCGTGAGTCTTCGCGCGCGCTCGACGCTTTCCGGCGCTCCCCGATAGCGAGTCGTGCCGCAGTTTCGTCCTTGCTCGCGTTGTTGTTGTCTGCGGTGACGCGGCGGAGGTGTACCCTGACGCGGGCTCTTACGTGTCGGACTGAATAAAAAGTGGAGCTCCGGAGGCCCGGGAGTGACGCGAGAACAGAGAGAGCGAGTAAGCGAGTCCGTGACCGGGTAAGGAGGAGATACGCAACGCAAATAAACGCGCGTCTAGTTTTCAGCCATGGCGTTTCCTAACACAAAGCGATCATGGCGGCGGCGACGGCGGGCATGTTGTTGTTTCACAGCACAAGCTACACCGAGCCGCTTTCAGTCAATGACTCACACCGAGCCGAGGGAGCACAGGGAAGGCAAATGGGGTCCTAGAAATGTAGCTGTGTTCAAAACGCACACGCTTCTAACAGTTCAGCAGAGCAGAGCTATAGAGCGAAGATGAGACCTGCAGCTAGCTAGCCACCAGGAAAATGTTTTCCAGAGCGCGCGAGCCTGCAGCATTAGCTGGCTAGCTGAAATAGCTAAACAGGGTGACTGTACAGTATGTGTGTGTGTGATTTATATTTTTATTTATATATATATATATATATATATATATATATATATATATATAAGCGAATGTGTAGCATTAGCTTGCTAACTGTACATTACAGGGCATTTCACCCCTCGGAGCATCAGCTGTATTTTAGAGACTGATGTCGGAATTGCACCCTAAAATATTGTCCATTTAGGACAAGAACAACGCTTTCACTGTTAAACAGATCATTAGCGATTAATATACAGCATTTCCTCATCCACTACGCAAACTAGTGATGATTTTTTGCACATTCGTGTTCTAGTGAATGTCATTTTTTATTTGTTGTGAAAAAGCAACATCTAACTGTCTCTCATGAGCGAATCAGGTGAATCGGTGAATCGACTCTCCAGCACGAATCGAAAATCATTTATTTGTACGTAACTATAATAAGTCGTGCTTTTTTTTTTTTTTTAATGAATTATACGTCGTGCCTATGGTATTTTAGTTAATTGCTTGTATTAAATGATAGTCAGAAATATACACTTACTAACTAAACAATTAACATATTCATTGCAACTGTGAATGCAAAGTGCATTAATATTAAAAAGCAGCCCAACTACAGAGTAGATATATGTTACAGAGACAAAACAACAATCTTATATATTGGGTCATGTTTTTTTTTCCTCCTTTGCACGGTGTTTGTAAATGAAGCTACGAATCAAATGAATCAAAAGTCGCGCACCGATTCATTTAAACGAGTAGTTCAAAAGAATCGATTCTTTTGATTCGACTCAAGTGAGTCCTAAGCCCATCGCGGTTTGTGTATGCGGAAGTAAAAAGGCGCCAAAAGGTACAAGACGTCCTGATGGGTGGACTGATTGTATGGTTCAGTTCCAAAACTCACAAAAACACATTTCCAAAAAGAATAAACTCACATGAATGGAGTATAAAGTGCTACATTTGAACCCATACTAACTGTGATTATGATAAATCCCAGTGGAGTCACATTGTACCATTTATAATTGTTATAATGATCACATTTATTAGATAGGTCATTGATTTCAACCTAGAGTCCCTTTAAAAACCATACAGATCATCACCAAACATCTTAATACCCCAGACAATGAATATACGCTGCACTGCATCTGGGCTGAAGCGTCACATCTTCACAAGATCTGCATCTCAGAGCTGATCCTGTGTCACAGCGGCGCAATGACGGAACCGATCAGTCTTTACCAGATCTGCGCCAAGACAGTTTTAGAACCGGCCCAGACTAACGATTAACCAGCGTGACAGAAAAGCGTTCAACCTATCATCTGGAGATCGTGATCGTCTGAAACGATGCGGTTGGCGGCTTCATGTGAATCAGAGGAATCGCGTGATGCCCTTCGCCCTCGCAGATTGGTAGCTGTCGTATGATAGGAGAGACCTGGAGGGGGGGGACAATGAATATTGCTACATCTGGCTCTGAGGTGTAGGTTCAAATGATATTTTTAATATCAGGCCCAAATGTGGCACGGATCCAGTTTCATAAACAAAATGATGACTTCAGCAGATTTAGCAAAACTGATTTTTTTTTTTTATATTTATTGCTAAAGAAGCCACACGAGCCACAGCAGAATTCACACCTGAACAGCACAAATAAAGATTTTTGTGTGACTGGTTTCTCACAGGCTGCGTTATTCCCAAGTGGTTTATTACCATCTGTCGTTTTATTACTCTGAACCCGAGGCACTTTGACGTATAAACCTGTACGCTACAGTTACAGGTCAAATGGTTAAAGGGACTTGGTTACTGAATAACACACACCATTAGTCATCTCACTGTAAGCAGTGATTTCTAGCTACACAGACACTGAGATATTTTTTTCCATTTTACATTTTTCAGACATTGTTCCTGAATCTTTATCAGAAGTGCCATACAGCAAATCAGATGGAATTATTATTATTATTATTATTATTATTAAAAAATAAAGTTTACATTAAAAAAAAGCTGCGTTTATCTGTTGATTATTGTCGTGATAATTGATCCCAAAAGGAGGAAGCTTAGCTTTATAGCAGTGCTGTAGGATAATTAATGAATAAATCAAGTCACTGTTACTACCTCGAAGTCGATTATTTTCCAATAACAGCATGTCTCAAAATGTCCGTTTATAGTTGAATTTAATGTTGTGGAACTTCCACAAAGCCAGTTATTTCCTAGCAGCTATAAGCAGTCGTTCTCTCACCAGCTTGTCTTTTTTTTTTCTGTTAATAAGACACAAAAGATTGTCCTCAAGACTTTCCCATGTCAGAACAGCTTTACTTCTGACTGTTTCAAAGCACATACACCGGAGACTCCTTCCGTAAATGTTGAATAAAAATCCCCTCACAGAAAGCATCAACCTGTAAATATATGTAGGCATCATTTTTAAATAATTCTTCAGAATGAACTAAAAGGCCTTAGACGTAAACCGCAGTTTGCAGTTCCACCTACAACAAACTAGCGCTGCATGTTGGTGCGCTTTCTGGCGATTAGTTATGCATAGTTATACCAGTTAGCATCATGAAAACTACATGCAGAAATCAGCACACACTCGTATTATTTGACTTCGTAATGCTTAGTGCATAATCAGTTTTATGAAACAGTAGAATAACCCGTGTTTAAAAGTTTACGCTTAAAAAAAAAAATCCAAGTAATTCCATGTACAAACTGACTTCAGCTGTCATTCTGCAACGTTTCTGCCATCATGTCAAAAGAGTATTTGAGATGAAGAGCTTCTGTTACTCCAGTAAAAAACAAATGAAGGAACTCGGAGAAACCGAACATGTCTTAGATGATTGAATACACTTGACTCAAAGTAAACGCAGATATCAGCATTTTTATTTATTTATTTATTTTTTTGGTTGAACAATTCTTTAAAACCAAAACGCTCCAGTAAGAATATTTATTGTCTTTGTTTTGTGCCTTGATGTTAAGAGCTGGTTTGTGAAATGCTCACACACGTTGTGTACACGTGAAGCGGCTTCGGCGTAATTGTTTTCTTTTTCCTCGTCCCCTTCAGGCAGGCCGTGCTAACCGAGTCCCCCTCGTCTTCTCACCGCGACTTTTCTAAATGACCATGGACGCAGGAGCAGATGTGCAGCAGGGCAGCGAGACAGCTGTCTCTGAGACAGACACGCAGCAGATTGCCACGCTGGCGCAGGTGAGCCGGATGCTTTATCCGCATCGCGCTGTTGGAATACAAGAATTAGAAAGTGCGCGCGTTTGTGTAACTTCTTCGGGCGTTATTTTTTAGAAGATAATTCCGAACAGTTAACATCAGAAGATGATGCTATAACACATTTTTAAAAAAAAAAAAAAAAACTTTTTTGTTTTATTTACTGTATCGTGTTTTGCTCTTCAGAAAAATGTGTGCATGGGTTCGTAACAGTATTCTTGCACAGCATCATGAAATTGGCTCGATATGTTGCTTAAACAGACGAAGGCACTGTACTACCCCAGGGGTGGCACTTTAGTTCAGTTTGATCAGCTGATTACAAACTTCACTGTGTGACATCATCCCCGAATCTGTGTAGTGCTTCCCATTCAACACTGATTTTAAATAAAGGGGTGGTGCGTTAGTAATCCACCCCAAAGTGTTTTATTTCTCTTATACCACAGCAATTTCCTATCAGTCACCTTCTTATCCATTTATAGATACATTTAACAGTGTAGAATTTAATGAAAGAAGTGCCTGTGATCACTGGCGTTATAGCAGCTGTAAACAGTCGTTCCATCACCGGCCTCTTTTTTTTTTCCCGTCTCGAAGTGAATAAGGCAAAAACACGCAGCTTGTCATGTTACCAAGAAACCATAACACGCAAAGACCCGAGAAAACATACGAGTGGTTACAAAGCGCTGACACTGGAGACTCCCAAAATGTTTATTTAACATCTCCTTACAGAAAACTTCTCCATATCAGCGATTATACATTTTTCTTTATTTACCAGTAGCACACTTTTTTTTTCCCCCTTAGATTATTGTGGACCGTTTGACACTATATAAGTCCTTGTGTACGCTGTTACTATAGAAACGATAATGTATTAGAAGAAGCACATGAATATAAACCTGTGAATTGAATTACAGCCAGACGTACTGTTATAGAGAATTAATTATCACCTCCTGACCAATCAGAATCGAGAATTCGGTGAAAGAGCTGTGAATATGTGGCACTCTGCTACCGTTGTAAGTTTTTAGTTAGCTTTGTTTAAACCATTGTGGAGATGTCATGAAATCACATTTGCGATTGACTTTAACCTTTAACCTAAGCCTCGACCTTACTGACCGGGGAATGCCTTGACATGATCAATTAGTTGATTAGGAAATGCTAGTAGTAGTAGTAGTAGTATATTTGATATATGCACAAAGGTAAACATATTCTTTTCATATAACGTCTATATTTGTCTACTAGATTCTGTTTTATTTTATTTTTCTATTTTATTCATTATATTCTGTTTTATTATGTATCACTGTCGCACTGTGGCACTAAGGAAAAACATTTCACTGCATTAATACATCACATGTGTGTAATGTGTGTGACAAATAAAGAACTCTGAACCTTGAATGGTGTTTTGTTTGCCCAGTACCTACAGCATAATGATAATAAATATATTTTATTACTTCTCATTACAGTACTTTGTTATAGTGTATAGTCAGTACACTGTTTCTAAATAACACTATGTGTGTGTGTGAGTGAAGCAGGTTTCCATGGCAGCCGGCCAGGCCTCAGCCACCGGGCCCACCGTCACGCTGGTGCAGCTGCCCAACGGTCAGACAGTGCAGGTTCACGGTGTGATCCAGGCAGCGCAGCCGTCTGTCATCCAGTCTCCCCAGGTCCAAGCCGTACAGGTGAGCGAGAGAACTTCCTGGCCTACAGCACTTTTCTCTCACTGACTGACTCAACACCGATGATCCACCATGTTTATTTGTTTTGATGTTTGGTCTCAGATCTCCACCATTGCTGAGAGTGAGGACTCGCAGGAGTCAGTGGACAGTGTGACGGACACCCAGAAAAGGAGAGAGATCCTCTCCAGGCGGCCCTCATACAGGTTCGTACTCTTCTCCAATCCATATTGTCTTGAAGCTCTCGGGTCTTTGTAGTCCGTCGTTCATTAGCATGATTTAAATCCGATTCTTTGCTTTCCTCTACAGAAAAATCTTGAACGATCTCTCGTCAGACACGCCAGCCGTGCCTCGGATAGAGGAGGAAAAAAACGAGGAGGAATCGGCCCCAGCCATAACTACAGTCACCGTGCCCACCCCCATTTACCAAACCAGCAGTGGACAATACAGTGAGTGAGATGATGACCCTCTCTCTCACACACAGCGCACACACACTCAATCACACACTTTTAGACAAAGCAGTTCAGTAGGTCACCTGTATTTTTATGCAGCTGAATTACTAGTCATCTTGAATTTGATATGTTGCCATTAGGTAGATTTTAGGAAAGATTTACTCCATTGCAGAAACATTACTCTTTTTCTAGAGAGACAGTTTTACCCGCCATGTTGTGTTTTTTTTTTTTTTTAACCTTTAATAAACTCTACCATAAGGACGTTTCCTGTGCTGCCGTTTATTAGGCAGCCTCCACACAAATGCAAGTTTGTTGAAGTGTCTAACTTATCAATATTGTACACATTGAATATCATAATTTATATGGTACCCAGAGAAAATACGTGATTCTGATTGGCTGGCAGGTGACTTTTATTTACTTATATTGGTATAGATCTATTAAAAACCATAGCAACAATCCTAACTTATACTTCAGGTTAAGCCCATGTTGCTAAAATAATAAAAAAGTTAATGTCATGTATTTATGCCGAAAGATTATTAATAAGAGCATGCACTGAGACCTAACTATAATAGCAATTGTATAATTTTAGCCCATTGATACACTATATGGCTAAAAGTTTGTGGACACCTGGCCATAACACCCGTATGTGGATCTTCCCCAAACAATTATATAGAATGTCTCTGTATGCTGTAGCTTTATAATTTCCCTTCACTGGAACTAAGAGGCCCAAACCTGTTCCAGCATGACGATGCCCCTGTGCACAAAGCGAGCTCCATGAAGACATGGTGTGTGAAGGTTGGAGTGGAAGAACTCGAGTGTCCTGCACAGAATCCTGACCTCAACCCCACTGAACACCTTTGAGATGCTGACTGCACTTCAGGTCTCCTCACCTGACATCAATGCTCAACCTCACCAATGCCCAAATCCCCACAGCCATGCTCCAAAATCTAATGGAAAGCCTTCCTAGACGAGTGGAACTAATTATAGTAGCAAAGAGGGGACTAAATCTGGAGTGGGATTTTCAACAAGCACATGTGGGTCCACGATTTTTTTTTTTTGGCCATAAAGTGTATGTTGGGATGCAGATTTTGCATAATTAAAACATCTTCAGCAAAGTAATGGCTGCTGATGCATGTGTGCGGGAAAGGAATGACAGGAAAGAAATGACTTTGTGTTCTGTTGTTCCTTGCCTCTGCCTCGTCTGTTATGTTCTGATATCAGGAAACTTTGTAGGCGTTATCTTTTACATGTTGCATAAAAGATTATCGGCACTGATTAATTTAAAAAAAAAAATGTATGTATGTATAATGTTACTAAGTACTTTCACGATAACCAATTAAAATCATGCTCATATTAGTTCAGTGATTAATATTTGTTGGGAAAGACTGCGGCTTGGAAAAGGCTTTCTGCTTCATTTCCTCTCTCAGTTGCCATCACACAAGGCGGAGCCATCCAGCTGGCCAATAACGGCACAGACGGCGTTCAGGGCCTGCAGACTCTGACGATGACTAACACAGCAGGGGCCCAGTCAGGCGCCACCATCCTGCAGTATGCGCAGACCAGCGACGGCCAGCAGATCCTGGTGCCCAGTAACCAGGTGGTGGTGCAGGGTGAGCACTCTTAAGCACCCTGTCTGTATAGACACCTATGTTGGGTTATACAGCGGGATAAATTTATCGTGCCTCGAGGCAACACAGAGGCTTCATGCACGAGTCTACACACAGTCCAAACCTGATGACCACAGCGCTCTCAATTCTCAATTCTCAATTCTCAAATCTGATTAGTCAGAAGTGTTCATGACTAATTTTCTATAATAGCTTTTCAGACACATCACAGGTTTATATTAACGCACTCATTGTAATACATTATCGTTTCTATAGTAACTTACACAGCGAATTGTATGGTGGATGCTCCAGATAAACAGGATAAGAAAACATGTGTAATCATTGCAATTTCTGTGTCACGGCACAGACGTGTTACTTGCGAAAGGAGTCTCCAGTGTGAGCGCTTTGGAAGAGTCGGTATGTTTTCCACCACGGAAAAGTCTTCAAGGCTTTCTACATGATAAGCTGCGATTTTTTTTTTTTTTTTTGTATCATTGACTTCATGCAAGAAATTAGAGAGCGGCTGGTGAGGGAATGGAAGTAGGAACTAACTTCTGCTAACAGTTTAGATCTGAAACAGTTTTCAAGCCTGCACGTTAAAACGTTGTAGTCAGTAGTGTCACATGACAGTATTTTTTATGTTGCTGCTGTTCTGAGTTTACACGGGATCAGACAGGAAGCCACTAAACTGAGTACGAGAAAAAAAGAACATTTGAATTTAACTCGCAACACTTTAAAACAGCATCCTAGCAATGCAGTAAATCTCTCAGGATATTTCATTTCAAGCAAATATTCCGGCTCAATAACACAATCCGAACATTACACATGCACACTGTGAATCGCTCTTGCATTTTAGACACTGTTTTCCTCTTCAAGCTGCATGACTGAATGGGGAAATTTTTCTTCTTGAAATCCGCCCCGTCAGCATGGAACCGTTTTCTGAAATGGCACTTGGTTTTTAGTCTCAGTGACTTGGAATGAAAATATTTATTTTGCGCTTTTTCTCCTGGGGTTGCACAATATGCCATTTTTAAAATCATTACTGCAGTATTGATCTTTGAAATGATGATATAGTTTTGATATGGTATTATAAAAAAATAGTTTTGGTTGAATTATGCAGGTCTTTAAGGTTCACCAGTGTGTTTTAATATACCGCACACCACAGTCGTGATGTAAAGAAGTATATAATTTCAGTGTAATATTTGTCCATATACAGCCGTAACTTGTGATAGATATTTGATAGAAGTCGTAACTTTTTACTTGTAGCTTCACTTGTGTGTCCTTAGAGCAGCTTGCATTACACAAAAAAAAGTTGTCATTGTTGTGTGTCCTGCTCTGTGGCTAACATGTTATCTCTCTCTGTCGTGCTGCTCAGCTGCATCTGGTGACGTGCAGGCGTATCAGATCCGCACGGCAGCGTCAGGCACCATCACTCCCGGAGTGGTGATGGCGCCGGGTCAGGGAGGTGCCGAGGAGGCCACGCGCAAGAGGGAGGTCCGCCTCATGAAGAACAGGTACAACTCGTACAACCTCGGGGTGTGCGGCTTGACAGCTCGTGGTGGGGAAAGTAGGAAAAGTGTCCAAGTAGTGGCAGGATAGAGAAAAATGTAACGTAAATGTTAGACTGAGGCAGATTTAACGTGCTCTTGTTCTCTGAGTGTAATGCTGAGTTTCGGCCACAGGGAGGCAGCGCGAGAGTGCCGTCGCAAGAAGAAGGAATATGTGAAGTGTCTGGAGAATCGTGTGGCCGTGCTGGAAAACCAGAACAAAACCCTCATCGAGGAGCTGAAAGCACTTAAGGACTTGTACTGTCACAAATCGGAATAACACGCGCACACACACACACACACACACACACATATTGCGCTTTTCCCCAGGTCCTACTGAGACAGTGACTCTTCCCCGTTACATAGGCACCTGGGCAGCAGTCTTTTCTTTTCCTATCTGTCTCTTTTTTTTGTTTTGTTTTGTTTTTGTGTGGTGTTTTTTTTAAAGATATTGGCCTATAAGAAATGAGAAAACCCGAACTCCTAAAATCTAATGCCTTTGTCTTCTGTATAAAAAAAAAAAATCCAACCTTTTAAGAGAGTATCTCATGAGACGTAAAACTCCAAAGCGACCCGACAGACGTGTCACGAGGCATCGCAGACGCAAAAACAGGGCTGATTTCATCTCAAGTCCTCCACCATGATTGCAATTTCATTCGGAGAAATCCCACGATGCACCGGTGTTGGATGGCCACGCCTCCTTTCAATCACGCTGACTTTTTGGGAGACGGCGTTCGTCCGATATCACCAAGTGGGACTTCAGTGAATTAACAAATGAACTCGGATTTGTTTGAATTTCTATGCGCTTCTGTTACTAACACATGAACCCTATTTTGATATGAAAAAAATCTATCGAATATGTATGTATATGCTTCTATTATGGGTTGTTTTGCCATTTAACCTGCGCCTTTGCCTCTTTCTTTCAGCTCCAGCTTCGTTGCATTGTTTGTTGTGTTAAAGGAAATAGGACTTTCGATCTAAATCAGGATAAAAAGTGATTATTTCTGCAATGTTCAAAATACACTTATACGCTTTTCAACATAAGAGCTACACTTGTAAAACCATTTTTATAGAACATTAACACATTTACGTATTCATACCTGTTTTCCTTGCTGAGTTCATTCAATTAATGATTTATTCTTTATCCATTTCATATAACGGGACCCAATCCTCAAACACTCTGTGCTGGAAATCTTTACAAAAGATTATATATATATATATATATATATATATATATATATATATATATATATATATATATATAATCACTGCTGAATTGAAAACCCATGTTATGCTTCTGTTTCCTGCCATCAAATGTAGCCATCTGAAACAATATTATATGCATCCTGTTTTTAAATCTGCTTTTTTGCCATTTTATTTTCTGTATACGTTGTAATTTTAATCATGTGTTACTTACACACATGGAATACAGTGCGGAAATGCCTCCTGGAGCCGATTTTCTTCAGTGATTACACATTCGGCAGCTGATGCTAATCAAAAGCGTCAGTTATGCCTGTCAAATTTTGTGTTCTTGCTAATTCCTGTGATTTGGCATGTAGGTCATGCATGCTTTCGAAACATCCTTTTTGACCCTCTTCTTTCCTGGACAGAGTCTGCGATGTCATTAGCGCGTGTGTGTGTGTGTGTGTGTGCGTTTACTTGAGCTCAGTTTAACATGCAAACCAAGACACATGAATAATACACTTCTGGATGTGCTGTTATAGGAAAATGTTCAACTTCAGGGTGATAACAGTAACTCCGCTTCAGCTCACACCACCTTGTTACTGATTCTTCCTTATTTCATTAATTGACATATGAGTTGTATTTACTGAATTATAATAGAAGGAACCAATATTTTTAACATTGATCTCCTTGCGTCTAGAGCAATCTAGTTGGGCATCATCCTGATCTTTCATAAAATGTTCTCGAAAAGGAGAAACACTGAAATATCGTAGTTCAGGTCCAGGATTAGGAAACACTGCCCTAAATAAATTCAGTGATTTATTTGACTCGATGTTATGACGCTGTCGTTGTCCCCCTTCGGCTGAAAGCTTTCTAAAAGCATCTGCTCAGAGGACAAGGAGGACTCCTCGGATCCGTCGTACGCCATCTGAGTTCCGTTTCTTTTCATCAGGGTTCCTGTGCAGGAATGGAAAAGTATGGAATTTGATTTAAATAATTGTCCAATCATGGAAAATTAAGTGTGAGAAATGGTGTTGCTATGCATTTGCCGCGTTTATAACTTGTGTGTAGATGATTTTATCGCTTCTCCCAAGGTGATGCTAATCCTAATGAGACTTGTGCATAAAACAGGATCTTGCGCTGTTCTCTTTCTTGTGTTCCTCTCCCCCCACCTGTTTTTTTTTTTTTTTTTAACTCAAATTGGTCACCTGCCAATTCCCACCCACCAGCCAACTCTCCTCTATCACACGACGGCACACGAACAGGGCGACACATGAAGCCAGCCGGCTGCAACTTTTCGAACTGCTGCTCGTGCTGTGTCACAGGGCAGCATAGCACCTGTTTCATTCAGGAGGAAAGCGCTATCTGCCCTCTTCAGTTTTGCTCCTTTGGCCATGGATGGCTGTGGCATCGTCTGGATTCAGAGTTGCAATCTCCGGACGATAGGGCAAATATGTTTTTGTTGCACCACTTGGAAGCAAATTGTAGCATTTTAATAGCATTTTACGAGCAGTGCTGAAAATGTGAGAAAGTCTTGTGGTCTGAATTGGCCCTTACTTGTGTTTATTCTGTAGGGGTCATGGAGTTAGATGTCTCTAATCAATGTTCTGAAGACTCAGTCATCTGTTAACTATGTCTTATCCATGATTAATACAGCTTTGGCCCGAACTGGAAATCAAACACAAAATTTTTTTTCTCCTCAAGTTTCATACTAATAAGATCAAAGTTTTTGGGAGAAAAATGTATTACATTAAAAAAAATTAACAGCGAATAATTCCTCCCCAAACCTCACAAACACTAATAATCCGTATATTATTACGATAGTCTATTCTGATTTGTTGGTGTTCAACATTTTATGGGTTTAATTTGTAGTTCTACAGAAGTACATTTAGTATTTTTGTATTGCTGAATTATTTGGTCCAAATGGTTAACTTTCTGATGAAAAAAGGTTTAACCAGTAATAATTCCAGCAAAATTGGGCTAATATTGGAAGAGTGAACCTAAATAAACTGTAAACTAAAACTACTCTTTCATACAAAGAAAAATTGTTTATTTGTACTGTATATGTGCCCAACGTAGCGTCAGATTCCTGTTCTTGCCTGACAGGAGTGGAACCTGGTGTGGTCTGTTGAAGCCTATTTGCCTCAAGGTTTGACATTTTGTACATTCTGGGATGCTTTTCTGCTCACCGCGGTTTTAAAGAGTGGTTATTTGAGTTACCATAGTCTTACTGTCAGCTCGAACCAATCTGGCCATTCTCCTCCTACCTCTCATCAGCAAGGCGATTCTGCCTGCAGAACTGTTGTTTGTTTTTCCACACCATTTTGTGTAAACTCAGTTGTGCATGAAGGTCCCAGGAAATCAACAATTTCTGCAATATTTAAACCACCTCCATGGTTATCTCCATTCTGACGTTTGCTGTGAGCATTAGCTTAAGCTCTTGACCTGTATATGATTTTTTTTTTTTTTCACTGCACTGTACACATGATCGGCTGATTGCATGAATAAGCAAGGGTACGGGTGTTCCTATTAAAGTGGCCGGTGAGCGTATTTGTCCTTGTTGGAAATAATGATGAATGCGCATGTATAAAAACTTTGGCGACTATGTCAGGAAAGTGGGGAATTTCGAAAGGAAAATGTGCAGAAATCCTTCAACGTTGATCTTCGCTATATTTGTGCAATCATGACAAATGGGGAGTTATCACGTAGGAAGAGATTCCATTAGAAGATAAATGGAGAGAGCGAGAGAGGATGTGACGGAGGAATAAAGACTCATGCGGTATCATTCGGTGACATTGACTTCAAACCTAATTAGATTTATAGCATCAGAAACCTATTTAGATTCATCGAACACTTTTAGTGGATGATTGCTGTAACCGGGTGAGTGAAAGTAAAAAGGCTCATCCTGACTTTGTCCAAATGAAAAGCTAAATCAATGCTGATTAGTGTATATGTCAATCCAGATGCTGCTTTGAATGTTGTTCATGGCTTAATGAGATTGTTAAGCTGAATGAGGATCAATAATGATGACTAAACTATTAGTATCGATCCACCAAATGATTAGACCTACAAATGACCCATTACAGTGGCTCAATAATAATGACCCGATATTCTTTCATGAGTCTGATTTGAGTGACAGCACACATTCATGACTGAATTAGCTTGCGTATAGCTAAAGCTATTCAGTGACGCCATCCAGTCTAGCGAACAGTGCAACGCAGATAATCGACAAAACAAGCATAAAATAAAGCTTGTTATTTGCACAAGCCACTTCCCATGCCCACACAAGTCTGTGTGCAGAAAGACAGCAGGCATTTATAGCATCCAAACTGCAATCTAGACAATAATCCGCAAGCAAACACACACGGCTGCTTTGCATCAGCTTCCCCGCTCGGTCATTCGTTAGTCACATCTGATTAGCGATCACTGACATGCACAGAGTGATTGCTTTTGCCCTGCTACAGCTGTGACAGGACGACCAGCTGAGGTTGTCCACTCGAGGCCATATGGTAGGACACAACCTCTCTTTCTGCTGTCTCTCTTCACTTCTCTCTGCATGGCCAACAAGATGGCAGCCATTTTTAGTCTGAGGATTGTTGCACAGTATACATTATACATTCCAGACCTCCATCCATCCATCCATCCATCCATGCATCACGTACATCCAACTATCCATCCCCCACCGATCCATCCAACTATCCATTCATCCATCAACTGCCTTGATTCTTCTTCAAATCTGTCCATAATGCAGATCTTTTAGTCAGTCTAATCCATCTCTCCATCCATCCATTTTGATTCTGCTCTTTCTCTTTCTTTTTCTTTTGATGCCACGTCAACTCATCCATCCACTCACCCCCTATCCATCCATCCATCCATCCATCCAACTGTCTCAATTATTCTCTTTCATATCTGACCCTAAAGCAAATTTTTAGTGCCACATCAACTCATCCCCCCTCCATCCATCTATCTATCCATCCATTCATCAACTGTCTCAATTGTTCTTTCATATCTGACCCTAAAGCAGATCTTTTAGCACCACATAAACTCATCCATCCATCTATCCATGCATCCAGTTATCCTATCATCCATCAAAAGTCTCAATTCTTCTCTTTCAAATCTCAGCCTAGTGCCACATCAGCTCATCCATCCATCTATCTACCTATTCAAAATCCAGCAGTGCATTTTTTGATTCTTGATTCTGCTCCTTCTCTTCTCAGTCTTATAATGCCACATCAGATCATCCATCCATCCATCCATCCATCACTCTACCCAATTATCCCTTACATCCAACCAACCATCCATGTATACAAGTCCAATAACATATCCATCCATCCATCCATCCGTTCCTTCCATCAATTTATGTACCATCCATCCATTCATTGATCTATCAAACATTCATCTATACATCCATTCATTCAACTATCTATTTATTCAACCACTGATCCAAACATCCATCCATTTGTACATTTATCTATCCATCTATCTGTCAAATTGTTCATCTTTTCATTATCCATCCTACAGCCCACCCAACATACACTCTATTCATTCAACTCAACATTTCATTCGTCCTTCCACCCACCCATCCATTGACTTGGTTCTTCTTTTTCAAATCTTTCAAAATTTCAAAAAAAGATTCTGTCCTAGTCTCAGGATGGATGTGAGATTAAATCCCAGGACAGCCATGAGGCCACTGGTGGATCCTTTAAGAATACACTGTGTGTGTTATTGGTCAACACTTCCACTAAACACAAAATCCATGATGGATGCCTGTTTGTCCGAGTTGTATTTCCTGTTGGCTATATTTCCTCATTCTGGTATTTCAATAATTTCCCCTTTATGAAACATTTCTGTGTTATACAGATCCTACAAACAGCCTGCAAATTAGATCTAATTAAATTGTAATTACCTAACAAACGGTGTATGAATACTCTGGAGCCGGCAGTCTTCTTTGTCAATCTTGCTGAAGCAAATGACTTAAATGAGAAATCGAAAAGCAAAGTATTTGTCTCCATGGAATCAAAGACAATATAATACTTAAACCCATATGCTTCAAAAGGTACAAGTTGTGCATATTTGAACAATTTCCTCAATTCCTTTACAAGTATGCAGATTAAACAAAGCACACTGTGACTTTATAATTACAGTTTGGATTAAGTCTCTCAAATTTCTCTCTCAGCTCATTCACTCTTCTTTTGTTCTTTAGAGTACAAAAACCCTTCCTCGTATGTATCAATATCATGTGTCTATTCATTCAAATGGGATTCATTTTCAGTCGAGTAGGCCCGTGTATCATCATTCAGAATATGCACAGGTATCACACACTGACAAAAGTCCATTCAGCCACTCAATAAAAGCAGTGTAGTGGGTCGTGTCTGCCTGAAGTCCATTTCTTTTCGATTTGGAGACGTTTCAATTATCCCAGAAAAAGTGCTGCAAGCATGAGTGGACATGAATGAGGATTCAAGAACTTAATTTCACTGGGCTTTTTCACAATCAGACACTTCCTGATGCCTGCAGTGAGACAACCAGTCGCACAAAGGTCAGCCAGACAATGAACAGCCATATTACTTATAGCCGATGGCATGGGGAATGGAAAGGAATCACTGAAAGTCTGTTTACACTTTTCATTTGTAGGGTACATGGTGGGCTTTGTTATTTTGTGTGCAGACATTTTTCTCTCTCAAAGATTGTTTTTGGAGAAAAGAGTGACAAATGTGGAATTACAATTGGCATGGTTTTTACAAGATATGGTAGACCTATTGCGTAAAGTGATCAATGTTTTATAATAAATCAGAAATGCAACGAATGGTATTTTAAGTTTAAGCATATGGGAACAGTGTACACTGTATTGTTTGTGGTCATTATCTTGTTTAAAGATTGACTTATGGCCAAGTCTTAACCTCCCAACAGAGGCAACCAGGCTTTGGGATAGAATATCCTGGTATTTCACTGGTACATCATTGCATCAGTCTTCACAAAGCGTAGATGAACTAACACCATATTTTACAAAAGTAATGGAGGCTTTTCCTTTTTTCCCTATGTTCTGCAGCCATGACAATGGTGTTCATGGCCTGAAAGTGAGACAAAATGTTGCTCTCATTTGATCGCAGTAGATTCCAATATTAGTTACAATGAGGCTGGATGAAGTTCATCTGCTGCATTTTGTGTGCCTTTTACATATTGCTATGGAGGTGGCATCTTATTTTGAAACTTAAAAACCCCCAAATCAGCGAAACTGTACAATTATGTAACTGTGATCTTTTGACTCCTCTTAGATTCACTTTGCTTCTCCTTGGGGTATTAATAATCAATATATTTTTGAGAGACAGTACTTAAAAAAAGGATGTTCATATGGGAATAATTTTGTTAGAGGAAAAGTAAGCATCTTCTCCAACTTTTGTAGCAAAAATGTTTATTGTGTGTAGCGTTTATTTATACCATAATCTTTGCTGATTTTTCTGATGGGTGCCAATAATTCTGAAATTGACTGTAAATACATTAGGCAAACTAGGTTGTCTTTTCTTGTCTTTGTCAGTGGTCTTGATAAAGTAAGTCTTGTAACAGATAGAATGTATTAAAGTCGTCTTTATGACCTTAGATATGCAAGAGATAGTGACTAATCCTGCATTTCCTCCAAAGCTTGCACAGATCTGTTTGCATTCAAACCTTAACAAGCGTATCAGCTCACTAACGAGGCCGTGACGACAGTCGGCTAGTGATGATGAATATGTCTATTCCCGCGACACTGACAAATCCCATTTTCATTCTCAGTACTCTCCATGTGTCCAGACACATTCTATTTTCTCTCAATAAGCAGCCTGCGATCCCATGCTGGATGGGTAATTCTTCCCACGCAAACTGCCCAGAGGAGAGGCCGCTGCCGTCGTTCAGATTTAGTTCTCGTTGCTTGTGATGGGTTGTGTCTTAAATCACATATTTCCGTTAAATAGTATGACACAATAGAATGTCAGAAGGAATACTGTTTTTAATAAAAGAGTAAAAGGTGGTCTGATGTGACAAAAAATTGACTCGATGCTATTCAGTCCAATAGTTCCAGGTATTTAAAGGCTTCTGCGGCCGTAAGTCAACACTGAGATAATGTTTATTCACATTCTAAATGTATTGAAAAATATTGAGATAAACATGTTTCTGCTGGTTAGCCAGTTCTGCCATTGCAAAAAAGCACTTAGGATGTATTGCTTAGATTCAGATGCGAGTGTAAGTAACTAGAGGACAGATAATTTTATAATGAACACTATGGTTGATTGCAGTGAGCAGTAAAGTCAGAGGCAAAAATAAAGGAGAGTTCATGGGTATTTTTTCCCTTTTGGTGACATTCCTGGCTTCTCTGAGATTGATTCGGGTGTCTCAGGTTGTTTTCAACTCGTTTGGTGTATGTCGTTTTTGGTGCTGATCGCTGCACTTTCCCCTGTGTGGGAACGATTGCAACCTTTGTATATGGATTTCCTCTTCAGTCTTGGGTTGGTGTTTACACCTTAGTCTGATGGTCTTGTTTCAAAAGGTGATTGAGGAGAGAAGCTCCCAGGATTTATCATTAAACATCATATATGGAAGATCTCAAGCCTTTTCATGGCTCCGGTATATCTTGAATTTGTCTTTCAATATGGTAGCCTGAGCGCTCCTGCTCTGAATCTCTGCTGTGGATGACACTTTCTTTTCTTGGACCAGTGATTCCAGATATTTGGACTCCTTGACCTGCTAATGGTTTGTGATCCATCATGTATACACATCATTTATACAGTCTTTAAATGTAAACTAAAGATGTAGGTCTACACCATGTTATTTATTGATTGTTCATTGACCCGGAGACTATCCTAGGACCACTGGACAGGAGGCAGGAATACACCCTGGATGGCATGCCAGTCCATCACAGGTATACAGTAAGGTATTATTATACGATGATATGAGGCTAGACCATGTAGCCATTTTCTGTGGGACAAATTTTTGGATAGACTTCAAATATTCCGCAATGACAACTACAATGTAATGGAACCGCTCATGTCAGCCATCTGGTTATCATTCACTTTAACCGTAACATAGAGCAGAATACTTCAGTTTTGCATCATGTTTTCCATAAGTAATCTCACTTCATTCCCATTTTTCCCACTTCTCATTGCCTTTTTTGTTGACACGGTAAAAAAAATGAAGCAAATTTTAGTCACTGTTGCAATTTCGGGAGATTCTGATGTTATTGATGCCTGTGCCCCAAGTTCCAGACATTGCATTTGCACTGAAATGGAAAAAATATGGGTGGAAATTAAAGAGTGAGTTAGTAAAATATCTCAGCTGCCAATGCTGGCTAATAACACTCTGAAACGTTTAAATGTTAATTGTTACGGTGAAGAAGAATTTCAGATACCCGAGTAGCAAAGGACCTGGAGTATAAATGTGTGGAAGAATATGGAAAGTACTGATGATTTGCATGTATTTGTTTAGCTGATGCTTTATCCAAATGTGGCAGAATTCAATCCAAGCATCCAAGAGGGTTTAGGGACCTTGTTCAAAGGCTAGGGCAGTGCTAAGATGTGAACTCACAACCTTCTGAGACAGAGAGCAAGGATGAGAAAGTGAACAACTCAGAGGTCTGAGGATAGAGGGGGAAAAAATCAAGGATAGGACATTAAGTACATCTAGAGTGAGCAAGCAAATTTGGGAAAGAAAGGGGAGGCACGCTGGCTTGTCTTTGCTCCATGATTAATGGCTATGGTTCTGAGCTGTTGACCTTGAGCACTCAGTCATTACAGGTGACTGCTTATGGGAGAATAGGCAGAGCAGATGGGATACATTAGGCCTTGCATACCAACACAGAGGGACATTTCACAGCATCAACACACTGACTCACCTCAGTATTCAACATGTGCTGTGGTAGCCATTTAGAGCCACCTGATGAACATTATGTGATTCAGTTATGGGCTGGATGCTGAGATCCAGTGTTAAAACACTACAGAAATGTCCTGAATTTTTGCCAGCAAGAATAATTTCTTCATTTACAAAGCAAAATTCTGTTCATTTACATATTGCATCTTTTTCTTAAAGGAGCAGTCTGTGAATATTAGAGACCTCTGCTTACTGGGTGGCCCCTCAAAGACTCCACCATGGGTTATGGGTTGCCTTTTAAAAGAAAAAATATTTTTTAAAAGCTGGGGGAGGAGCTAATTTCTGGGCTAGAAAAATGTGAACAGAATCATAAAATGAAGAAACTAGCCTGGTCCATTTCCAAATTGTGAATTCATTTTTTTCAATATGTGTTTAACAGATGTCTAGAAACACTTAAAAAAAAAAAAAAAAAAAAAAAAAAAAAAAAAAAAAAAAAAAAAAAAAAAAAAAAAAAAAAAAAAAAAAAAAAAAAAAAAAAAGTGGTGTGATGCCTACTAAGTCATGGTATTGGCATTATTCTCTCAGACTGTGGCTTTATTAAGCAGTGGCTAAACCAAATGCTAATAACATTTTGGCCAAAATGCTAATTCACATAAATGGAAAAAGGTTGAGGGAAAATGAGAAAGGAATTCTCATTTTTCTGCATCAAGGTGAATGGTAACACAGGGAATAGGTGAACCTTGATAGTAGTTGGGTATATGGAAAACTAGAAAAAAGGTTGGATTTTCTGAAATAGGACCAAAACAAAGGAAATGGTAATTATATAGTGACCTTTTTTTACTCACTTACAGTTGCAAGCAAGCAAGCAAGCAAACAAACAAACAAACAAATAAAATAGCTAATGTTACCTCCATGTTCATCCTAAATTATCCAAAAGAGCCTCCCATAATCACCTAGATGTGACTTTTGAATTTTAAATTAGATAGAGAGACAAATATCCAATATGACTTCTCCATTAACGGGTGCTTTTAAAGTAGGGATGTAACAGAGAACGTATTCTAAACAGATACAAATAAGAGGCATATTACTGTTTAGAAAGCTTGTGACAAAAGATCACAAAGCATCTGGTTAAGACTAAAGGTGTGGGACTGGGGTCACACAAAAATTCCCACAAACGGGAAGTTTTTACTTTCATGAAGCTGCAGGACAAAGAAAGACCACATTAATTAAAATGAACGATGCATTTACAGAGTTCATTTATTCATCCTTAGTAACTGCCTGGTCACGGTCATGGTGGTTTCAATTAGACTAGTAGTTTGTTTATATTTTAGAAAAAAGAACCAACTAAATTTGTTTAAAAAAGGTACAATGGGCAGGTACAAACAACAATACTAAATGAGCTAGCGGGATTAAAAATGACTATTTCAAAAAAAAAAAAAAAAAAAGAAGGAGAAGAAGAAAGAAGCAAAGAAAAATCCACTTCAGGTTTCAATCCAATTACAGATACTGATATTTGTAGCACTAAACAGATACATATACAGGCATTGCAGTTCACTTGCATTACAATCCAAATATTAAGTCTAAGTATTGTCATTTTATTCAGTCAGGCAAGGTCATGTAATGATATTTGTATCAAAATGCATTAAAAGCACACAGAAAAACCACACATGGATGTTATTTCTCTACAGTTTCTACCATTCCACTTTCCCGCAAGCTATGACATTGTCATACATACGATTTTCTCTATTTCAGAGAGTTTCACATTCAGAATATATTTACAACATTAATTCAGTTCTATTTGCCGGGTTTCCTCAGGATATGACATCATGATGACACCTTCAGGAAACATCATCATAATTATGCCTCTAAGCCGACCAGTGACCCTCATGCACCTGAATGACCTCCAACACAGCACGTGAGGGGTTTTCTGAGGTGACTTTGGGCCCAAATGCAGCCCGGATTTTTTTTCTGTATTAAAGCATTGTGAGCTTTCTGTTTTTCCACACAGTAATAAACAACACCTAATGTGGATTTACAACAACATGACTGGACAAAACATCTGTAACATTGAAATTTATATAGAGGGGTGTACCAGAGCGTGTCCCTCATGCATTATTCAAAAGCTCACCCCTGGACCTTGCTCAGCTGCACTGCTAACGTGGCAGTTTATTTTCCCGTGGTGCCCCCTTCAGACACGCTTCACCTTGAAATCAGCGTGAACAGTGGAGGGGGGTGAAAAAGGAAAACACAACACCTTCTCTGCATAACAATCAGCATTTGAAATGCAAATCAGCCCCAGATGATGATATAACTCAGCCTATTTTAGTTGTTTCTGTTTTAAATCAGTGATTTCGTTAAGCCGACATTCGGGCTGTAAATCAGCAATGGCATCTTGTCCTTCCTTTAATTCTGTGTGGGTGATGGGTTATTTTTTCAGCATAAACACACATCCTTGGTATATCATCTCATTCAGTAATGCACAAGCCCTCTAGGTAAATACCCACCCACACTCAGACACACCGTGACACATCGCAATCCTCCGATGTCTTAAATTACACACACTGGGCTTATATTAACAGCCCTGATATTGCAGCAGACGTGGCAGCCATCCATCAATGGGGCAATTTCATCATGTGCCGAGGCCCATTTCAGAAGAAATAAGCACAGCCATTCATCACAGTGCGAATTCTGAAGCAGAGTCCTGTAGCCTTATGGATGCAGGTCTTTATTAAAAGGGTTGAAATGGCTTGTATTAGCCACTGCACCCACAATAGTCAAAGTGAGGCTTTCACTAAAGCTCGAGGAATTCTATTATGGTGACCAACAAGATATTAGACCCCATATCTCTGTGAGTATAATAATATGTGCATTTATACGTCAGCCAAGCTTCACTCTGAATGAGAATCCATTTGTAATTTTTGCATCCTAAGTGTATTATTTTTTGTAGTAAGTAGAGTATTTTGTGTAAGTAGTTAGTAGTTACTCTTACTTACACAAAGTTCATGATTTTCAGCTAACAGTACAAAGTGTTTTATTCCTCTTACATCACAGCAGATTTTTATCATTAAATATAACACGTCATAGTATTATCCATTTATAGTTATGTTTACTGCTGTGGAACATTCAAGAAACAAATTATTTCCTGGGGGGAATGGTGGCTTTTTGGTTAGCATGTTTGCCTCGCACCTCCAGGGTTGGGGGTTTGATTCCTGCCTCTGTCCTGTGTGTGTGGAGTTTGCATGTTCTCCTTGTGCTTTGGGGGTTCCCTCTGGGTACTCTGGTTTCCTCCTCCAGTCCCAAGACATGCACTGTAGACTGATTGGCATGTATAAAGTGTTCGTGTGTGTGCAATTGTGCCCTGTGATGGGTTGGCACCCCGTACATGGTGTCCCCCCACCAGGCTCCCTCCAACCCTGTGTAGGATAAGCAGTACAGAAAATGGATGAAAGTTAGTTCCTGTTATTCTTATGTTTTAGCAGATATAAACATTCGTTGCCTCACCAGCATCTCTTTTTTTCTCTCTCGTTTGACAAAGAAATACAGCTTGTCATGTTACCTATTACCCATAAAATCCTCCATCCATCCCAAGACATTCTTGTGTCAGAAAACATCAAGTCACATCTTTACCTCTGACTGTTACAAAGCACTGACACTGGAGACTCCTTCCAGAAATAAGCATCTCCTCAGGGAAGACTTAACCATATCAACAATGACACACTTTTTTTTGCATTGTTTATGTAGGGCTTCTGGCATACAGTTCCCTGTTGTTACTACTAGAAACGATAAAATATCAGAACAAGTGCTTCAATATAAACTTCTGATTTGTATTACTGTCAGAGCTACTGTTATAGAAACTTCATCAACATCTTCTGACCAATCAGATTTGAGAATTTAATGGCGCTTAGCAAGGGCAAAGTGGCTGGACTTTGTTATTTGTTAATTTCCTTAAAATGAAGTCTTAAGGATCAAACGCTAACTCCACCCCCGGCTTTTTGTATTTTTTCATGTAAATTGTTATGAATTTGCAAGTATGAGACTATATCAAGAAAATAGGTGGCATTACAATTATGTCTCTGTTTCAGCAAAGATAAAAACTCAATTTAGAAATAAATCAGGATTAAATGGTCAGATCTGCAACATAAATGTGTAAATGTTTCTATGTGATATAGTGCATTTAGCTCTAATGTTCACTTTACTTATTATGAAAATTACTATACCAAAACAAGGAACAAGACAGAAAAAGCTAAAAGCCATGAAAATCCATTTTCATCCATTTTCTTCCACCTCATTCTGCTTCACCTGCTCATTGCCATTTCTCAGTAGCCAGCAGTGAAGACTGTCTAGCCCTATAATGCATGTGTAGTGCAATCACTGTCCTTTTCCCATCTGTCTTTGAGCACCTAATATCACCCACAAGGCACTGCACCATAACTCCATTTCTTTTGAGAGCTCAGAGAAAGATAGCCGGCTAGGCACTGGTTCTCATTTGGACAAACTCTGAGAGTCCTTTCAAACCCATTTGGGCTGTAAGTGCACCAACGCAAGAGAGGTTGTTAAAAAGGGTTTGAAAATCAGCTCAGAAACCTTATTCAAAAAAATATCTGCAGTAAGATTTGGTACGGCTGACCTTTATGCTTAATGTATTGCATTTTTTTTTAAACACTATCATTTCAGATGCAAACTGTATAATCATGTGCATTGGCTATATAGTGAATGGTCAGGCATCCACAAACTTTTGGCCATATAGTGTACATGGACTATTCATTTTTTCATTTTCAATTCATTTTA
>CM041000.1:13030858-13047802 GCA_022985145.1 Pangasius djambal | reverse complement strand
ACAGTGCGACGGGGACGCCTCTGCCTCCAAGTCTAGTCCTTGTTGTTACATACAAATTAGTAACAACAAGGACTAGACTTGGAGGCAGAGGCGTCCCCGTCGCACTGTTGGCAAGTTCTGTTTGTTTCCCAGATTTTTCTCCACAATTTAGTCACCTGCCAATTCCCACCCAGCAGCTAACCAAACGCCTTCTGTTGCGCTACTTGGGAACGCAACACTCATTAACCATTAATGTTGGAGTTGCATGCATTTAAAATGTTTGCGAAGAAATTGTAGTTCTTCTGTTTTATCTGCCACAAAGCAACATTTTAAGTATGTGTTGAAATCACAGCATATATGACGAGCATCTTACTTAAAGCATAGTCTTGGAATAAACATAACCTCTAAAAGTGTCACATTATTCAAAATCATAAGAAAATGATAAGAAGCTGCATCTCTTAATGCGCCAATGGGTATTATAGTTTATCTAGGTTAATGTGTGGATTAACAGTAGTTCATTTAGCCACAGATGCTCACAGAAGGCAAGCAACAGGAAACCAGTGTAGAAAAGATGAACAAATAATTCAGGTCTGTGTATTCGGTGGAAGAGATAGTGCTCAAAAACTGTTCAGCCAAAAGGAGAGCTCTTTTGTTGAATGGTTTGAAATGTACTGTTTCCTCTAAAAGACCCAGACTGTTGTAGTCATGTAGTTGTTAATTCTTGGGCTTAAATCATTTCATAGGTGTGACTTGGCAATTGTAATGATTTTATATTTTTTTTGTAACTGAATAGATGGGTGCTTCCATGATTGCCATTTGTGTCTCGCTGATATATTTACAAATATGTATGAAAAGTAAAAGACATTTTAAACAAGCTGTCTGTCTCAACCTACCCCATGTTCATCAGGAAGTTGCGTCATCTGCATTTCCTGAAGATCATTGGAAGAAGAAATGTAAGTTCTCTCGTTTTTAACAGTTGCTTTTCAGTGATATTTTGAGGCTGATGAGGTCACTTTGAAAGTACAACCCTGTTATACAAATTATGATTGAAAGTAAATTATTAATTGTTAATTGTCCTTATCCCATTAGCTGCTTCTTCTTCTGCTAGTTAACCACGTCTGTCTCACACTGTGCTACAAAGCTGTTATTGCCAACCCTGTTATGTAAATGTTGCTCATGTAAGAGCAAAACACACCTCATGAAAAGTGAGATATTGTTACCAGACATGGGTTAACACACTTTTCGAATGGTCTAATGCATGTTTTCTGAGATTCAGTACTAAAACAATTATAAACAAATGGCTAAACAACATCATAGAATTGTAGAAATGCAATAAGGAGGGTAAACAAATTGCTACATACTGAGCTCATCCCTAACCTGTTGTATCTGGATTCATGGTGTTTGGCAAACAGATGACAATTAGCACAACAGGTAGATCAACAGGACTCCTCTAGATACGCAATATGAGGCAGGTTTGTGTTTACAGATGATTAAACAGCATTATTTTTGATATGCAGGTTTTAGAATAACAACATTACGATAATTAGAGAAGAGGTTTGTGTTTTACTTGGAATTCACATATCTGGCTTGAGCTGTAAGAGCCAGGATAATAGGAACCTCTTGATTTGCCAATTTTAGTGTCACATTTTGTTCTAGGATTTTATATAATAATTCTATAGTGAAGAAAGAAGGTGTGCTTGCTAAGATTAGCACCCTAATCCACCTCAAAGAACTGGCATGTTAGCATAGCTGTCCTAAATCCACTTAAAACCTCAGAAAAGACTTTATCATGCAGCCGACCTCACATTTTATATATATATACACACACATATATATATATATATATATATATATATATATATATATATATATAATCTCATAGGCCTTATACAAATGTGACAAATAGACTTCCTCACTAACCCCCGTGTAATGAATATTTAGCATTTAGAGCGCATTTCAATTTCATCTATCATCATGTATCTCCACTCAGGGGAGCAGAGCGCAGTGATAAACTCCTGTTAAATATGGATGTTCTCCAGGACAGGCAGACAGAAAGAGGGAAAGAAAGGGAGGGAGAGAGAGTCTTGGGTTTATAGAGACAGCGTTTAAGCAGGCCTGCTGCTCCAAGGAGATAAGGCCTCATGGTGGAGCTCGCTCTCAGAGCTCAGAGGGGCTAGTCACTGCAAGTTTGAGCTCACTCAGTGACAGCTCAGAGCAGAACCGGCCCACTGATCCAGAACCGGCTTTCCTTACCTACAGGACAAAGTGGCAAAAGGGGTCTCTCACCTGAGCTCCGATTCTCCGGTTCCCAGTGACTCCACTTCCTGCGTGTCTCAGACAAGGATCTTTGTTGGTAAAACCTGCAGTTTTGTCTCGTGTTGTAGGGAATGAGAGATTTCCTGGCCAAGCTTTAGAGGCTTACGGTTTCTCAAGCATAAAGCTCACCGTCTGGGACATAGACTATCGGAGTGGAACTGACATTCAAGCAAATACATCTAGCATTCCTGTTAAAGCTGACACGCTATTATAGTCCTGACCTAATTTGCAACCTCAGTTGAATAATAGGATCTCCTCTAGTGATTGGAAGGTTGTGAGCTTAAATCCCAGCCACACTAAGATTTAACTTTGGCCTTGAGCAAGACCTTTACCCTATGTTGTCCCAACAGTAAGCGACAAGTTGCTCACGTAGTTTGTCTCTTGTGGGCATGAAATGACAGCTATTAAAGCTAACTGTTTAAACACAAGATTTACATGTTAAGTGCTAGGCTTCATACTAGCTTCACTAGCAGCTAACTTTACTAGCTACGCACACTCAACAGGGGCACCAACAATCTCTGCTACTGCTTTCGAAGCTTTATTATTTTTTTTATAAAGTCTCTATACAGATTTAATGAGGTCTTATATGACAGGGTAATTACTGAGAAATTCAAATGTCACTTTTTGTGGTGTCACATGCTGCTGTTGCTGAAGTCTTGGCTCATTGTCATGCATATACATAGAAAATGAAGGTCATCTGTTGCTTTGGTGCTTGCTCAAAGCACGTGCCTGTGAACATAGGGTTAACCTTCAACTGCGGAGCTCAGTCTGTCTGCTGAATAAACATCAATGCTAACAAGTTCATGGCTGCATCCGAAATTGCGTACTGTGAAAGTATATACTGCATTTGATTCAGTACCTACTGCTTGGCTGTTGATCAGTATAGTAATTAGTATCAGTAATTACAAAGTACTTGTTTATATATTTCTATTATACATATAATAGACACACTATATATACATAATACTGAAAATGTTTTTTTTTCTATTCCGTTCTATTTTTTGATAGGACTTTTTAACTCACCCTCCATTATCAACACTACACTATCACTATCAACTGGCTAGCTAACTTAGCCAAATGCTGGTGGGGTTTCAGTAGCTTTCTAGGTTCGTTATGGAGCTAGTTCATGTTAATTCATAAATGTTACTAGCCACCTATCAAAACCTTCCACATTATCCTGAGCGTTATACTTAGACAACACTACCGGCAATCACTAACAAACATCAAAGATCTGGCTAGCTAGTCTAGCTCACTCAGCTAGCTAATGGCTTACCTGTACGTTTTTCACAGGTTGGCTGTTGAGCTGTGAAATGCTGATGTCTCTACGCGTAATCTGCCGATTGTTATCAAGCCGTTTCCTTTGAAGAATTTTAAAACTGAAGAGACTTGATAGATTGGGTCAGGGGAGCTCATCTGTCTTCACTGTCTAAAACATTGCTGCTAAGCATTTGGCACCTGAAGTGTAGATTTTAGGCAGAAATCTGTTTTTTATTTTGACTCGGACTTGAATTTGAATTATTTAAAAATTGCACGGCTTTCAATTAGGGTTAAAAATCATTACTATTTTACTCTGTAACGGCGATCAAAAATACACTTTTAAAAAAAATTCAATTTTGATTTTATTATACACAAAAAAAGTACTGTTACAATAAGCCATGTCCTCAAGTACTGTATGGAGAGTACTTAATAATTCATTGCTTTCCAATTGGTATCTTTCATTTAATGCAGGGAAACAAACTGGACTGCAACAGGGTTCGAATTTAGGACGTGGATTTGCACACAAACACTAGGTAATCAGGATGCTTATTTAATATGCTTATTTAACCTTTAATCTATTCCCCCTACCCCGACACTGCAATAAAACTGGAGGACGACAAAAAGGAAACGCACTGTATGGTAGACTGAAGGGTTGCTGAATTTAATTGACGGGGTCATACTTGATTTAGAGTGCAGCGAAAGTTGCGTACTGGTGCGTCAATACTCGAGTGTGTCTTTAAATTCAGCTCAGCTATGTTTGGGGGAAGAGGAGGGCGCCGCATGTCAGGACTTCAAACGGCTCCGTCTGATTTGCCCACGCTGCTGAGGGAAAACGTGACCCATCAGCCTTTGATGAGTCAAGTACTCCTACAGTGAAGAGCGAAACACACACCCGGGGACTATCTCTCATGCGCACACACACACACACACACACACACACAAACACAAACACAAACCCACGTCCACACAGCTTATGACATCTTTATGCCACTCACCAAAAGAACACATGGATGATGTACACAGAGCAATTTCAAAACCAAAATGTCAATTATTTTTATGACTTGTAGGTGACAGTATCTTTCTACAAGGGAGACCATTTCTCATTCCACAAAAATAAATTTTAATTCCCCACTCACCAGCATCACACATCAAATAAAGACACGACAGCTGAAGTAACATTGATTTCAAGGTTTCTTTTTGAAATTTCAACCAAAGGAAATGCGTTTTCTTTTTTGCGATTTTTTTTTTTCCCTCCCTGTTTAAGAGATGATGACACTTCCACATCACTCGACAGAACGCTCCACTTGTGTCGAGTGTTAAGAGATCGAGAATGACGATCAAACCATAATGGCGCTGTTCACAGTGAGCAGTGGTTGCCTTTAATAATCAAGAGCGTGTGTGCAATTATCTCCTTCTGAGCTGCGTTTCTGATCAATCCTAAATATTGTTACAGATTTATTCCTTACCTTCTTATCGCTATCTAATTAAACCGACTGGTAGCCGAGCAAGGAAGCAATCACTCTAAGGCTGCAATTACGGCTGTAATTACCCTTTGCGATTGGGATGAAAGCCAAATAGCTCTGACTGATTAGCGTGCACGGATCATACAATACGCTGGGCTCAAAGAGAACCCGGCTCTTGATTGGTTAAAATAGAAGGGGAAGTTTGAATGGAGTCCACGTGAACAGTGAAATACTGGTAAGCGTACTGTTATAGCATTCTGAGCACATGTTTGGGCAACTCATTGGTCACTTACATATAAATACAGACACGTACACTTAACACAGTAACATTTGACACGGATACAAGTGAAATTTTCTGCAAGGCGAAGCAGCACTTGGAGGAGTTCACACATTCCAGTCACTCACATTTTACACAAGGGAGCTAGAAAACCAGAAGTCCTTTCTATTCATTTCTTATTTCTTTCCATTGCTTTGTTCATCTTTCTTTTATCCAAAATACTTAGTCGAGCACTGTGAATTCACAATGAGACCTGGCCAGCTGGATTCAAAGTATTATTCAGGACATGTTTGAGTGTTTACGTCTAGTATTGAAACACTCCAAATACCGTATTCACAATTTATAAAATTCAAACATTTCCTCTCACCCAGTTCCGTGATAAGAGAACGACTAAATGGTGGGGAAAAAAAAGGAGAAACAGAACACTACAGCTGTAAGTAGATTGCTCAGACACTACAATCACATTTTTCTGACACATCACAGTCACCAAAGATAGACAAAATAATAATAACAAAAGAAAAATAAAATCCTAGCGAGAAAGAGTAGGTAGGCCCAGGTGAGGTACCTGCATTGGGAAAAGCTACCGAGACGCTACTCAGAATTTCAGGGTGGAAAAATGAAAAATGAAGCTTTATCAAATAACTGTTTCCCCCGCTGTAGCCTTCTGGCTGTGCATCTGCAGTGTTTTCAATTGCGCTCGGGTGGTTTCCATCATTAAGTGTTAGAGCATTTTTGATTTAGCAGAGAGAAAAGGACCACACAGGAACAGGGGAATTCAGTGAAGACAGCACAAGACGAGATTTTTTTTTTCCCCCCGAAGCAGGAGAAAATGAAAACAGAGAGGCAACAGAGAACAAAGCGTTGTCCATTTGGACATTTTTTTTTGAGGCAGTACATGACCGTAATCCACAGGTCAAGATGATTGTTTTTTTTTTTGTTTTTTAACAGTAATTTAAAAGCCACAGCTTGGCAAATCAGTAGAACTTGTTATTGCATTGATTCTGGTTCTTAGCAGTAATGTTATAAAAGTTCTCATAGTGCAGAATCACAACACTGGGCTTGGAAATGGTATACTTTTTGTCCTTTTTGAGAAATATTTACCTTCAGACAGAAGACTCAATCTCCAGGGATTGCTACAAAGGAAGAAGTGATAACTCCTTCCACTATAACGCAATATACCAGGTATGAGACAAAGTGCAAAATGAAACTGCCAGCACATGAACCTTTGTCATTGCAATCATGACTCAAATGCTCATCAGGAAGATGTTCAGATGTTCCTCAAGGTTCTTCAGGCTTTCTGAAGACCCACCATCGCACAGCTCTTGGTCCACAGCTTTTCCTGCAGCTGTTTTTCATAGGAGCTTGCTGAGGAGATCTTCTTCTGGCCGTTGTACAGGTACAGGCCACCGAGCCCCTCCAGCTCGGTGGCGGCGGCTGCGTAAACGGCCGTGGACGCTCCTTCAGCCGGAGTCTGTACGAGTGAAGTACAGGAGAAAGAGACACTGTGAAGGTTACATTTCAAAAGACAGTTTTTTTTTAAAGCTTTCATTGAAAATAACACCATAGATGTGAGCATTCTTCAAATATTGAAATTAAGATGAAATCCAATTAAGTAAAGAAGAAAAATGGATGTGGTTTGAGCATACTCATGAACTACACAAACCATTAAAAAGCTTTTTAGAGCTTTTAAAGTGCTGCTTATTTTTATTCTAACAACAAAATGACTTGGCAGTTACTTTAGTGAAAATGTGTCTGATAGATTTGAGGTAAAGTGCTTCATTTGAGCAGAAATGCACCTTTTTCAGTGCTTTCCTGCCATTATACACTCTATACCTAATTTTATACAATAATTTAGTGTTCCACAATCGGTGATAAAAAGGAACCTTTAAAAAAAACAAAAATTTTGGCAAGTAATCCAAAAGTGTGCATACACACACACACACACACACACACATACTGTATATATGTACTGGAGAAAATTACCTCGCTAGGTAAATTTGTTGCAACATTTAGCAAGTTTAAATGAGCTCTAATGTGATACTGTGGTGGTATAATGTGGTGTTGCAAATAGCTACACTGTATTACAGGAAAGTGGCCGTGCTGTTATAGATAAAATAATCCACAGCGGGGTGGTGTGACATGAAGCAGAGGGCCATTACCACCCTGAAGTTGATTATTTTCCTATAACAACACACTCCATAGTGTTATTCCTTTTACACTACAGCAACAATTAAAATTTTTTATTTAATACACGTCATAATTTTAAATAATTTACGTTGAATGTTGTGGAAAATCTGTGAGACTTATCACTTACATAATAGCAGCTATAAATAGTCGTCAGAGCTGATCTGAGTTCTGATTGGTCAAAAGGTGTTGATTAATTTTCCATAAGAGCAGCTCTGACAGGAGTTCTGGCTGCAAGGTAAATTACCAGTTTATATTAATGTACTTGTTCTACTACGTTATTGTTTCCATAGTAACAGCTTATACAGGGACCTTTCTGGCGTACACTCCATATAAACAGATTGAAAATTCGGTGTAATTATAGCTTTAGGTGAGTTTTTCTATGAGGAGACATTTGTTTTTGGAAGGATTCTCCAGTGTCAGCTTCTTTTAAGTTATCTTGCATGTGAGAGTCTGCAGGAGTTTGTGCTTTGTGCTTGAGGGAACGACTATTTAAGCTGCTATAACAGGAACTTGTTTCAGGGACATTAAACATAAATATCTCAGAATTAAAAATATATCATGTTTTCATCTCAATACAACTTTAAGAGAAGCAATATTAAAACGATTTCTTTTATATGTGTGTAGAGTAAGATCTCTCTAGTTTCACCCAGATGGATCAATTATGGAAGCAGCTCAGCGTTGTGTAACGCCTGTGGCATGGCATGTGCTTCAAAAAGCCAGTCCTGAGGCTGGGCGACCGCGGCCGAGCAATTTCCTCTCTCCTGCCGTCCACTTCCCCATTTGAGGGAATTTGGATTAGGGTCAGTGAGCTTTTACAAAAACTTTCGCTTGGCCAAGTGGAATCAATATTCCAAACAAAAGAGAAAGAAAAGCCTCTTCTGAGCTGGCAGTCACCACACACACCTGCAGAGGTTGCACGCCTCGAAAGAACTAGCTGCTAAAAAGACTCGGGTAAGGGAACTGTTGCTTAAGTCAATACTGCACCCAAAGGTCCAGCAGAGATGCACATTATTTACAGCGCAAAGATGTTTTCCTGCTGTGTTCTCCAGGAATCATGACCAAGCGTGACTGGAAAGCTCCGAGATAATAGTTGATTAGGATTGTATCCTGGTGACTTGACTAATTTCAAATGCTGAGAGAGACACAGACAGAGAAACAGAGAGAGAGAGAGAGAGGTAGAGAGAGACGCAGAGAGAAAAGTGGTGAGAAAATGAGAAAAACAGAGACGGGCACTGAGACAGAGAGCGAGACAGAGACAGAGAGTGAAACAGAGAAAGACAGACAGAACAACAGAGAGAGTCACAGAGAGAGAGAGAGAGTCAGACAGGGAGATGCAGAGAGATAGACAGAGAGAGAGAGAGAGAGACTGAAAGACAGACAGAGGGGGCAAGCCAGAGATTGAGACAGAGAGAACCAGAGAGAGACACAGAGAGAGATAAAGACACAGACAGTGAAAGAAACAGAAAGAGGAATAGACAGAGAGAGAGAGTTTTGAAGTCCAGGGTAATAAAGAATGGAAGGAAATAATGATTAGGATTCACAGAGCGCTAAATACAGCACGGTGCTTCTTATTTTAAATCTCTTTAAATTTTACAACACTAACTGATCCAGACACCAAATCTTAGGAACGGTACTCGCACCAAGTAAACGTCTGGCTAAATCGATGTGCAGCCGCAATGCAATACTATCCACAATGCATTTTTTTTGTGTGTGTCGCTCACAAGGTCAGTGTGAATGTGGACTGTAAAAAAATTTTTTTTAAAAAAGTTCTCATTTAAATGCTCAATGCTCATAATTTAACTCTTTAGACTCCAAGGTCCAGACTTGGTTGGCACTCTGCTAAATACCTGTCCTACTTCATTGTAGTTACTGCATAATTCATAGCTAACTTAATAATAACTCAAAAGACTCAACAATATTACATAAACCCAAGACATGTCTCGTTTTCTCTCCGTCACGCTCTTTCTCTCTCTACTTTTCTGCTACAAAAGGCTGTCAGAGACTGAGACAGTGCTAAAAATAGAACTTTGGAATCTCATTCAAAAAATCTAAAATATTCCACAAAACTAGTTATAACTCAGAGCTTCTCATTAAAGGTGCTGTGTCTGGTTTTTATTGTTTTAACATCTGGATAATCTGTCAGAAATCCCCTCACCCCATCCAACACCTTTTTCTCCCCCTGATGCCTTTCAAAATAATTTCCTGATGCGCGTCCCTAATTTCTTTGTCTATCCAGTCGTGAAATGATCCCTGATGCTTCCATCCATTATTCATGATCGTGCTGCTTGGTGAGTTTTTAAGGTGCATATCTTCTAGCACAGCATGACATGTGTTTGAAGAGCCAGAAATGAATAAACAGATGGGAAATGTACGTCAGTAAACAATTTGGGACTGATTTGGATCATCAAAAGCTTGTATTTTACAATTGTGTACAAGTGTGTAATTATATCAGCACTGGACTAATGTTTTGACATAACCGATATTTCAATATTTGTCATATTTATTGGATTCCAGAAAATTTCAGAAGAACTTAAACAAGTGTGATTAAAGTAATCACATTTAACTCATATAGCTATCAGACTGAATCACAGAGGCCACGCCTCCTTCCCTGAGACTGAGTCACAGAGGCCACGCCTCCTTCCCTGAGACTGAGTCACAGAGGCCACGCCTCCTTCCCTGAGACTTTACACCCCTGAATCCATAAATCTGGAGGTTTTGTAATATTTACACTGTGATGCTCAGACATATAAAGCTTAGAAACGACCTCCCAGATAATATGTGAAAGCTTTGACCCCTTCTCCTCCACGTGAGCCATGTGTGTGAAAAGGAATATCACCATGGCAATGAACATCCCAATGAATCAATATTGGCACTCATCATCTCGACAAGAGCAGGAGTTTCGCGGAAATTAAATTCAGATGAGAAAGATAAGTGTGATTTTTTTTTTTCTATCTGAAGGCCACTAGAACGGCTGGCAGCTTACTAGCCACTCTAAAGGGTCCTTTCATGTCAGCATAATCACCTCAGTGTTACCTATTTTGAAAACAGGCTTCATAATATGCATGAAGAAACTAATAATATTCACAGCATCACCTGATTTGCAAGCACTATGGAAAACAACAATACAGAAAATTACTCATTTTACTGAACCATTCAAAGGTGAAGCAGTCACCTATGATTACCACCAACCACCCCCCTCCCCACACACACACACCTACCACCTCTACAAACACACACACACACACACACACACACACACACACACACACACACTTATCTTCTTTTTGATGTGCAGACAAATAATAAATCCAATTATCCTTCACCTCGACACACATCATGGCGAGCAACTATAAGATTTTCAAGATAAATTCCAAGGGACCAGCTGGCCTTGTTGACAGCCACGAAAACAAATGCACCAATAAAAAGACACACACACACAAAAAAAAAAAACAGAAAGTGAACAGAACAGTGTCACGTCCAAGGCTGTAGAGAATCATTATCATATTACAACATATTCGGTCATGAGGGCTGGACCATAGAGACAAATGCTGCAATCATCACATTATTTCTGTATCATGTCAGTCCAAACACAATTCTATTTATTACTTTCATTCCTTGAAAATGATATTGGTGATATTTTTTGTGAATAAACATACACTTGTAGGGGTTCTTTGTGTGTTCTATGGATAGTTATGGGTTCTTAGTTTCTAAAGGGAAAATTTCTAAAAGTGGAAAATTCCCTGAAAAAGGAAACACATTGCAGGATGCTACATAGAACCTTTGAGGCTAAATAAAAATGAAGTGTTCATCATTTTTCCTGAGTTTTTTTTGCGGTTTTCTATGTCTTTGTAGAAGAGTGTATAAGGTTAATGCATAGTTTTATCAGTATTTAAAAAAAAAAAAAAAAAACTGTTTTCAAAAGTACTGGCACCTCACAATTAATATTTAATGAAAACAACAGAGTCTCTTCCTGTAATTTCTAACAAAGTTAGAGACACTTGTAGAGGGATTTTAGACCATCTCATTATGCAGAACATTTCAAACACCTTTATATTATTAGGTCTGGGCATGCTGAGTTTCCTCTTCAATTAAGATCCAGGTTTTCACCCAAGTCCCAATCCACAGGCTGATATGTTCCTTGTGAAACGTTTATTTTTTTCCTGCAAATATTTCTGTGTTGATTTGCATTTGGGTTTTGGTTAATTGGTTAATTTAATCTTGTTTAAAGAAATACAGCCAAGTCTTGACCTCCTGGCAGAGGCAACTGGATTTTGGGCTGAAATATCCTGGATGTTATGTTCAATTTTTATAAAAGCTCCTGAATTACCACAAAACAGTCCCAAAGTATCAATGGTCCACCACCGTATTTTATACGGAGTATCAGGTTCTTTTCCTTTTCCTTGTATGCAGTCTCTATTCTCAAGTTATTCAACTAGTTTCCTGCATTTCTGTATAGAAAATTGTAATTATTCTGTGCAAAGTTTAACACAATTTTCGCCTATTCTCTTGAAGGGTGCCAATATTTCTGGAGCTGACCGAATGAACTCTGATGGGCAATGAGCTATGCTGAGTTCTGTAACCAATCCCAGGTACAAGCTGTTTCTGCTCACCTTATGCCAGTGATGAGAAAACTGTGTTCAAGAACTGATGTATATGAAAACAGGATATAAAGTAGAGCAATGTGTGTCCTTCGAGTTTTGTCTTAACATGGAAGAAATTCTCCAAATTCTGTTGCTGTTAGTGGTGACTGCATGAGCAAATCATGTTTATCAGTAATAAAGTAAGAATGTAGCTGTGTAACAGTTGTATATGCATTTGTTCCAGGTACACTGCATACCAACTGAGAAGGATAACAAGGCCGCACATAATATTGCTGTATATATACATTGTTCTTTGAAATAAATGTGAAGTCTTTTTCTCAAGGAATTTCAGCAATAAAAGAATTGCTTGTGCTTTATCTTACTTGCCTGCGCTGTATGACCAAACAGGAAAGATAAAGTAGATGAGACACCAGTCATAAATGGAAAACTGAACTAGGCTTGTGCAATATAGATTTTTGCCTGTTCATGATGTACCATTAAAAATAAATTCAGTAAAGGATTTAATCGTCCACAAAAAATAGCCTAAAAAAACAGGAAAATGATATTAATGATATTAATTTTCTGTGCAGTCGGGAACTGCTTGTTGGCAGTGGCAATCATGAAAACTCAGCTCGATGGTGGTTTATTAGTTGATACTACAGTTATGCACAGTAAACACTAAGAAAACACAACAGTGGATTTTTAATATAATCGTTTTACAAATCAGTTTCTAATGTGTAATAGGTCGACTGGCTCTATCCCTCATTTTATTGGGGAAAAAAAGTCTGCTTAGGTGTATTTTTGAGGGATACTCGTACTAGTGTACTCTGGTGTTAAATTGTAAAGCTCCTACATAAAATGCATCAAGGCTGGTAGGTCTGGTAATATAATATCGGAGTAAACAGCAATGAATACTGATTGAGTACAGAATTATTGTAGTTAATAAATGGCAAAATTCCTGTTCGACCTTTGCAAATTATAGCGTAACAAGAATTAGCCACAACTAAGTGAGAAAATGAGCAGTGTTTTTTCTTCGTCTCACCCTGAAGAGTAGTTTGGCCACAGGTTTTTTGGCCAGCTGAGCAGGAGAGCACAGGTTCTGGTACAAGTCCGTGTCCACCATGCCAGGGTCCACAGCGTTAGCCGTTACTGGATCACCTCGAGCCCACAGCTGCTCCTGCAGGTGATAGGTGAAAAGCACCAGGGCCAGTTTACTCTGAGAGTACGCACCATGGGAACAGTAACACGACCTGAAATAGAGAGAGGTAGAATAGTCTTTTGTAAAACCGTAATAGTTCAATGTTTTTGACTATATCAGAAACCCTGCAAAACATATTCTACATGGTTCTATATTGATGGATATGGGATGGACATCAGGCCCACACCATGAGGCTAGTCTAGCCTTGGAGTCTGGCATGTGTATCATGCTGAATTAATAGTACAACATTTTTTTTTTGAGTAAAACAGTAGAGAACTGGTCTCAAATTTTAACAAAGGTAATTTGTTCATTTGTTCTTTCTCAGAAAGACCGATTCCTCTGTAAACTCAACCGTCCTTTATTCAAGCTCACATACTCACATACTTGATGTAGAACACTACAAGTTATTACATGGGTACATACAAGGTCCTGCGCTTGGCGTATTTCATTTTCTCCCTCGTCTGTATTTATTGCGGTGTTTGTAGTCGGCTCTTGTGGGAAGCGGGCAAACATTCAGTCAATCAATAGACACAAGGCTCAACTGGGTGTGCTGAATTATAGTCCTTGTGTCCTTGAGCAGCAAAGAATATCAGCAATATGCAGCTGCAGCAAAGGAGGAAACCTCTCAAACCCAAAAGCAATAAAAACAAGACCAGGGAAGAACAAGCAAAAGGAAATGATACATTTTGAAGTGCCAGGTCGCTGCTGGCGCCAGTTGGGTCTTGACCAGTGTAGGAAAAGGAAAGTGTTTAATATGACACTCAAGGACAAAACCATAGAGACTGAGCTTTGGAATATTTTTGGTTTGTAGGTAAAATTTTTATAGACTTGCAAATCTGACTGTAGTGTTTCTTACTGGGCTGTTTTTCTGGATTATAAAATGATTATTAATATATGAGATGAAAAGGGACAACATGTTATTTTCTTTTTATTCACTCTCTCACCAATCACACACTTAGGGGGAAAAACATGCTTGCAAAAATTAATTCCTGTAATCACAAAAGCTGAACAATGGACAATGTATGCCTTTACCTAGAACTACCTCTTTGTTTTTTACAGTGATTTCTGAACCCAGGTTATAAAAGAACATTCAATGATCCAAGTTAATGAGGCTGAATGACTGTCATGTGAATGTTAAACGTCGAATGGCCAATATATTTTATTAACAACTAAAAGAAAGCAAACAGGGAATTTAATTTTGTATTTGTAAATTTAATCTCAGTAAATGGTGTTAGTTCAAGAGTTAGCAAACGTTTTTATATGGTCGGTTTGAGAATTAAAGCTTGCTTTACCTGCCCTGCAGGTCGTTTAGGTCGAGTCTTCCTCCATAATGAGTGGCCGAGGACACTGTGATGATTCGGGAGCACCTCCCACTCTGCCCAGAATCTCTCAGAACGTCAAGCAGCAAGTTGGTCAACAAGAAATGGCCCAAATAGTTCAGTCCAAAGTGCAATTCAAACCCGTCCTCTGTCTTCCTTTCTGGGACCAGCATAACACCAGCTAGAGATGTGGAAAATGCAGAAAAAGCTCTAATATTATCTCAGAAAAGCATAAAATTATCAACTGCAATATGAGTAAAAGGAGTGTAGAGCTCTATTCTTTTTCATAGATCATTTTATACACAGCCAGTCTTGGTTATATTTGCGGGGGATTTGCCATAATAGACTCTAAAGCTATAATAAGCAGTGAAGCATGGGGGCTGTTAAAACACTGGTCTTCAGCATGAACACAAATAAGGTGGCAAACTACATTATTAGAGCAGATTCTGAGCCATGGGGGGAAAGAGGCTCTAGACTAAAGTGGCTGCAAAAATGTTTGCCAGATTACCAAAGAGGGCATCCGAGGAGGAAAGGGGGGGTCAGATATCTCTGGGTGATTGTTGCACTAGCCCTCTCATGTCATTGACCCATTTTAGACACTTGGGTTGTTCAACTGCTGAGGCTGAAGTGGTTTTGTCCAAAGAAATATAAAAAAAACAGTCAATACTGCAACTATCCCTGAAGTACCTTTTACCTGAAGTAAAAATGGGAGTAAACTACCCTTGCTTGTCACTGTGAGACCCATAAGGGTATGTCCTTTAAGTACACTTCAAACATGACTACAGCTGAAGCTCTGGGACTTCTGGTTCCTGAGAAACAAGCATCCCTGGGGCCCCAAATCGCAAATCTCTGGAATGCTGCAACAGACAACATTTGAAGTGCTTATAATGCTCATTAATATACTTCAAAACTGTGTCCTCTGGTTCCTGAGAAATGAGCCCCCAGGTGCCCCAATCTGAAGCTGTGTATCTCCAGAATGCCACAACGAACATGGACAAAATTTCAAGTTATTATAATACTTGCAAATACGCTTCGAAAGAGACTGGAACTGAAAAATTGAATTTAACCTCAGCCATTGCCCTGAAGGTCTAATTATGTTCATTATGAGTTTTTTCCCCATTTTTTTTCCCTCAATTTGATCACCTGCCAATTCCCATCCACCTGCCAGCTCTCCCCTGTCATACAACAGCTAGTGTTGCTGTGATTGACAGAGGAGAGAACATGGCCAATTTTGCTCCCTTGGCTCCCAGCCACAAATGGCTGTGCCATTGTTGGGACTCGCAATCTCTTGACAATAGGGTGAACGCTTTTGTTACGCCACTCGGAAACCCCTCTGGACTTTTAAAGGTACACTAAATTCACTTTCCTAGGTAAAAGAGATGTACCAAAGCACAAGAGATGTAACCTTGAGAGAACCATCCCAATGATAACCAATATACCTTTTATTCAGAGTGTACCTCTCTCTGAGAATGTATTCACGGTTTTCTTCACTCGGTTATGACAGAGTGAAAGGGTGTCAAGATCACTGCAGGCCATGTTCACCTTGACCCAAACCTTTCTGCCTTGATGCTTGAGCTCGCTGGAAACCACCTTGTGCAAGGTTCCATTATGAACAGCGAGTGCTGGATAATTTGACACAGGGGAGAAGTCATTATGGCATGGAAATAAACAGTGCTTAATCCGTGCCAAAGATCAAGCCCCCCATTGTCTTTGTGCACAACCTATTCTCAGGAAAGAGCATCAGCTTTACAACATATGCTCCGTCATAATTCTCTTCAGAGAATTACTGCTTGGCTCCTTTGAGCACATGGTGATCAGGATTACAGCAGCACTCTGTCCAATGATGTAATTAAAACCAAAATTAAAATTAAGCTTTATGCTCTTTTTAATTATACAAAGAGCTGTCAGTTCAGATGCAACAATACTTCTGTAAAATAAATCATGTATTTGTGGAATTCTCAAGAAAAAAAAGAATCTGCATCTACTGACTGGTCAAAATACCTAACCATATCGCCTCTGTGCCACTGATGAGGCTCTCGGGGGTCAAGTAGTGACCTTTCCGCATCATTAGACCCTCAATGGGGCGGTACAGATGCGTTTGTCCTTCAGCTGTTATCAGCAGGAAGGGACGTGTGCCTGGAGGCAGAGACAGAGAGAAAGAGAGAGTGAGCTTGAGAGAGAGAGAGTGAGTGTGAATTATTAATTCTCCCCTGTTTGAGACAGGACGGAGTGTGACTGTTCCTGTCGTCTGCGACGTTCCCTGGGGAAGGCTACTAAATAGGAGCCATCTAGTTAAAAACAAACGACCCCTAAGGCCCCAAGGACCTGGATCAGACACTTCAAAAAAAAAAAAAAAAAAAAAAAAAAA
>CM041000.1:13002659-13030758 GCA_022985145.1 Pangasius djambal | reverse complement strand
AAGATTGACGTGCTGCTTTTACAAAAAAAAAAACAAAACAAAAATCAAAAAGATAGACGTACCTACGCCCTTCCTCTCATCGAGGAATCAAATCTCATGTACACTCATTGGTTCCACAGTGGATCTTTGGATGATTAATGGCTCTAGATTTCTTAAAGGGGCTGTAACTTGGAACCATTTCTGAAATGGAGACCCTTTGTTGATGGGTTCTACACAAAAAAGATTAAAAAGTTTCCATAAAGGACAAATCAAACCACCCCTTTAGGCTGCACTTTTTTCAAAGACTGTATATACTATAGAAAAAATAGAAAATTCCTTCAAGCTTCCATTTGCCTGCCCCTTTTCCCTCATCAACCAGTGCTGCATGGTCTGTATTTGCATACTGGAATGTGATAGGCTCTTATACTTTATTATATAATAACATGATTTTTTTTTTAAAGGAATGTAGTAAAACCATTGTAGTTTACAAGTGGACCTTCTGAGCATAATGCCTAATGAGCAAGCCAGAGGCGAGAGTGGAGAGGAAAAAAAACCCTGAGAAGACATGAAGAAACCTCAAGAGGAAACAGATGCAAAAAGGAACCTGTTCTGTTCTGGGTGACACCAGATAGTGCTACTATAAATCATTATAGTATAATGGGTTTCGAAGTATAAAGACAAGTTCAGGGTGAGTGTACATGTTGTTCTTGTACTTTGGGGAAAAAAAATAAGTATATAAAAATAATAATATAAAAGGACGCACATTAAAAGCTCTTTCAGTTTGTTCCTCTTAAGGGAATGGCCTTAAATGTTCTTTTAAAAACCTTACATCAGAGGTTTTTTTTCTTCTACAAAAGGGTCCAAGTAAAATCCCTTTAGGAATCTAAAGAAGCTTTGAGGTTTGATACTGAAAACCAGGCCACGATTAACACAAGCAAGACCAAAATCTTGCAAAGCACATTGATGATACGCCCTATCTGTTTAATACTAAAACTCTAAATCTCTAAAACAAACAAAAGAAAAATTGATTTTGCACCGCTAAGGGCTCTTGGGTTTGATCTTCTGGGGAAACTTCCAAGGAACTTCTATTAAAGAAGCTTCCAAGTACAGCCCCTTCAGCACTGAAAGGTTCTTGGAAAATTATGTGAAGGAAAAACCCAAGGAACCTTTAAACACTTTTTTTTTTTTAAATAATGTAGCTCTTTATTTATGATGCCGAGTGATCCATTAGGGCTACGTACCGTTATTGACGAGAGTGTGTAGAGGCAGACCCCTGGTTTTAAATCTCTGCACAAACTGTCGCACGGACTTCAAGGAGGACAAGTCCAGGTACATGAACTCCACTGCAAACAGAAGTGTAGCATAAGATCATTACTAATGCAACTACATCCAACCATCGATCATTTAAATCAATACGGTGCCATTTATTCTACGAGCTTACAAAGAGCTCAAACAGAATGGCTTATTGTCACGACTTCCATATCAACAAGAATGCATTCGTGCCATTTCACACTGCTTTAATCAGCTGACTAAATGATTAACATTTATTTATATATATTTTTAGGTATTTAAATATTGGGAAACACAGAGATGGTAAGTTCAAAACTGTCAAGTTTAAAATTGAAGACAAAAAAGCAAAACCTAAGTGAGATGCAATACTCAGATGACTGAAGAAAGTTTTTTTTACAGCCAAGGCCAGATTAGCATTCCCATATACCTACACCTTCATGCAGATTCCTCATTTTTGTTACAAAAGTCCAAAAAATACACACACACAAGTACACAAGTATAAACACACAAGTACTGTGTACATACAGTATACCAAGTGTAACGTTTCTGACTGTGTCTAAAGGCAAAAAGTCATTCTGCATGTGTACTTCTTCATGGAGCGGTTCACCCGCTAACCTTTCTCTGGGTTCCTCTGGGTCTCAGATCAAAGGAGATTTCCAATTAAACCACATATGAAAGGTGAATCGCTCATCAGTTTATACTGCACACAAAGTGTGGATAAAATATCCAACTACGGCTGGTCCAAAAACGCTGCCTGAGATGCTTAACTTCCTTACCTCCACGTAAACCAATCAAATTTTTCCTTTGCACTTCGTTTTTAAAATGTTTTAAGCATTTTTTCCAGCATTTTGATCAGGAAAGCTATTGTGAAAAAGTAAAAGTTTGCACACCCTTGGGATAAAATGAAGAGGATGAAATGTAATTGACAGCAACGAGACGTTTAGTGCGTTCAGTTAAACAGATGTTCTTATCACAAGTAATATAAACAGTGAACTAGTGCATCTTACGATATTAATAGTGGAAAAGAAAATATGAAATCAATTCCAAAGAGGACAGTTTCTTGCTGTAAGTGGTATAAATGGTTGCTTAAAGTCTCTGGACCACCAGGGGGCACTATGATTTTTAAAACAGATATGACAAAAAAAAGAGACTTGACTATCATTTGGTGAAAGGTTTATGTAGGCAGTCAAAAGGTGTGAAAACAATAGAAACGGCAATATACGTAATTAAGGTAACTACCGTCAGAGGATCAGAGGGTTGTTGGTGTAACCGAAATGAAAAATGCTTGTGGCTAAATAGCTAGCTTAGAATCCAGAGCTAGCTAAGATCAGGTGCCTTGTTCAGTTGTTTTTATTTTATTGCTTATTAAATTGTTTTCCCTCATCCAAAATAATAAAGTATTAATTCTGTTCATTCTTGCATATAAAATCATATGATTGGTGTGGGTGGGGGAGACCTGAGAGAGTTGGCACTTAGGGACCCCAAATGTTCAGAAACGACCCTCAAAAGGTTGCATTTCCATTTCTGGAAGTGATAACAATATTCTCTAATAACCAGTTTGCTTATCCTTTGCCTTTAGATCCTCTGAGTGGCTTTTCAGTGATAGTAGAAAATGTGCAAAATAGCTTTTTTTCATTCAATAACAGAAGGGATGCAAATGTTTGCACTGAACTGTGTAAGATTCTGCCTTCTGAAAAAGCGCTCGAATGGAAAATCAATAAAGTAAATTGTTTATATCACCAGCCTCTTATAAATAAACTCATTACACTGACACAACGTTTACAAAGCCTGCTCGATATCGATCATGCGAAGATCAAGATATTTGCGTGGGTGAGATGGACCCTAACAACCGTTTTATACAATCTGACGACTCCCCCGTGTCTCTGTTGGGGGGGAAGAGAAAAGCTTGTGTGTATCTGACTCTGCGCCTACGCTTGCCCCCCGGTGTCAACTCCAATTAGTCACGTTGTTCATTCCATCAGGCAGGAGGAACCTTTGAGCTAATAACGGCAATGAAAGTTATTACACAATTACCAGAGTGGACACGCCTCGATTGTCAAAGGCCACAAAGTGTCAAAGGCTATGATGAGGGTTAACTACGGCTAAAGGGAACGAGACAGAAAACGAATATAAACACGTCCAACTGCAGCCTGAGGAAATGAGGAAATGTTGTTCATATTAGAACCAATTATTTCCTCATTCCATTCTTTACTTGTTTTTTTTTTTTTTTTAATAAATCAAGTTCTACAATGAACTACCGTGTTTAAACCAGTTTAAACCACAGCGCTATTGAATTCTCAACTCTGATTGGTCAGAAGCTGTTGATTAATTTCCTATAATAGTACCTCCGACTGTAATTCAAATCACAGGTTTATATTAATGCGCTCTTTCTAATATGTTAGCGTTTCTATTGTAACAAGTTATGCAGGGATTGTGTGGTCGATGCTCCATATAAATGGATCAAAAACTATGTGAAATTGTTGACATATTTAAGTTCTCTATAAGAAGAAATAAATTTCTGGAAGGAGTCTCCAGTGTCAGTGCTTTGTAACAGCCAGAGGTAAAGCTGTAACTTTAAGTTTTCCAACACAGGAAAGTCTTCAAGACAGAGAAGTTTGCTCTTTTGGTTTTTTTTGTTTTTTGACAAGCTGCTTTTTTTTTTTGTCTTATTTACTTCAAGGGAAATTTTTCAGTCTTATATAATCTGCTTTCCTAACCTTTGTTAAAATATAACAGATGAATATTATCAGCGAACCAGGGTAAGTGCAACAAGGGGTTAAACTAGGGGTAAAGCTATACAGAGGTCCTGACAGGAGACATTTTACCCAAGATAGCTGACGTTTGCTAGCTAGCAAGCTACCCATCGCTGGCAGTAAGTACTTAAATATAAATTAATAAATTCATACAAATTTTTATTATGTACACATAAAAAACTAGACTGTTACAAAGGACAACAGCTAACAGGTATGGTAGCGTTAACGTAGCTAGCTAACAGGTATGGTAGCTTTAACGTAGCTAGCTAACAGCTATCCCCTGCTGACAAGAAAATATTCTAATACTTAGCTAGCAAAGTTATCTACTCAGACAAGCCAGTGAAATGAGAAGCTTGTTTTTTTTTAATTAGGATTTTTACTCTCTTTTTAAACAAATTGATTTAAGATGAGACTTTTCTGCTAAGATAAGTGCTGTAAATATGAATTACAGTAGCTACTTGGCAACTCTGCTGCCTGTACAATAAATTTATAGGCACTTTTTCAGTTACACACTAAAGAAAAAAACAACTTGCCCTGTGCATTATTCAGATACTGAACACTTGTTTGTGATGGTACCTTATTAAAAAAAAACACAAAAAAAACAAAAACAAAGCACACCCCTTCACCCCTCCAGTTATATGCTTTAATTACCTTAGCTATTCATGTTATGCTAATTCTGGTATTTGGCAGGTTCGCTCCCCCTGACACTCGGCACAATAGCCGAGGAGAAACGAGGTCGCTTATTACAAAGTGTGCGACGTGGCTCGCCTCTAGACGCTAAGTGGATTATAGGTAGCTTTAGCCTGTAGCGGGCCTCTGTGGATGACGGGATATGGACGAGGCTTGCTAGCAAATACAGCTGGCAAAAAAATAAACGTGTGTGGAGGAAAGATGGACTAAAGGGATTCTGTGATTTGTGTTCCAGCAGATCTTTGCTTTGAATTTGGGGGAGGTTTCAGTTTCATCACAGCAAAAAAATGAAGCTGACTTCCCTGATTTATTTTTGCTCCAGTTTAAAAGTAGGTTGATATGGCAGATTGTCTTTAACGTTTAGATCCAGGTATGAGGTCCAAAAGACTTTAAACTAAAAAAAACATTTAAACTAAAAAAAAAATCAAATCAAATCAAATTGCACTCAGTGTTCCTGGGATAGGCTCCAGACCCACCACCTGACCAGGATAAAGCAGTTACTGAAGATGAATAAAACAATGAAAACAAATAAAGAAATAAAATTTTAAAATGTTTAGTAAATATTCCAATTAAAATTCCATTAGTAAGAAACCCTGTTGGATTCATATAGACCCAATGACTGTAAGTGGTTTTTCTTCTTACAGCCAAGGCTTGGGGCAGTCTAATGGTTAGAGAGTCGGACTTGTAACCCGAAGGTTGTGGGTTTGAGTCTCAGGTCCGGCAGGGATTGTAGGTGGGTGGGTAGGTAGGTGGGTGGGGGGGAGTGAATGACCAGCGCTCTCCTCCACCCTCAATACCATGACTGAGGTGAGATCTTTGAGCAAGGCACCGAACCCCCAACTGCTCCCTGGGTGCCGCAGCAAAAAAGGCTGCTCACTGCTCCAGGTGCGTGTTCACTACCGTGTGTGGTTAAATGCAGAGCACAAATTCTGAGTATGGGTCACTGTACTTAGCCACACGTCACTTCACTTAATTAAGTTACAATCCTGAAATATTGACACCCTTTAAGAGAACGGGCAAAAACAACTATAAGAAAATTAGGATTTCTCTTAAGACTCAAATTCAAACAGTTAAAGAAAATTAAATTGTAGCATTTTAACAAAGTGAGGTCTGAGCTGAAGAAAGCATTCTGCATGAAGGAGGGTCCAATGTATCTCCACCCTTAGACATCAGAGACTATTATTCTCTCCTTTGGATTATTAATTATGGGGCATTTAGATAATTTTGCAACCAGTGTTTTGTAGGAAAAAAATGCATTACTTATGAAAATGTTTGTATGTTTAAGCTCAAAGTCATACTCACTGTATATATTATACATTTATAGTCTTATTATAGCCTTTTTTTCCTCCCGCCTATAAATTTATTTGAAAGTTGAAGTTGAAAGTGAAGTGACGTGTGGCCAAGTATGGTGACCCATACTCGGAATTTGTGCTCTGCATTTAACCCATCCAAGTGCACACACACACAGTAGTGAGCACACACACACCGGTCATTCACTCCCCCCACCTACAATCCCTGCCAGACCCGAGACTCGAACCCACAACCTTCGGGTTCACCATCAGGTTACAAGTCTGACTCTCGGACTTCCGCTAAGCTGCAATGCAATATGGACTACTCCCACAATACGATCCGTTCTTTCTGCCTTGATGCTTAAAGATTTGTGTTTGTACGTGCTCCTTACGAAATGATTCCTGGAAAATTAAAAATCAATCAGTCCAAAAATGGCTGACTTCTCTGACAAAATATCTTTATGATACATCTCTCTCCCTGTCTCTCTCTGTCTCTCCGTCATTCTCTTTCTGACTAAAGCAACATTTTGCAGCATGGCGAAATGACCTTGAAAGCCTGCGAGCCGAAAGCGCTTCTCCTTCTTCCTCCCCTGTCTGTCAGCCGCGACTGTAATTTACACATTAAATGAATTAACCATATCACTCACCAGCCAATCATCAAACATGCCTCGGACTATATTAATTTGCATTTTAATCTGACTTCTGACGTTAATTGTCTCCTTGCTGTCTCACTAATTGATTCGGTATGTCACGTTGAACTTTTGATAGCTGAAGTGCTGTAGTGCCTTCTGGTTGATGAAGGACACTCCTGATAGGGCAGGCTTTACAGAGACACTTTTCACACCAAAAATGACTATTTCACTAACAATAGCATACCACTGACAGAAAAAAAAAGTCAAACTTCGGATTTGGGCCATTCAAACCAGTAATTTAGCTGTCTGTTTAAACAAAAACAACACCTGAATCAGTCACTGCATACAGCATGTCCCTATGGGACGTCCTTTCCTGAGGAGACGATACACTCCCTGGTTGCTTTTTAGCTGGTGGGACCTCCGAGCTATCAATCCACTTCATCCATCGCTGGAGAAGTAAGCGAGGGAGAACAAAAATATTCACTGAGAGCAGTGAGAGGACTGACAAACACTGGAAAAAAAATAATAAAAAATTTCACACTGTTGATAACCGGCTCAGTTGTAACCATTTCATACCCTTTCACACCAACAAACGCTATCATCATGTTACTATGATATATAATTAATATGTTATACACTGGCATTATATAATCATGCTTCATATTATCAGCATACAGCTGTTTGACTATTTATATTCACCGCTGTTCATAATAACATATCTGAAGTATCAGCTTGTCGACATCGTGCTCTGGGCATGGCACGCGCGGTTCCTGAGCCGACTACTCAACCGCATAATTAAACTAATTATAGTCACGCAATCACTGTAATTACCAAGCACATTACACTAATTGCCCTCTTTGCGGGGAGAGATCGACTTCAATCTGGCAACCCTTCATTAATGCAAAACGCTCACCCATGTCCCAAACATGTTACTTAGTAAAAGCACTCGCTGACAGTCCATTAGCTGCGCTTATAAATATTGTAATAAATGCTTAATAAGGTGATTAGTATACCAGGGTGAGGTTATAACTGCTCAATAAAGCTAAGCTCTATAAGTAGACTCACATACAGAATATGTTACAGTCCCTTCACAGTCACATCTGCGTGAATTTCAAATAAAACTGGAGAGAAAACGTGATTTCTAAACCTTACAGCGAAAACGAAATGTTAATTTTCTCTCACTGTCTCTTAAAGCCAATCTTTCCTCACTGCCGCTCCCATTCACGTACTTATGTACTTATGTATAATCCTCTTAAGATTTGCCAAGGAATCCCACACCCACACACACACATGCACACGCGGACACGCACACAATGCGTCACTTAAATGTGTCCCTTTTAGAGCCTCTCATCTTGTTCAATTTCCAAGCAGCCAGCGAACTCTTTCTCTCATCTCCACGCTTTTCTTATCTCTCAAAGCTCCACCACTTCGCTCCAGTGGCCTGAGAGAGATTTTGAGAGTGAATCCTGAACTGGCTCATTGAGGCAGCAGTGTGTGTATAAAACACCATGTGAGAAGTTCATGAGTCTGAGTAAGCAGAAGTGAGAAGTTAGTGCCTACTGTTCTAAATCTGAGACATTTGATTGTCTGACAATGTACAACCCTGATCGCTGTATCTCACAGCTGCCTGCACATTTTCAACGCACGTCAAGATGATGTTATAATGAAGGAATAAAATTATTTTGGACTGTGCTTATATAGGAAAATGATCAGCGATGGGATGGTGTGATGTGGCCCAATGCACTGCAAGTCCTGGGGTGTTTTACCCTCTTATACCACGTACCTACTACATATTCCCAATTGTTTATTTATTAAAGCACAACACATCATACTTTACCATTTAAAGTTATGTTTAACATTGTGGAATATCTGTGAAACATATTAGTCCCTCTTAACACTTGTGTTATAGCAGCTATAAACAGTCGTTCCCTCATCAGCCTTTTTTCTCCTCTTCTCATGTTACTAAGAAACCCTCAAGCTCAAAGTTCTGAAGTCCTGAAGACTTTTCCCTTGTCGTAAAACTTCAAAGTTACAGCTTTACCTCTAACCCTTACAAAGCGCTAATACTGGAGATTCCTTCCAAAGTATACTAAATAAACAGTTTTTAAATCCATTTATGTTGCGTGTCTAGCGTTCATGTCCCTGTATAAGTTGTTACTTTAGCAACAATAACTTATTAGAACCAGCGCATTAATATAAACCTGTCATGTACCTTTTTGTATATGCACACTTTTGTACACACTTTCCAACAGGAAAAAAATGTGTAAAATATGACTTGTCTATAGTATCCTGTCTTTCTTTATTTTTAAGAGACTTGTTTGAAACACTTAGGTCAAGTACATGTGGTTGGCGGTTTGCATTGCTAGTCAGACGGCCTTCCTGTGATAGTAAGTTCTGGGTCATGTTTTTTTGAAGAAACATACCTAGCGAGGTTTGGCTTGCAAGACTACTAAAACTAGCTAGACAACCTGGTGGGTTTGAATTGTCTTGGATGAAATTAGAAAGAAGCAGGTGGGTTAGTGACGCAATGGATAGCATTCCTGCCTCACGGCACCAAGATTCTCAGTTGTGGTCCACAGTGTGCGTGTGGTTTCCTCCATGTTCTCTGGTTTCCTCACGCTCTAGAAACATTGGAGCTGGATTGGCTATACAAATAGCCCCTAAGTGTGAATAAGTATGCAAATGTGTATGATGTCCTGCGATGGACTGGAGGGCGTATTCCCATCTCACATGAGTATTCCCATCTCAGACTCCGGCTCCACTTCAACCCTGACCAGGACAAAGCCCTTACAGAAGAATAAGACTTATTTTCAGTGTGTGATATACTGTCAGATCCCTTATTAGGAAGGATTCATACAGGTTAAGAAGTCAAACCTGTAGATTTGGCCATTAGGATCAGAATCCAAGACCTAAAAATGAATAGCCGACCTCACACTGTGTTTTCTGCTGATTATGGTCTGACAGGCTGCCTCTTTATAAAGTAAATATACAGCCCAGCTTGTGGATCAGGACAATCAATCACAAAAACCCCACTATCTCTCTAAGTCTCATCAATTGTAGTGTAGGTGCCAGAGACAGTAATGAGAAGCCTGGAAACAGTCTGCCAGCATGCCAGCTGGTGGGAGCTATGACTGGCATTATGCCATTTCTCGACACCGACAAAGACATCTTCTTTCCTCGAAGAGCGCCAGCGAAACACACACACCATTGATGTGATGCCCGTGTGTGCGAGATGGCGCTTCTGCCTGGCAACGGGGAAAGGCACAGGTGTGCCAATGTGGTGGCTTCGTCTTGAAAACAAGCCAGATTGGACAGAGAGCCATTCTCCAAGGAGGAGGAGGAAGAGGAGGAGGAGGAGACTGGACATTGGCAGATTGGTAAACTGAAGGAAGGATGGCTGTGATAAGATTTATCTCTCTCTTTCAGTGCAGGATGAGCAGAGTGGAAATCAATGAAAGGCATAAAATACAAGAGAGGACGAAGGGTTTCTCACACTCCTCCCCCTCGTGTCATGATTGCAGTGTCACGGTCGGTATCTGATTAAAGGACAGGAGCGGATCATCAAGGTCAGGCTGATAAATACACCCTTACTGAAGGATGCTGTCTCTATGCTCGGAAGGTTGTATAGCTGCATGACACACACCTTTATGATAAAAAAAAGTGTGTGTGGATGTGTAGCATCTTTGACACACAGCGTGTGATTGATAAGTGTTGGGCCGCTGAAGTAATTGCATCACACACAGGGGTCCTCGGCGACCATTTTCCAAAAAACCGGCTCCACCGGGACACAGGGACAAAACTGACTGTGCCGAGGTCTGTTCACTGCGGCAACGACCAGATGACTGCTAACGAACACACTCGGAACACACACCGACTACACACACACACCAGATGCCTACTTGTCATTAAAAAAGAGAAAAGAAAAAAAGAAAAAGTTCTTTTCCAGGCAAAGGTAAATGTATGTACAGTGAAATTATTATTTTATTAATAGCAAAACTGGGGATCTGAATTTCAGGCAAATTATTATTCTGATTTTTAAGGCTTTATTCTGACCACAATCTCAGCCTGACTTAAAAAAATATTTTGGGATATTTATGTTTGTACTGTGGACCAAAACGGACAAAATTAGATATGAAATATATCATGCATGTTTAAATGTATTCTCATCATCAGGTCATCTGTCAATAAACCTCAGAGGGTGGAATATCAGATATCATCACAAGACTCTAAACCGGGAATAGATACTGCATGTCACATTCATTTATGCAAATCCCACTATATATTAAGCATTCATGCTAATGGTGATTATCACATCCGAAGTGTTTCAACAATAACATGTAACACCAAAGTGATGGAAAAAAAAAGTGCTGTACCTGTAACACAATGGCAGGAGCTTTAATGTTACACGTCACACAAATATTTCCTGCTTCTGCCTTGCCTTGTCACTTGGCACTGTGATAGTATGGATCTGTGTGTTTCTGTGTCTCCAGCAGGCTGCCCTCGTTCAGTCACTCAGCGCTTCACACAGAGATATTTCTACAATGTGGAGGAGGCTAAGCTTTGAGAGCTGCAAGATTTTCAACGTGACATTATTTCTGTCACAGAACATCGCAGCATCTATTCACAGAGGTGCCAACATTTCTAACAAGAAAATCCTAGCAAGCATAGAGAAAAACAGAATTGTACCACAAGAATTCTAGTGTACGTCAGTGGATGAGATGGCTACATTATTTAGACGACTGTATCAAATAGGAACCCTCTTGACCATCTTTGGCGATGCCATCTTAACCTGTAGGAATTTTGCCGACAGTCCCAGTTCCATCAGCTCTTGGCTTTTTAAGGTTGCTGTCTCTGAAACATGACCACAGTACCGCTGCACCATGCTCACACTGACAAAATATTTCCAATATCTAATATACATTCATTCAATCATCTTTAGTATCCGATTTATCCTGGTCAGGGTTGCTGTGGATCTGAAGCCTGTGGGCGCAAGGCAGGAATACACCCTGGATGGGACACCAGTCTACTGCAGGGCATATTCAAACACTCATTCACACTTAGGGTCAATTTAGAGCAGACATTCCACCCACACGATACCTGGCATAAAACCAAAATTGGATTGCATGCCATTGGAAATGGCTGGGGTTGGAGATGCAGTCCCATTATGCAGCTCCTAAAAGCCCTACAGAGCTATACCACTGATGGATTTGTGCATACCGTTGGTTATTTTACAAAACCGTGCAGTCCCATCACGTGTATACACTCCTAGCTTCTTGAATTGAATCAGTGGACTTGGCAGGTCTTGGCAGTGAATATGCAGATGATTTGCAACCACCATGGACTTTGTGGCACATTGACGTGGGGTTACCGATGATACCTTCATTCGGGCTAACTCCACAGTCTGTCAAACAGCAAGGAAGTGGGAACTGTGGTGGTTGGCTACTCGGCAGTAGTGAATATACTCTCCATACCAATTTGCTAATACCAGTTGCTCAACCAAAGACCACTGCTGAGGAAGCAATGTGGTCTCTCACTTGCAAATTCGTAGCACAACTCAAGGTTTGAAACTCAAGGTGCAAAAGGTAAGGTTAGCATTAGTGGTTGTATTAGCCTTAGTACTTTCCCACATCGCACTTGCTCATTTAAATTCGTACAAATTTCTCATGAGATCAGGTTGAAGGTAGATTTCTGACAGTTCACATCCAAAGTTGGTGTAAAGTATTTTGCTTTTTTAGTATTAAATTTCCTCTCTCATTTTCTTTTAGCATTAGCAATTAGATAGAACCACAAAAGATGGCACTCTCTGACTCAGGTGCTCCCTTTGGCTGGGTCATGACCGCTTGAACACAGCCCACACCGAGTCTCTGATTCACTGTCAGACCCAGTATTGCCAGTATTATTATTTCTTCTGAGGTACAAAGCTGAGGATTTGACTTTGCAGTTCTCCTCTTCGCCAAATCAGAAACGTACTGCCAGTGGACATCATTGTCCATTCAACTGCAGGAGCTGCATACAAATCATCTTTGTGCAAGGTCATCCCACTCTTTATTAGTGTTTGCCATGTAGCCGCAAGGGATATAAAAACACTGTATCCTCTATGTAACTCTGACTTTTTTCTTTTGAAAATTTTTGTTTGTGCTTACATCAAGTATCAGCTAATTAAAAAAAAAAAAAAAAGTGGTCAGAATCAGAGCCTGTTTATACAGTTGTACTCTTTGGTCATTTTATAGAAATTATATCTCTTCATGGAGGGCGTGAATTTGGTTGTCCATAGTCAAGATCCTGAGAGCTTCACCTCTTGCTTCTGGATTGATTACAATTTTAGGTCTGGTAAAAACCCTGATCAGCTTTTTAGCCATTATCATGCAGCCGTAATCATAGCTGAATCTGCCGTGTTAGAGCAGTAAACATGCCCGACCCTGCAGAGATCACCCAGTGCTCCATAAACCATTAACACGGATGCTAATCCCTGTATATAATCACAGTAGAGGAGAAACATTAGCATGTCCTGCCTCTGCGTCTCTCTGTAATGAATCACATCCCCTTGCGAAGGTGATGAGTGGCTCTCGCTGGCAGTTTAAGCACCGTTTCCCGCTACAGGTGGTTTCACCTGACTGAGTGACATCATTAGCCTGTCGCTGAGTGCCAATGTGATGGATCGCACAGCACGCAGGGGAGGCAACACACACAAACACATACACGCAAGAAGACAGCAGCTGTCTCCGGATCTGCCGTGTCAAACGCAAACATGTTCATTTCTCGTTTAGTGCAAGCTCCCTGCACAGAGATTAAGCACTGAAGGCTGTGCCCATCTCGCTCTCTTTCTCTCTCTCCGTCTACTTTGGAGAAATCGGTGGCATGTCGAGGAGCTGACAGTAAATCAGTGAGACGAAAGAAGGCGGATGGGTGGGAGTTTAAAGCAGGGATAAGGAGACGCCTTCATCCATATCGCATCTGCATGACAATGCGTCTGACCGGGGGACGGTGTTCTTCAGCGCCTGCGCATTTATCAAACGTTTTACTCCCATTTTCTGTCACGTAAACACAATCTTCCTGCCTCCTGCTACTTCTGTCTTCACTTCTTCTCACAGAAAAATTGGTTCCCCAGTGCACTTGAAAGCAAAACAGCACCAGCAAAAAGTGATACCACTCCAGATAGCTGAGAATAAATACAATCTAGTTTTTTCCAAAAAAAAAAAAAAATTCCTTTCCGATTTCCTGGACACAATGAAATGTAATGCACGTTTTGCTCATTAGCACTGATTGCTGTGTCTGACCTGAAACGTACCTTTCCTGTGTCCGCTCTCCTTCTGGATTTTCTTCACCGCAATGAGACCCTCCTCCTCCTCATTTCCAGCTGGAGGAGTAAAAAAATTAATACAGTTAATACAAAACTATCCAAAAAAAAATACAAATTTACAAAACACTAACATCTGACTGAATTTTAAAATTCTAATTATTAATTAGAATTACTAAATTTAAGTGTTAATAAAAAATTCAAACAAAAAAAATTAGAAAAATGTTAAAAAGTCCATAAAAAACAAAAGTTTCCAAACACAAAAAAACAAACAATTGAAGAAAAAAAAAAAAAACTTCAAAATATAATCAACATCAAAACATAAATTTCTAAGCACATAAAAATCTCCAAATAATTAAAACAAATTTCCAAACATAGAAATTATAAAATACAATAAAAAAAGACAAAAATGCTCAAAATTATCAAAATACATACATTTTCACAAAAACAAAACATGCACAAATCAAAATAAATTATATATATATATATATATATATATATATATATATAATACAAAAATTCTGAACACAAAAAGATCAAAACTTGCAGTTCCAAGCACAAAAAAAAAAAAATCCAAATAAAACAAATGATCAGAAAGATTAATTTAACTAACAAATTTTCAGACACAAAAAATTAAAGCTAAATAAATAATTAAAGAAATATGCTTCTATATGATAAATATAGAAAAGAAATATAAAATACGTTTTTGTTTCTATATGTTATACTCTATGTAGTGAGCGGATGTAGTGAAAAGGAAGTTACTTTAGAATTAGTCCTACATTAAGGATGAGGCTGAGAATGGTACATCTTTACCCAGTTTGCCTAAGAAATTAAAAGTTTGGAGAAAGTTTCACAGCTAGTAATGTTTTTTTCATGTTCGGTACTGCTGCCTAAGGTTCTGAATCTTTCAACAAAGAACTGCACTGGATCTTTAAATTTTTTTTATTTTTTCTGTTCCATGACCCTTCGTGGCAAGAGTTTCACTTTGTTTTTTGGGTTTAATGTCCTTGGGACTAAAACCTCAGGGGTGTACTTCCTGTTATTAGGAATATGACATGAACTCTCTCTCTCTCTCTCTCTCTCTCTCTCTCTCTCTCCCTCTCTCTGCATTTAAATGAACAGGTGAGAAGAGGAAATAAATTGTTCATGCACAGACCATTCTCATTGAATTTCTACAGTCTTTTTCTCCTCGTTACTGAAACCCACTCTTGCACTGGCCGAAAAGTAAAAAACCTGTAGGATTTTTCTTAATATAATTATCTGTTGTGTATATCTCCAGTCCTAAGGTTGTTTTCCCAGCTTTACCACTTTTTATTTATTCATTTGTCATATTGGTGAACATGTTAGAGCTGGGAACAAACCTGTGCAAGACTGTGGTTCAGGGGAAACACTAAATTAAGCAGTGTGCATTTCTGACCTAGGGCGATAACCAGCAAGGATCACTTACGTGGATGGATAACCAGCATAAAATCACTTATGTTATAGCAGCTATAAACAGTCCTTCCCTTACAGGTATCTCTTTTCTCTATCTCTTCAAGTAAGACAGCTGAAACCTGAAAGTGTAAACTCTTCTGTTCTGAAAACATAAAATTACAGCTTTACCTCTGACTGTTACAAATCGCTGACATTGGAGACTCCTTCCAAAAATGTGAAATAAACAAGTCCTTACAGAAAACGTCATCAGATCAACAATGGGCCCGTTTCACATGTCAGGGTTTTTGCTGCCAGAAGTAGCTTTCGCAGTTGTAACTTTCCCAACAACAACAACAACAGCAACTACAATGGCCCAAGTAAAGACTAAGAGCTTTTGCCATACTAATAATGGTAATATTAGTTATTAATATAATTAATAATATAAATTCTGTCGAATAAATTTGACACTGAACAAACAAAACCACTCATCATTCTCACTAAACGTGTTAACCCAGCTCTCGATTAACTAGCAATACAGCTAGCTAACATTAACACACCATGCTATCATTGATCATATAAGGAAGTTTAACTTGATTTAAACTTAACTTCCAAACTTAAACTAATGGAAATGAACTTAAATGTGGTACATACACAATATTGATTAGCTATGGCTGTAGGTAAGACCACCACTGTGAAGTCAGAGACCAGGACTAGCCGAAACTGAATCAAGACCAAGTATTAAGGGGGTCTAGTCCAAATAAAGATCGAGTCTAAATGAAAGCACGACTGTGTCTTGAGACCGAAAATCACTGAAGCTTTTTCGAGGGCAAGCCTTTACTTTAGCTAGGTGGTGTCATCCGTGCATTGTGCCAATGATTATGCTGTTTACTAGAAGAAGGAATTATTTCTTATCAAACGTTGTGTATACAAAAGACAACACAAACACAAACTCTCGGTCAAAACAAAGACCATATTCAGCGAGACTGAGACGAGTACAAATGCAAATAAGTCTGAGGCAAGTCCAAGTCAATACTGAAAACGTCTCGAGAGCAGACTTGAGCCCTACAGGGCTATGATTAGCTACATATCTAGCTGCATATCATCATGCTAGCATCAGTTAATGTTACTTTACCCTGAGCGTTGTGAATGAATTCTTTCCACTGTGAGCGAAGGTGGTTAAAATTGCTGGTGTTCCTCTGGTAAACATTTGGTTATAAGGCTTACCAGGAATCATTTCACCCTGCGTCTACCTTCTTCCAGTTTTCATGGAAAAATTTCACAAAATTAGATATGTTAGATATATATAATTAGATATGTTTTTTAATCTGTTTATGTGGAGCGTCCACCATACAGTCCCTGCGTAAGTTGTTACAATAGAAACGATAACATAGTAGATCTATTAGAATTATTCCCAAAAAGCACACAGTGCACTGTGGAGTGGAAAGGGCATGTCCTCGACACACATATCTGATGTGAGAGACTGTGAGACTGAGCGAGTGTGATGTGTTACCGATGACCACATGCGTGCCCAGGCTCGCCAGGTGTCGAGAAGTTTCATAGCCCATTCCTCTGGCTCCTCCCGTCACTATGGCAACCCTCCCATTCTGTCTGGGCAAAACTGATTGGGGAAAAAGGATGAAAAGAGAACAGGATTAAAAAAAAAAAAAAAAAAAAACATTAAGGGAAAAAAAATGATGCTACTTTTCGTCTTCCTGATGAAGGACACGGTGTCCATCTCACTGGGACTTCTGCAAAAGGAACTGAAAACTGTGTGTGTGTGTGCGTGTGTGTGTGTGTGTGTGTGTGTGTGTGTGTGTGTGTGCTTGTCTAACATTGCATTATTTCACAGAATCATGCAGCAGGCGTCGTCTCAATGAAATTTTAGGGTCAAGCTGGAAACAGTATCTGTAGCCAGGATGTACCGCCGGCAGTGTGGAATAAAATTTGTGACGCTGAGATTCTGAGTTGAATTTTCATGCTTTATACTGAAACTGAATATCAAGTTTTCGAAGTTAAGTTAAATCCAAACATTTTTGAGCGTGTACGTATAGGCTTTAATACGCAGCTTCAGTTTCATTTTAGTCTTATCACATTGACAACATTCTAATGTAAATTTTGGTGACACAGCACACTTTAAACACGATACGACACGACATCAGAGAAATTCATTAGAAAAAGCAAACAAGCACAGCTTTTCAGTCGTTTCAGCCAATCGGCAGTCAGGAAATGATTAGGTGAATCTTTTCTCGTAGTGAATCTGAATTGACGACACCACACGGGTCGCATGTGAATCAGGAAAGGGTTTTTCATCACTCTCTATCTGTTATTAAAAAGCATATTACATCTTTACGTCTGCCCTAATAACTAGTGACATCAACCGCCATCACAAAAAAGCAACAAGCTCCAAAACAAAAACAACAACGTTAAATAATCATGTTCTAACAAAAAAAAAAAACGTATCAACAATTAATTGTTTTTCTTTGTTAAATAACTCATCTTTAATCTGTTTATTATTAGAGTACGTCCTGTGAATGAGCTGTTACTATAGAAACGATAAAGTATTTGAACGAGCACATTAATGTAAACCTGTGATTGGAATTACAGCGGTACTGCTGTTACGGAAAATTAATCAACACCTTCTGACCAATCAGATTCAAGAATTCGACAGCGCGGTTGTGGTATAAACACAGTTATCTGCTCAAGCGTTGGTGTGTCAGCTGAGAGCCAGACATCTATGCAACACAAATTACACCGTGTCCGCGGTCCTCAGGGACAACATTTCCTCAGTAAGGCAAGTCTAAACTCGATTTAAAGAGTGCTCTATTGTTCAGCGATAATTGGATATCTCACTCCAAATCAAAGGGAGGACTGTGGTGTTCTTTGCGAGATCGGATTCTTCTTCTCTGATCTATAGCTTAACAGGACACAGACAGGTAACGCTTCCTGTGCCGACTGACCGCTATAACCAGCTATTTCTGCTTTTCTCCTGTCACTAATGCATGTGAACAAGAGTCCATTGTGTAGTGCGTCTAAATCCCCTACACGCCAACTAATGCTGATCCGAGATCAGTTTCTTCATCTTCAGCCTGCATTATAGCTCCTCTGTAATGAAAGAAAAAGAAGTACAAAATGTCACCAAAAGCCATTTGTTCTCTCAGAGACTCAGTCGGCTTAACTGCATATTTCTTCAGGATTTGGGTCAGAGGTTGTTCACGCAATCATCACGACGACACATTAATCGCTTTTTCCTTCTACCCTAAACAGTGCACCAAAATGATTTCACATTGTCTGACCTTCATTCCCTGTAGAGATTTAACGACAAAGAAACAATACGGGACGAATATAATTACATTAAAATTATTCTTAAAGAGAGTACTCCATAAAGACGTTTCAGTAAACAGAAGACGGAAGGATAAATATGACAAAATATGACCTGTATAAAAAAAAAAGTGACGTCTTATTCTTTAATAAATAGAAAATTGTTAGAATCAGTGAATAGCTGTGGTTTAAGAGGAATAAAACACACCATGCTATCACTAACTCCTCTTCTATATCTTACATAACACTATATATACTTATAGTACTGATGATACCCATGAGATTGTGATGATACACATAAGCACAGGACATAAATAGTCTTCCAGCCGTCGTCATCCCCAAGCTCGGTTTGGTCGCTGTCAGGATGTCAGGTATCACCAGACACGCAGAGGTATTTATATCAGTATTGTATCATTTATTCATTCCTTCATCTTCACTAAGCGCTTTATCCTGGTCAGGGTCGCGGTGGATCCGGAGCCTATCCCGGGAATACTGCCTGTCAGGCGGGAATACAGCCTGGATAGGACACCGGTCCATCCATGACAACATGCACACACACATTAAAGGCAATGGAGAGTATCCAATCCGCCTACCGGCATGTTTTTTTGGGACGTGGATAGAAACCGGAGAGCCCCGAAGAAACCCCCGCGCACATTATACTTATATGTATTCGGAGCTGAACATTATGATGAAGGGATTTCTGATCAGGTACAGTATAACAGGACATGTAGTCGTATTCACCACTCGGCAAAAGCTCGAAGTCCAAAACGTTTCTCACTCCACATGCAGTGTACTGATAAGCCCTAAGCACTTATCATCTCTAGCACTTACAATAAGAGTGTAGTATGATTGTGGATGAAACCAATGATACACATCTACAAATAAATATGTGTACTTTTTTCCCCTAACATTTTTAATATTTTATTTTCTAATATTTTCTAACATTTTTTTGTATTATGGCTTGTCACTAGAAGCAATTTGTGATATAAGATATAAGTTAAGCAATTTTATATATTTGTACATGATAAAAATGAGAATATTGTTTAAACTAAACTAGAATAAATAAATAAACAAACAACAACAACAACGAGCAAACCACGTGATACTTCTCACTTCTGAACTTTCTTCTCTTTAAGAAGTAAACCAATGTGCTGAACTTTGGCACACACAAAAACAAAACCCCAGAAAAAACGCTCCATGGACTGTTTCAGACGCCCCTAACCTGGTAAAGTGAAGGCTTTGTGGAGCAGCTGGTCGATGAGCACTTTCACACCGATGAAATAAAGCCTAATAACCGGCAGGATGAAGGCGAGCAGCCGCCACATCGCGAGCGCTGTCCGGAGAGTGTCTCACTGTTTACAGTCCGACCTGACGCCAGCTCCATCCTGAATGATTCCGCTTTAGAGTCACAGTGCACTACGTAGGGTGTTTAAGACGGTATTACTTACCCTAAATAGGACACTTGTAGAGGGACTATGCAGTTATTTGGGATACTGCTATGAAGGCGGGGATTTGTAGTAGTGAGTCGATACCGAGCAAAGCGACTCTAAAAAAACACACACAAATAAAAAAAAATGATAGATAGATAGATAGATAGATAGATGTGCAGAGGATTTGTACTATTTTTCAAAGCCACTCAAACAAGAGCAAAAGTATAATATAATTCTAAAAAAAATGTGTATAATTTATCATTTTGAATTCTGTACATAAATCTGTAATGACCTGATGAAAAATATGACTATATGTTCATAAGTAATACTGTCATACTTTTATTTAGCAACAGTTCTGGGATATTGTTGCGTGTTGGAGGTACATAGTATCCGAGATTGGAATGAGTGTGTCCCAAATCGTAGTATATTGAAACGAGTATCCCAGAGGTACCCGGATGGTCTACTGTTTCTGGTAGGTTTTTGTAGTGTGGCTCGCCGAATGCAAGGGTGTATTTTAGAGAGGTGTAAATGAAACGTGGAAAAATAAATCAAGGGAATGGTGAATGAAATTATATAGTATAAATATCCTATATAGTATATAAGGACTAATGAATGAAGAAAACCTGAAGTGCAGCGTTTGTTTACGGTGACAGTGTGCGTTCTCTTCCGTTACACGACGTGCTAGTATGTCCTAGTACTTAATGCTCTTTTGCTACACACTCAAAAGTATGTACTTGTTCCTCACAAAAAGAGTGCATACTTTAAGTAGGTGAACTGAGACACAGCACGTCATTGGTGCTGGTATTAAGTGTTGTTGTTTTTTTTTTTGGCATTGTGTGTATTTGTGTCATTACGGTAACAGTAATAACGTGCCTATAGGTGTGTGAGAGGATCCTCACTGCAGCCTGGGCGGGGTTGTTCCTTACATATATCAAACAATATGTACAAATTTTTTTTTTTTTAAATCAATGCATGCCTATGGGGGACATACACTATATGGCCAAAAGTATGTGGACACCCTTTATGATTGACACCATTGCTAACAGGTGCATAAAATCAAGTACAAAGCCATGCAACCTCCATAGACGAACATTGGCTGTAGAAAGACAACTCAGTATTAATGCCAGTGGTCTTGGAATGGGATGTGATGGTGAGGTGTTCGCATACTTTTGGCCATATAGTGTATGAGTGTTGCTGTGGTGGTGCCTTCGGGCATGTGCCTTTTGTCGCCTAAGTCTTTAGTGTGTTTATTTATGTGACTAGGTGGCAAAGGTCTACCAAACCTCCATTCATATCTTTACACTTGCTAAACCCAAAGGGCAGGTACATATGTGAGGGCTGTTTAGCATCTTCAGTGTTTATGAATCAGAAGGTTATGAGTTCATGACTGCCATAACCCTCATCTGATCAAAGAGCATGGCTGTACTTTCTTTTACATTGGGATATTTGAAAAAAAAAAAAAAAAAAGGCAATTTCCTTTAGGTGATTACTAAAGTATATCAACCAAAATGGTATCTCCAGTAAATTCAATTCGCAAAGCAATCAGACAGACCAACAGCCAGAATGGGTAATGAGATGGAGGAGAGAAAAATTACTATTTTCCTAAAAGAATGCCCCTAACTGTGTTATTGAAATGCAGTGCAAATGCAGTGAAATTATTACAGCACTAGGAAAAGCAGATTTCAATAATAAAGACAAACCAAAAATTCATTTCCTTTCAGAGACACAAAAACACATATACAAAAAAGAAGTGGAAAAAAAGGAAACTTTAAAGCTAACAAACAACAATATGGACATGAGGAAGTTGTTGTTTTCATTTTATACCGCAACCCTGTTGAATTCTCGATTCTGATTGGTCAAAATGTGTTGAGTAATTTTCTCTAACAGCAGCTCTGACACTAGTATACTGGTTATTCACAAGGTTATGTTAATGCATGTTCTAATATGTATCTGCTTCTATAATAACGACTTACACAGGAACTCGTATCGCTGATGCCCCACGTAAATATTTTTAAAACAAAAGCGTGTAATTGTTGATACGGTGAAGTTTTCTGTAAGGAGTGGTTTATTTGGTATTTTTGGAAGGAGTCTCCAGTGTCAGCACTTTGTAGAGGTAGAGCTGTCAATCAAATCAGCATGGAGATCTTTGTGATTTCTCATTAACATGACAAGCTGAAGGGGGGGGGGGGGGGGGGGGGGGGGTTGGGGGTCTGCTATAATATAAAATATAATATAATATCTGCTATAATATTATAAGTTATAATATGAACTAATGCAGTGCCCTGTTACAATAATTGGACAGGAATGTCATTTTTTTAATAAATAAAACATTTAACTTTGGAAAACTGCTATAGCATAAGATAGGAATAAAACATTTCGGGAGGTGCTGTTATTGGAAAATAATCAACTTTGTGTGGTAAGATTATCACTCTGATCATTTTTCTGTAACAGCATTCCCTCAAGTGTTTTATTCCTTACACCAAAGATGCAGAAATTTGACACAACCATTGGAAATGTTGATTTGATGCATTTCCAGGTTTTGAGGATTGATGGACCACAGAAAGACTGATTTCGTCCGTCCATGTATCAATATTTTACTGATGGAGTAGGTACATCTCCAGAGAGCATGTTTTATTGTGATTATTGGCATTGAGCTCCTCCTCACAATTTTGGCGACGATCCCAGGTTAAACACTTTTAGCCCATTCCAGGCTCCAACGCAGAAAGAAAGAAATGTCAGTACGTTTTCCCAATTTATATTAGCCAGACATTTGGCAAGCGTGTTGCCTAGACTTACCACTTTCCAAGAGCCACCTGCTGTGATTATGTCTTATAAGGAAATCAATAAAATGCTGATTAAGTAATTATCTCTGACATGATGAAGACGGCAATGGTGCTTTTCCTTCAGCAGGTGATATTCACTTGAAGGAACGACTAATTCCATGTCTTCATAAAGAGGGAATGATGCTCTCAAGGGCACAGAAAAAAAATGTGATGGAAGCTCCAAATGATGAGCATGAGGTTATCATGTGATTGGGTGATGTCATGCTGATTGACAGGAGTGAGAGTAATGCCATCCTTTCCTACCCGGAGAGCTACCCAATTACGCTTTCTTGGACTCCTGGCCATCGATGACTGTGGCCTCAATTTGAATTTGTGACCTCTCAGTGATAGAGTGAACGCTTACGCCTGGTTTATACCAGATGTGTCATGATGGTTGCTTTATATTCAGAAAAATCAGAAAAATATAATCAATTCTGTCATGTATATTAATGAAAAAGACTTTTGAAGAGAGGCTGGTGGGAGACAGGGACCATAAAGACAAGGAAAGAAAAAAAGAAAAGGAACTTTATACCTATCCTTCTCCCATCTCTCATTGTTAATTGGCTGAAAAGACAATCTCGTATTGTGTTATTCCGCTATACCACTCAAGATGAGGTAGATGAGAATAAAATGCTTTCCGGTCATGCACCACCCATCCGTTGTCCTTCACCCTACAAACAATGTGGACTGAAGGAAAAAAAACACCCTTCAGACGAGAGGACTGTTTTTTAATACCACTCCATCTCCCGAAGGAATTCTGACCAAGCCCGTCCGCTCGGTTATTTTTGTTTTTATATGCTTGCACCATTTTCAAATGAAATTAGTTGGTTATGTTTCCCAAAAATAGAAACAAGTTAGTCATTGAAGCCACTCCAGGATCGAGCAGTTATTAAGGATGAATGAATGCTGTAAAATCCGTAAATGAACATGGCCTTTTTTTTTTTTTGTCCCAAGAGTTTCATATCTGACTCTTTCTTTCCTGCAGGTCCCACGGGATCCCAGTTCTTATGCACACATTTACTTCAGACCACCGTGCACCCTGGGAGTCTTTTTTAAATTCGCTTTATTTATCACCAAAATGCCAAGTGTCTTTATTTTCATATATGCCAGCTTTGGAGCAAAGCTGGGGTTGGAGAACCAGAGCACTGGACCCATTGGACCAAACCATGGTGGAACCAAATGGTATTGGGAACGTAGTGGCTTCAAGCTCTAGAAATCTAGATCTAGAACCCATATGGAGTTCAAGAGCCTATAGGTCCCTTATAGGGTTCACAACACTATAGGGAACATGATATGGTTCTCCGATTGTAGCTCTTGGGGTTCCCTTATAGGTTGTACATAGTATCCTACAACAAGGGTTATGCTATCAGAAAGGGCTCCAAGAAGAATCACATTTTTGGAAGCTAACAACCTTTAATTAACCAATGAACCCTTGAAGGACCCTTTTTTTGGTCCGAATTACTGGTAATTATTTTCTCCTTAATTTCCAGAACCTCTCAGGTGTTTAATATGTAGTCTTGGTAATCGGTACATGCTTAGAAAAAAGGGCTTTTTAAGGGTTCTTTAAGGGTTCATTGGATATTTAAATGTTCTTAGCCTCCTAAAAGGGTTCTAGGAAAACACTCTGTTGTAGATTATATGAGATTTGACGTTAAACTGATCCACTGATGAACTCGACGTACAATAAAACCTCATAAAGTCATAAAACTTGTGCCATCATTACTCAGATGTTCTGCATAAAGTAGTAACAGATCATTATCAGGTATCGGCTGATATTCAGAGCACTGATGTTGGTATTGTGTAAAAAAAAAAAAAATGGAGGGAAAAACCCTTCAATGCCTAGTTCTTAGTTCAAGTCTTTGCTCAAGAATTCACTGCCTCTGGTTGTGGCTCACATATCCCACTTTATTTTACTGAGTGCATAATGAAGACCTTCGCTCCGCCGTTAAACTGCAGGGAGAAAGCCCCAAGGAGACGACGCAGCAGGCGCAGACTGGAAATCAAATTCCCACACTGTGCACGAAGCCGGAGCAGCCGCGAGATCCCCCTGTGTCTGAGTGGCATTCTGCAAACAGGGCTTTTCCTTCTGAGATTGCTCTCAGGTCTCTCCGTGACAGGGGGCTGTTATCTGAAGACCAGATGCTTAAAGCTGTCGCAGTGGCAGCTGAAAAACAGCTGCGAGACGCTGCTCAGGAGTTGGGAGATTAATCTTTTTTAGGGTTTATGACTGTCCACCTGAAATGATGCACGTTTTATATTATCATTTAGAGCAAGAGCAGGGGTAACCCTTTGCCCTGGTGCTGCCGCTGTATCATTGTGAAGACACGCAGCGCTGTAAATATTTGTGTGCCTCGCTGGTCTTCCAGAACATACCTCGCCTTTCCGAAACCTTATTCCACTTGGCCACGAGCATGTGGTATTCAAGGCTGACCTTGGTCATGACTCACGAGCAGTGCTTCTCAGAACTGCATGCCCGCCAGACATCATGCAAACACACACTCACAGACACACACTTTGTCAATGCTGTATGGCATAACAGCTGTCACATCTCTCCCTCTCAGAGTTTGTTTGCATCTACGGGCTTCCTGTCAGAACGCATTTCCAATAGCACTAACAGAAGGAACACAACTCCAGGGTACTTCAGGAAGAAAAAAAAAACAAAACAAAACAACAACAACAACAACAACTGCTGATTCACATGCTTTTTTTAGACACCAAACTCAGCAATGCATAGATGCCAAGGAAAATGAGCAGAAAGGCGCAGAAAGGGGTGCAAACCGTTTTGCGTGCCCTCTATTCGTCCTTCACGGCGCAAAATGTATGCGCATTTCCGCTTGGATTTGCGCTCTGTGCTGTGCTATGTTGTGTGTTGTGTTGTGTTGTGCTGTGCTGTGCTGTGCTGTGATGATGTGCTGTGCGTGATACTGCACTGATGCCCGTTCCAGGCTCACGCGCCGGGTCGCACGGGTTTGTCCGCTACCTCACGCGGATACTTTCGCAGACGTAGCCCATACGAAGCGCGTGCGAAAGCGCGTTTGCGATTCTCCTCACGTTCATAGCGCGAGGATTAAAAATCGGTGAGTCACAGCGCTCAACGTTTTCTCCAGCGTGAAGGGGAAATAAATCAATGTGAGGTGAAAAACAGACCCGGTGTATCTCACGGTGTGGAGATTTTTATTTTCTTTCGGTAAAGCATACCCTCCTACAGGACTAAGCAGTATAGAATAGTACCACGCATATACTCAACGCATATGGAATATTTAGTGCGCTTGCATGAACCTTTGCATGCTAATAAGCGGGGAAAAGGTACCCGAGATTCCAAAGCGTGTTATAATTCATTATTAGGGCAAAAGAAATGGACGTGCTACAGGTTCGCGTTCCACTTTTACTAGCATCGACCTCTTGTCACCTGTAGGAACGCACACTTGGCACAGAACAAGACGCTCGTGGTGCACAACTTTATGGTGAAGCTGCATCAAAGGCGCGCGCTCTGCTTCTCATAACGCTGCTTAAAAATGAATGCATGTCGCTAGAATTTATATTTTGGAAAAAAGAAAAAAAAAGAAAAAGATGTGTTGCATGCGAGCAGATATCTGGCTGACCCTTTTGTTTTGCCTGGCTGCAGCAACATGTGGGAAAAATGTTGCGCGAGCTCGAAGGGATGTACCGTGCATTAAATAATCATCAAAGCACGCACACAATATATATGAAAAGGATATATGAAATATATGAAATATCTGTATGTTTTTTTTTTTTAAATAATGCGATGGAGTTGCTCAGATTTGGCATGCACTGAAATGCTGATGGCAGAAGGGGGACGGTGCACTCACCACGGCGAGGTCATCCCCGTTCCCAAGGCGGCTCGCGTGCTCCAGAAAAAAAAAAAAAAAAAATCATAAATCAGATGCCGTGGTCGCAGTCCACGTCACGACATATGTACCACAAGATCACGTAGAGGATGAGCAAAATGGCGAAAATGAACAAGGCAACCAAGATCGCTTTGGTCACCGGTGAGATTAAGGACTGCATGTCAGCGGCGCGGACGCGAGCCGTTCACGAGAGCCGGACGCACGCGAGCCAATCCGTGGCGTCCGCATGGGCGCGCGCCAAGACGCGTTGCGATGTGCTCGTGCTGCAGAGGAACACACAACGCGCGCGCGTCGGGAAAGAAAGAAAAAATTCGCTCGCGCTCTTGCGCATCCGGTGCTCACCGCGTCGTCAGGGGTCGAGGTGACCTATAGGCTCATGAAGCTCAATCCGGCCAACAAAAACACGTGCGTTTCGGTTTTGAGGAAATAAAACTACCCAAATATCCAAAGTCTAACCAAGAGAAAGATAAGAACTTTCTTTAATCAACTCATCTCAGCGCACAATGATGCACAAATGTTCTTCAGCTTTAGATCCGCGCCAACGGACAGTCCATGAACGCTGTAGTGGCTTGTGAATGATTAAGTGATTGAGGAGGTTGCACCCATGCAAGGTCACAGTGTGAGAGAGAGAGAGGGAGAGAGAGAGAGGGAGAGAGAGATAGAGATGAGCCGATGCTCGGCACACACTTCACGATCTGGCGCACTGTTCTGCTGCACTGTGTTGTGTTTGCTTTATCCAAACACTAGGGGTCAGAAAAAACCGGAGTAATCAACAGGTCTTTGTGTAATTATGTGCACTACAGCGGTGATAATGTGTTCATTCCAGACCCAGATCTCCGAATTAACACTATACTATTATGTATACTACTACTAAACTACTGGGTTCAAACCAAATTGTGATCAGAATCAGTGGGTGGCGCAGGGAGTAACGGGTAACGGTGGCGCAGCGGGTAATGAGTAACGGTGGCGCAGGGGGTAACAGGCAACAGCGGCGCAGGGGATAAAGGGTAACGGTAGTGCAGTGGGTAACGGTGGCGCAGGGGGTTCAGGTAATGGTGGCGCAGTGGGGAATGGGTAATGGTGGTGCAGTGGGTAATGGGTAACTGTGGTGCAGTGGGTAATGGATAATGGTGGTGCAGTGGGTAATGGGTAAAGGTGGTACAGTGGGTAATGGGTAACTGTGGTACAGTGGGTAATGGTGGCACAGTGGGTAATGGGTAAAGGTGGTGCAGTGGGTAATGGGTAAAGGTGGTATAGTGGGTAATGGGTAAAGGTGGTACAGTGGGTAATGGGTAAAGGTGGTGCAGTGGGTAATGG